>VDFB02281492.1:171974506-172179121 GCA_007258455.2 Sequoia sempervirens | reverse complement strand
CCTAGCCAATAGAGTATCATGAATTACCCTTAAAATATTTTCCT
Source organism: Sequoia sempervirens (assembly GCA_007258455.2). Taxonomy (NCBI): domain Eukaryota; kingdom Viridiplantae; phylum Streptophyta; class Pinopsida; order Cupressales; family Cupressaceae; genus Sequoia; species Sequoia sempervirens. The sequence continues at coordinate 172,179,077 of VDFB02281492.1, read as the reverse complement.
TCATATTTGACTATGGAATCAAATATATCCTCTCTTTATGCAAAACTAGGTCTCCCACCATTGTCAACCTATTACCTTGAACTCCTCCATCCAACAACTTAGTAGTAACACCATTCTTGGCATATTCAAATATGAAGGTGATGACCCAATTGGTATATATGTCAAAAATGGCACATAGAGTAGGTATCCAAGATAATGCATCGACAACTACATTATGTATACGCTTCACATATTCAATATCAAAATCATATGCCTGTAACTTGCTTATCAACTTATGTTGTTTGTCATTCAGGCTTTTCTAATTGAAAAAGTACTTAAGCCTATTGTGATCAATCTTATCCATAAATTTTCCACACATCAAGTATCATCTAAACTTCAATAAGGCATACATGATATCTAGCATCTCCTTATCATAAATAAAAAACTTATTTTCTACTTCTATTAATTTTCTACTTTCAAAAGCAATGGGATATTGTTTTTACATTGAAACGGTTCCAATACCATCACCAAAAGCATGACATTCCAACACAAAAGGAAGTTAAAAATGTGCTCGACAACAAATACTGGACAAGAACATGTTACCTTTTTCAAATTATTAAAATTTTGCTCGACAACATTTGGCACTTAGATGCTCCCTTCTTAGATTTTTGAGTGATATTGCGAGCTAAGAGAATCATTTTACAAACCTTCTACATTAGCTACATAATCCTAAGAGTCCTCTTAATTGATACATTATTGAGTGGCAATCTCAAATGGCTTGGATTTCCTTTTTTCCACTTGGACTCCTTATTCACTAATGGCATGTCCCAAGTACAAAATATCCCTAAGGCTAAACTCGCACTTCGATTATTTGACAAAGAATGAGTGTTGCTTCAATATGCTCAACACTTCATCACAATGCTTTAGGAGCTCACAATTTTTAGTATATATCAAAATATCATTGAAGAAAACTAGCACAAACTTTCTTAACTACTTGTTAAGTTCCTTATTCATGCATGATTGGAAGGCTTTTGAGGCATTAGTCAAGCCAAAGGGCACGATTAGAAACTCAAAGTGTCCACAATGACACCTAAAAGTGGTCTTTTGAATATCTTCATCCTTCATTTTGATTTCATGCCATCCTGAGCATAAATCAATCTTTCAGAAGTATACAACTCCATGCAACTCACCTATTAGTTTGTCAATCTTTGGGAGAGGATATCTATTCTTGATTGTTTTCTTATTTAATGCTTAAGTCAACACACATCCTCATTGTACCATCCTTTGTCCTCATTGATACTACTATAAAGGAAAATGGACTAGAACTCAACCTAATGTAGTTGATATCCAATAGCTTATATGTTGCCTTCTCTATCTCTTCCTTGTGGGTCCTAGGGTGACAATAGTATCTATCACTAGCTTTGAACCTATTTCGAGCCTAAAATTGATTCAAGACATAAGAAACTTAATATTTACGGCAAGTCAACCATTTATAATGAACTCATACGCACAGCTAAAAAAATTGCTATAGCACTTTGCTATACTTTATGCACTTGCCTTCGTCCAAGGCATCGAGAAAATTTGAAAATCATAAACTACTAATTATAAAATTTCAGGCCCTTTACAATGAGCCCTAATGGCTTCATTTTGCTTTCACAAATAGTAGCATATATTTTGGTCTTCAAATGTTCCCGCAAGCAATCTTTGTTTCGTAATTTCCACACAATATTTACCACTCTTCTCTAAAATTTCGGAGGCATCATTGGACGACATGTCATGGCATCAAAATCTATCATCTACAAAGCTTTTGCTTTTGACAATTCTTGTCAAACCCTATATGAGCCCTTGAAACTCTATGGCTTATGCCTTAAGCTTTCATTTATACTTCTTATGAGCCCCATTACCACCACGTGAATATATTATTAACACCTCCCTCTAAAATCCACAAAACTTTCAATTTGCTAAGGTGGCTCTTGATCCAACAACTGTCGTAAACAATGATTAATCAAAAAGAGAGGCCCGCCATCCTTTACTTGCCCTTTGGAGAGGTACATGACTTGTCGATCACTACGTAAGCATGATCCAACAATCTAGTTACGTAATTAGAGGGCCGTGAACTTTATAATTTTTTATTTGAATTGAAATTAATTATTTGACAAGACTTCAAAAATATTAAGGATTGACACCAAGGCCTTTGGAAATTTATTCTGCAATTTGTATGCAAATGCAATTCATCCTTGAGATAAAAGGTTTTTTACACCTACAGTTACAGTGTTAAAATACCATTTAATTACAGTGTTAAAATACCATTTAATTTCTTAAGTAATAAAACATGAATCGCCTATTGACTATTCAGAATATGATTTGAACAACATTTGCAGTATGCTATTTGATCCATAGCTTATAAGTTTACAAACACAGACACGCAAGTAAAGAAAAGATGAGCAGCATTGCAACAGAAATGGTGGGAAATTCCAAGGGCCAGGTATATTATCAACCAATACGAAATTAAGTCACAAAGGCATGGTCTATTGTTGCAAACAAATATTTGCATAATAAAATTCACATCGACTTTGTGATAAAGGATTGTATTTTATTTGCATTCCAATATAAATCCTGCATTTAATGGTCCTTACCCTTACATGAGATTCATCATTTTCAATACAATGCAACTCTAGGATGTTATCATAAAAGGGGTTCTCCTAGAGTTGTGCTGACAGTAATACACCGTATATGGATAAACAGCTTGGTGCCCAAGAATTACGAATTCTTGTTACTACAAACAATAAAAACTACTACTTAAACTTTTGATTCCCACGCTTTGTATTTGCAAATTCGTGTATTGTTAACATCTATGTTCACTCTAATCCTCTAATTTCTAATTTCAAATATAATCTTTTTTGACAAATAATATTATAAAATACACTATATTGAAAAACTTGGACCATCTGCTATAGCAATTTTGTAATATTTGATTTATCATTGTTACAACTATTTGGTAATGTCTTCAATATTTTTTTAACTTAATGTGTACTGCCCCACCTATGTAGGTGTTAATAAAAAACCTGCAGAATCATGGTTAGCATCTACCACAAGATCCTCCGGTGCTGATAATTTACCTCAAATGGTTGTTTATAGGCCTTACCTATTATTACTACCAAAATGCATAATTTACGAACCATTTCCAATTGGTTATTGTTTTTTACCACAGCTCTTAATTCGCACTTCTATGGGAAATCCAAAGCCGCTTTAATGCAATGGAATAAAGCTTCCATCAAGGATGACAAAATTTTTGAAATTCCAACATGACTGCCAGGTTAGGTGATAATGTTATTTGAGCTCAGTATATATGGTAAAAGACCTGTCTTCTCTAAAATTTTCAGAAAATGTAACCTTGCCCAAAGAGGAGAACAGGTTAAAATTAAAGGTTAACTAGATTTCTGTATCCAACACCATCGCTTTCTCAAAAAGAAAAATTCAAAGACCTCAACAATAGAGAGCATTCAGCATCTGGATTTAGTTTCCAAAGAATCCATTACCGAGAAGCTCCTATTCAACGCAAATTCCTTCCCACTCTACTTCTTTTTCTTCGACTTCTGTGACTGAGATATGCTTTTAGCTAGAGTTTGTGTAAAAGCAGTTCCCTGTATCAAACAAAAAATCATGAATCAAGAGAAAATAAAACAGACAAAAATACTATGTTTTGTCACTAAGTAGATACAACTAATATTTTAATAAAAATTGTGATATGAAGTACAAAAACCAAAATACATTGTATATCACATTTCCTAAACTTAAAACAGCTGTATCAGTAGATGACTATTGTTTTGAGATAGTAACATATAAAAGTGCAGTTCTTGCTGTTGCTTTTAACAGCCAACATAAGACAACACTTTTACAAAATATGCAAAAATATAGCAAAACTAATACAAGCAGAAAACATGTTTGGTTCCAGATGCAAGTTTTAACAACTTCCAGGACAGAATAAAATGGATCAGAAATAAAGACGTTTCTACTTTTCGCTTTCACAACCAGTTCATGTAAGGCAGTATCTTAACGAGTCTTTAGAAAAAAGCAGAACTTGTATAGCACCAATCCTAAAACAGGGAAAAGTCCATTCACATTTCTTCCAGCAGAAATGTCTTTGGCTAACAGGCAGATATCTGACACTTCAATTAGATTTGTAATAGAGACACACAGGACAATTACCTGGGCAGGCCATAGCATGGTAGCAAAAGTTGTTCTCAGAAATAAACCAGCAAACTAAAAGATCAAGATATTTTCAAAAAATCTCAGGTTAGGGTTTTCAAAAAAAATGGGAAACAATATAGGGTAAGGGTTATGGCTTTTGGAAAAAAAAAGAATGAAAAAATCAGCTGACCCAGTAAAAAATTAAAATGGTTCATAGTTATCAGAATATTGCTTATGGTTCATTCAGATGACTTAATGGCAATTTTTTGGCAATTAAGTGGGTTTAAAATTGGGAAAAACTCAGCACAAACAATTTATTCGAAAAATCATGATGTTCAACTGCAAAAATCACCCAACAGTCAGATTCACAATTTTTTGGTGATTAATGCTTCTATGGGCCACAGTTCTACTCATCTATAAAGGGGAAATCAGTAAAGATCTCAATTTGAAAACCACCAAAATGTAATGAAGGAGACGGTTACTCAAACTCGTGAATCATGACATGTCAGCTATAACCATTGGCTCTTACTCTACACTTTCTCATATAGGGTATAACCGTATAAATATAGCTATTGCAGATAACTGAGTGCTACTCTATCAAGATTTTGGTTTCAAAATGGCCTGACATTTTTAGTACCGTGGCTGATCCATCTGAGTAGAGTAGGACTGTAATAAGGCCTAAATATGATATCTTACAGTGCCATCACATACAATTCAGCATGCAATTGAAATGGAACCTTATTTTCAAGTTTTACCAACATGCACTCATACATATTTCAGAAGATTGTGAAAATACTTACTATATAATAAAGCTGAAAGTATTTTTAGGTCACTGTGAAGTTGGATAAAGTAACATATTTTGTATTTTCATTAGTAAAGAGCAATCATGAGAATCCTCATGCACCAATAGAACTTGACAACAAACCCAACAATGACACTCATTTTCATTTATGAATCAATGTCAGAAAATACCTGCAGCCACTCGTTTGTTGTGTCTGCACTTCTTGTTCCAACCTCCACGTTCTTTGTCCTCTTGGTTTTCTACATTAAATCATTTCTAATTAGTACTCTCATACCAAGTACTCACACTCTCTTCCTCCCTCTATATGCTACATAAACAAAAACAAACACAGATATAATTGATTTCTAATTAGTTTTTTTGGTCACCACCAAGCCAGACATGAATTTGCCTTTGGTGTACGAGACCCCCCTTATGCAAGCATTCCACATGGGGGTTTCTTTCCCATTAAGCTTATATTGTTTTAGTTGTACAACCCTACCCCCGTCTAAATTCGTATCATATGGCCTTCACATTGGAGTACACATGCCTTTACCATCAGCACTTGAAATTTTCAAAATTGTCTATCCTAGAGTTAATGTATATCCATGTGTATTCATATTGGTATTTTTAAGTTCACAGAATCACAGCGAAGCAAGACAACATTTTGGCACACAGGACCCCCCTGTAGAAGCCCAAAAGGAAATTACTTTTCTATCTACCTTGTTTATAATTCAACAAGGTATACAACCCTACCACCCTCTGGATTAAAACCAGTTACTTTTAAAATGGAGCACACATGCCTTCACCGTCAGGCTTATTCAGGCTGAAGTCAGTTACCAGCAGATGGATTTAACAGTGTACCATAAAAAGTATAAATGACAACGTGAAATAGGAACCACAAAAAATAATCACTGCCAAGTGCCATATCATCATCTCTGTCAAGGGATTATGCCTTTCCCCGAGCCTTTTAACATAATTATTAATAATAGATTTCTCTGGAGTCCTTGTGTATACTATCCAAAAATGGGGCCAAATTATTCTTTAGAACCTCACTTATTTTAATTATCATTACCTTTAATGATGAATACAATCTAATTCAATTAAAAAACTAAATAAAATGCATTAGATGCTAAAATATTAGTGATTCTATTCATACCTTAGAAATTCGCTGAATTTGCCCATAAATCCAAATGCCAGAAAGACCTACCAGGGCCAGTCCAAGAGTAACTAAAAAGAGTGTTTCACCACTTAATATTCCAGTACCCTCAACAAGTTCAACAGTACCATTGTAGAACACAGCTTGGTACAGCTGTTCATCTATCTCATAAAACATGCTGCCTACAAGGGTAAACTCGCCAGGCTGTGAAAAATTTTAAACACGCGATTCTTTAGATCACCATGGTCTCAACTACAGAATATAGACCAAATGTACATAATTCCACAAAAAACACATTTATCTGAACATTGACCAGCTTACTGTACTACCAACTCTTATTCACCTGTAAGTACTTGTTTACTGTGAAGGAATATGGAAATGTTGCTTGAGCAGAGTGAACCACTGTAGCATTTACAAATTCCTATGAAACAAAAGAAATATGTCAACTCCAATCTATCAATTTTAAGAGTAAAGTGAATGAAGGAACAATTGAACAAACGAAGGTAACAATCTTGCCTAAGAAAACAATACAATCAGCTAATATTTGTACAGCCCATGGTAATGGTACAGGGAACATAGTTGCATATCTTCATTCGGTATTCAAATGAAACAGTGGTATAGTTATCAGTCATAGGCAATCACCAATCAAGTAAGCAATTCCTTAAGCTGGAGAAGACCAAGTATTTATCCTCCATTTTCTTGGATAGGATGCTTGAGTTGTAGGAGCCCTTGCAACCAATGATCAAAAATTAAGAGTGAACTAGAGTCCAAGACAAAGCAGGGGAAGAATGAAGGAGATGGTGATCAATAACATATTTAGTCAAATGTAAGATACATCACATATATTGTATCTCATGTTTTCAGCATCCCCAGATATGTGAATTCTAACAGACCCCATCTTGAAGAGATCTATGAGTGCATAGATAGCAAGCTTGGCCAGATGAAGGCTGCAATTAATTAGAGAAACCCTACCCTATAGTTCTACATTGAGGATGCTGAACCTGTCATTCAATGGAGAGAGAAGATGCTGGACACCCCTTACACATGGCCACATATGCAGTGAATCTAAAATGGTTTGTGGGGAGGCCAAATATAGTTATTTCCATTGATGATGAAGAGGTCAAGAATGGCTTTTTCTAAGGCCCCAAGAAAATGTACTATGGAGGAAGCTGCAATAATTACAGTTAATTGGATCAAATTTGTTGAACTCGATCACTACAAGAGGCTAACAAAAGATAGACAGAGGCACTATAGCATGGGACAAACCCAATAACTAGAGGCAATTCTATGGGCCTCTATCATTGCAGTGTACACTTGCCACTCACTTCCAAGTTTCTATTTCTTTTAATGATAAGAGGAATTTGTCTACACATTAAGAGGAAAATTCTAAACCTTTAATACAAAGGAGAAACTTCTCGTTTGACATGGTGCTTTGCATCTCATTGATTGCAAGCAGAGCCCAACAAGATGGTAGTATGTACAGCCCAAACAGTAGTTGCAATTTTTTATAAGAATTGAAATGTGCAACTAATGTTGATTGGGATGCAGTTACAAGAAACAGTTGAGTCCAACCACTCCAATGATAAGAGCAGTTGACAACATTGATCAAATGATGACTCCAATTACTGACCATCATGCTCAATGCAGCTAAGCATTTCTTGTTCTAGTATTTTGATTTGGTTTTAATTCTCAACTCCAAATTTGTAACTTCGTACTTTGTACTTTGTATCCACCATTCATGAATTGGTGAGATGAATATCACGTAATCAGATGGATCACTGGATCAATGTATTGATTGTCATTGTGAATTCAGTAGTTTGAATTCACTTTTTAAAATTTCAGCTTTTCCAAGTTTGTTTGAGTTGTTCTTTAATAATTTGTAATATTCATATTTTTTGATTTATGATTTTAATAGCCCCACCATCCCCAAAATCCAGAAAAAAATTTGCCTTCCTGACATCTATCTCACTGTCCCATAAAATCATAATAGCAACATTGAACTTGATACAGGCCTATTACAATTGAAAATTACAAAAGGAAACAAGACCATCGGAAAAACAACCCAAATTGCAACTTACCTGTACTGTAAGGTTTTGCACAAGCATCCCATGATAATACGGTAAATGAAGGCTAGCTTTGATTGAAAGCACCTTCAAAGAAGATTCCCCTGAACCCACATATCACTCCAATTAAATATCACAGTGTGATAAATAGCACGTCGAAGAGTCACTTGCTCAAAAAAATTAATATGCCTATTACTAAAGCAAAGATTTAATATAGAAAGCAGACTAAAAAAGCTACAAATAAAAGATTTCATAAAAGAAACTCAGAAGATCACCCTCATTATTGATTCCCACAAGTATCTCCGTTTCTCCCCCCGCTGGAATCACTGCATCCATTTTTTGCAATTTAGAAATGATACAAGTGAGATATGAACTGCTATTTTGAGCACGCAAAAACCAAGACCAATATTAAAAAAATAACTTCTGATAATTGATAAAAATTTATTCAATGGTCATACATTTGTCAGAATTTTTCGGGAAAAAACAAATTGTATCTACTCCTAAAGCAGGTCCTAAAACTGAATCCACAGAATCTTGGACACCATCACCAACAATTCCAAGCTCCCCGTCTTCTCCAACTTCTACAGCTCCAGTGAAAGCATCCTCACACTTGACAACTGCAGGGTAAAACATGAAAGAATTAAGCACAAAAATGATATGCAGGACTCCTGCAATAAACAAAAGAACATGACCCAAAAGTAATCTCATAGACTTGGACAAATGATAGGTTATGGGAAACAACTTAGCAAATTAGCTCTCCTCTTTAGAATGCATACTTTTTTAAGTTTTTCATGTGTTTTTTAATTTCAATAGTTAATCGGTATCTTTTGTAAAAATAATTTAGATACTAAAATTTCCTAGATATTCTGAGAATTGTATTAATCTGATAGATGCTCTAGTCAAACTCCTAACTAAAAGGAACTAATTTTGAGGTGACTCAACCTCAACTAGTTTGTAGTGTCAGTCATATGCCTGGTGGGCTAAAAGTATCTCCACTTTGGTGTCTGCTTATTTTGGAGATTTGATTGCCATGACTGGTAGACTCTCCCCATTAACCACCGTCTGCATTTTTCTAATTAAATGCACCAATAATTGGTTGCAAAACATATGTATTGTAGTATTACCATTTATTTGTTTATATCAAAAAACTAGAAGCATACTTTTTAGGACCTGCACATAGCATAATTTTGTGAATTGTTTTGGTTTTTTGTTTAATATCGTGCCTGTGTTTGCACAAAATTGAAAACATTTTTGAAATAAAAACAACTCAGTTGGATACAAAATAGGTCCATAATAAAAAACAATTACAATAAAATGGAAGCACTCCAAAATTCCAAAATATATAGTTCAAAGAGAAGATATCAGGGATATTATCCCTACATATTTAGGAAAAGTTTAAATGTGCTCTAATTTACATCCATTTAAACGTTCTACTGAAATGGAAAGTCTCCAAAGCATTTCATTCACCCAATGCTACAAGAAGCTATTAGCACATAATGACTACATGTGTAGAATCCAAGCTGGAGATGTGAAGTTTCTCAGATATGCACTTGAGAAACCTCCACCTCAGCATTGGAGAGTTTAGCAAGATCAAAGACTCACAAGCATTGACCTTGACTACAACATGCTGAGAAATGCCACTCTGCAAAAGCATTTTTCCATCCTTCAGTTTGGGAGCTTGAGAATATGCTATTCTATAAGATAGAATACATGAACTCTAGAAAAAAGGCTGAACTAGTATAGATATATTGAATATATCTATCTAAAAGACACCGAGAGATATCAGTCTTCAGCTGCTGAGATGGTGCCTCACAAGCATTGACCTAGACTACAACATGCTCAGAAATGCCACTCTGCAAAAGCATTTTTCCATCCTTCAGTTTGGGAGCTTGAGAATATGCTATTCTATAAGATGGAATCCATGAACTCTAGAAAAAAGGCCAAACTAGTATAGATATATTGAATATATCTATCTAAAAGACACCAAGAGATATCAGTCTTCAGCTGCTGAGATGGTGCCTCCTGCAAAGGTTCTAGGATTCAAAAATGTGGTTAACCCATACCATGAATGTAGTTTATTTTGCATATCTCAGTTCAAGATGTCAGAAAAAGTTGAGTGAACAGATGTCCTGCTCAGCATTTCAGAGGGCCGCTCATTGCTGCAAATGCTTGTAGAAAATATGGAGGAATACTCTATCCTGCAGGAATCCTTGTCACTAGTGGACAAATTTGTGGATAACGTTGTGAAAGAATTTGCTTTCATTAACTAGATGAAGGTTATGTGGCCAGATATCAGTCTTCCTAATTTTTGCTCTCCATGAGGGTTTATTTCTTCTGCAATTTGGTTTTTCAAATGACAAGGAATGAATTTGGTCACAGGGACCGTGGTTTCATGGTACAGCTGGGCTCTTTTTAAAACGATGGCAACCCTTTTTGATCCAGATAAGGTTGTTTTCTCCAAGCTGCTATTTTGAGCCCATTTCTATAACCTTCCTCTAGTATATAGATAAAGGGATATCCTGCATTTATGGGCAGAAATGGCTCTTTGAAAAGCTTTGGCGGTGTCAATCTGTGTTATTAGACCTCTCTTGGCCAGTCTCCTGTTCTATTATAATTTCATCCTCAGTTGGCTCATGGCTTCAATTGTTAAATTCTAAGGGCTTCCTTTTAGATGCTTTTGATGTAACTATCTTGGCTATTGTCTAGCTGAATTCCATGTGAGGCAAAAGTGCCTGGGTCTGAACCTTCAATGGGTTCAGAGGAAGGAAAAACCAGACAAGGATAGAAATCATGATTGCTTCTTTGCTTCTGCTGGACCTCCAGATCTTATTCCCTCTCAAGCTCCAGATAAGCAACAAAATGAGGAGCTATTGTAGCAGAAACTTTGCAGTGGGCTGGCAAAAAATTTGGCTGGCTCAAAGGCACAAGCAATGGATGTGGTGTTTCAGACTCTGGTTAAGGACTTGTCTGTTGTGGTTAAAAGGGTAGGTTCAATTCACTTCTAGCCTCATGAAAAACCAAGAAAACATTGGGGTCAGAAATCAGACGTAGAGGAACGTCAGTTGGCAGCTCAAGATGCGAAAGGTTAAGGTTCTCAATTAACAATGGAGGGCCTTCTATCTCTCTTGTAATAAAAGGCTGCTGACAGCCCAGGCCAGAGTCTCTTAGACTATGGATGTCGATCCAATGTCTAGATTTGAATGTTATTTTATTTTGGGTTTGATTTTGAGGGTTTCCTAGTTGGTATCTTCGTATTCCTGGATCCTTGTCAGAACCTTGTTTCTTTCAGTTTGGGAAAGAGCACAATAGAATCCCTCAACTAATTAATCTATAACAAATAGCACCTGATTTCAGCAAGGTTTTCACTTCTTCTGCAATTTTCATTCCCTTTCAACTCTTTCTAGACATTTCCTATGTCAATGTACTACATTTCCCTATTGGCACATATCAATTTAAATCCATCTATATAAAGAGAAGCCCAACATCAGTTGAGGGAAGCAGTGAACAGTTAGTTGGGGAAACAGTCTCAGGAACTTCTTGAATATCAGAAGATTGAAATCTCATTTATCTATTTTGTAATCGAATGGCTCAGCCCTGAAATAGATTGAGAACATTTAAGCTTTGTTGTAATTGCATTTGCAGAGTAATAAATCAGTTCCTTTGTGTTAAACTCTGTTGTTTCTGCTTTGTATTGTGTTGAATGTTACTTTTAGCTGTGTGGTTAGTAGTCCTTATTTGGACCCTCCAAACTGTGAATGTGTCAATATTCACATGGTTGATGTATTTCTGCAATTTCAGCACCACTTACAATCCAATCAACTTCAACAATAGTCGTCTTTTCTAAGTTGCCTTGTTCTCAATCCACTTGTTCTGACGTATCTTCTCATTGTTTTTGAGATTATTTGCTAATTTGATGTCTCTTTTTCTCAGCTATAGTTGCTGCCAGCTCATCATTCAAAAACGACATTCATCTGATCCAATGAGTTTTCCAATTAGAGCAATGAGACTGTAGATGTGTGACATACAAAGAAGCAAAGTTAATTGTTTGCATTATTTAAGAAAATATAGATGTCATCTGTCTACTTCTGTAGTGATATGTGACTATCAGAGCAAAATCCTCACTGAGAAGCAGCGGCTAAAGTCATCCTCCTGACTGTGTGAGAATGCTTCAAGGAAGTTGCATTAGATTTTTTGGAGGAGATTCTGTCCTATTGATTTGTCACCTTCCATAAGAGCAACTACTTCGAACATCTAAGGACACTCTAGCCCAGAGAAACCTCTAGTGTAGCACCTTCGAAAAGCCACACAAATGTTATAATTAGGTAACTTCATATCTTAATCTGGAATTTCATCTAGGAGATCTCCCCGCCCATTATAGAAAGCCATCTTAAAAAGTGCTGTTTTATGGTCTGAAATCATTTTTTATTATAAGTATCCGGAAAACTTTAAAAAGACTGTGACCGACTTATAAAAACAATATACCCAATCCGCACGGCCTAAACCTCTTTGGGGTACATTGCCTGGTGAACAGGGAAAATTGTGTACTTGAATACACTGCGTGTTGGATTGCGCACCTGCACTTATTGATCCAACCAGGTCAACCAAATTCATTTCAGCCTTCTTGAAAATATAGCCTCTTTGTTGTTATGAATTAATCACTCTCTAGATTTTTATAATAATCAGCTTATGCAAACACTCCAAAATACCCACACAGAAATCCCTCTTAATTGACAGTATCCACAAATATTCATATGAAGGCCTGTAAATGGCCGTTTGGGGAAATCCATGGTCTAAGATTGCAACAGATTTTTCCGCTCTGGTCATAATATAATTCGGTTGTTGACACTAAAATCAGGGCACAGAGATAGATAAAAATCTTGGATCTTGGAGGTGCTTAACGATTGGATTTTGTTTCAACAAAATTTATTATTTTTACTCCAAAGGAAAAGAATAAGAAACCCACTGTGAGACAAATAAATTTGGATTTTCACGCATCGACAGCAGCAGCCAAAAAAAATCGTATAGTTCAAACAGCAGGAGTTCACAGTCTAACAGTTTGAAGAAGCAAAACTAACGAGAGACAGAAGAAATAAATGAAAAATATCTGAAAGCACAGATCGGCGCACTGCAAATGCTAATCGCAGAAGATCGTAAACAAGCCTTTTGAAAAGTCACATTTCAGAAAAAGTGAAGATTTGATGCGTACCTTGGAGACGTGAAAAGGCCAGTAATAATCCGCATATGAAGAGAACAATACCAACACGAGGCATCGCTATGCCCATTCCTCTGCCTGGTCCTCCTCGTCGATCTCCAAAACCCTGCCGCTGATAAGAAGCCTCTTTAAGCTTTGACTTGCTCAGCTTTGCTCCCTAATTGGCTATAAAAATGATCTCATTTTCTTTATCGACTATTTATAGCGGCGATGATGCATTTTGGACTCGGTACTTTGCTAATACGTTCTTCATTATCCGTGGGTTAAACTAGGAACGGGTCCTCCATCCGTCGTAAAGGAAAAATATGCTTTTACTGGGATATAGAAAAGTGTGTAAATTAATCTTAATTTAAGAAATTAAGCAAAATTAGATGTAGGAATGGGAAAGTTAATAGCTCACATAATTGAATTGATACAATCGAGAAAATTGGAAACTTCGAAGTCTCAATTGTTTGTGAATTATGTATAGCGTTGTAATTCTTTATAGGTCAACTCCACGACTATATATGAATTATACATCACAAGGATTTGATATTTTAAATATAGTCTCGATCTAACACAATGCAAACTTCTACCATCTAATTTACTAGATTATTTGTTCCTTGCTAATTGTTAAGGCCTAACAACATTTAAAAATAGATTACAAGGTTCAAGATCTCTTAGGTTGAAACCTTTGTTTGGACTAGTTTTTTTTGTTTTAAGGAGTTATTTCTGGATTTGTTGTGTATGTTTTAAAGAGTTATTTGTTTGATCAAAAAAACATACACAACAAATCTAGAAATAACTCTTTACAATATGGACTGTGGAAAACTTATGCCTACTAATTTTATGTTTGTGAAAATGATCAACAAACAACAAATAAGCATACAAGTGATCTAAATACATATTTTGATGCAAATTATTGTCCCTTTTAAAGTTACAAATTAAAATGTTTCTAATGAGTGCTCCTTATATTCTCTATAATTTTGAGGTAATTAGTTATGATCAAATGAATTAATGCTCAAATGAATATCTTTAAATGTAGGTACATAATAATATGTCACTTAAACATGTACCAAGTCATTCTAATGGCTAGTGGAAAGGGCTAAAGTCAACAAATATGAGTTTTTAAAAAATGAATATGGACTAGTGGTGAGAGGCATATGTGTTGTAATAAGTGTAAGTGGGGTAGCATTAAAGTCAAATGCATAAAAATGTATGGAGGTGTAAATAACAGATGGATGGGATTGAGGAGGGAGTCAAATTTAGCATAAGAATGCATCACATGTCTCTATGTAGTTATATTAAGGCATTCTCTCAAAATAGACCCAAAATTAAATGGGAATTAAAACAAGTATACTAACTTCACCATTACATGTGCCAATTTAAAGTGCATGTGAATCCTAAATTTATCATTATCTCAAAGTATTTATGCAGTCACAAACATGCATGAAAATAAATGCTTGATCATTAAATGATATTGAGGTCCATAAAGTAATGGATTCCATTAGATCTCATCGTGCATGTCAATCCTCAACATGTGTACTTTGAAGTGAACCTAGAAAACAAAAATGTCCAATGAGTAATGCTTGACTTACAAGTGGAACAAGCATAAATCAGTGCTAACTATAGGAAAATGAAAAAGTGAGTAGGGTTAGGAAATTTCGCATGTATGAAAAGTGACATGGCATATTAGGAATTATTTTGCTATGTGATGATGACCTATTTGGATAAGGTAATAAATATTTATATCAATGCCTATAACTATCGACAAGCTCAACAAAGAAGTGTTAGTGATAGGGTGTGGCCCCCTTTGATTGGTCGTATCCATCGGTGCAACGACTCAAAGGATAGGGAAAATAGTACATGGAAGTGTAAATTCAAGCTAAGTATATAATCATAAAAAACATGCAAATTAGTCCAATGACATGAATATATCATGTACAATCAAAAAAGGCACATTGTAAGATAGGCATGAAAGCAAATGAACTATAGGTACAAGCATCAAGGTATAAGGTTGTCCCTGTTATGGGAAAATCATAAGGAGAAAACAACCTTTATAAACACAATGTAAGTGGTATGGGAAGGCACAATTTTCATGATGTGCCTCTTAAAACCTTGCTAGGCATGCAAGAACACATGATAGGATAGGGGAAGGTGTGATACACCCAATATGGTAAAGGTAGGTATAGGTACAAAACCAAGCATGTGAATGTAAAATAATACAGTAGAAGGCATAGTTCCCACCAATTTAATAGTATAGCTTATGATAATGTGATGATAGAATGATAGAGAACAGGGAGAGCAAGATGCTCACAATTAAAAAGGATGGCTCTAGAATAATGATAAGACAATATGGGTGCATAATGGGGAAGCAAAATCTCCCCAATTTAAAAGGATAATTTGGTAATGAAAGCACAATATGCCTATGTAAGATGTAAGCAATAAGAATAAGCACATAAGAATGATCTAGGTGTGAACTAATGATGTGACATAAACAATGAGATGGTATAAGCATGCGATTCAAAGTATGATGAAAAGACATAAATATAGATGGCATGTAATTAAACTAAAATATAGGCATCATAAGTATTGGGATCATAAGCATGTATGCATGAAAAGGCATAAATACAAAATTCATGTTAGAAATCAAGGATAGGGGTATATAACAATCACAAAACTAGGAAAGAATGAAAAATAGAAAAAACTAATGTGGTAAAGATGAACAAGCATAAAGAGAATGCATGCAAGAGTAATAAAGAGAAAGTGAACAAGAAAAGCAAGTTGAGAATAAAGAAAGGCAAGTAGTCCCCTGAGTGAGAGATAATAAATATAAAACAAGATATAGAAGGTGAAATACTTGCATGTAAAGAACAACAAATAAGGCTTGATTAAAAAAGGCAAAAAGATGCAAAGAAACAAGCAAAAAGAAAAATGTATATAAGAAATATAATTATATAAGCTATAAATTCTCATGAACCATTGAACAAGCTTGGGAGGATCACCATCCTCCAAACAATCATTATCATCTTAAAAAAAAATCCATATTTTTCTAAAATTGTCTTTGCTTGTTTTCTTCTTGGCTCATTTTTTTAATCACATGTGTTTATTGTTGATAATTTAATGCCTAAAAATTTCACCCAAGATATTAATGGCCAAAGCATAAATAAATATTTTTTTATGATGCAAATGCAACACCAACAAGCTACATTACATGTCTACGAACTTAAGATGTTATTGAAAAATATAACAACACAGAATGCGCACAATACCAATGCACCAAGTATGGCAACATAACTAGAAGACTTAACCTCGTCATCTGGCAGAGTCCCCGTGACCCTCATATGAGAGGGTAGAGTTTCCTTTAAGAAAAAAGATTAGACACCAGTCCACAATCCCATTCTCTCATATACATAAGGATTGAAATGAGAGTGACACGTCACTTCATTCCACGTTCCAAGATGACCCAACCAACATCCAAATGGATTTGGGAGTGGCATACAAACAATAGGATTACCCCCAAAAGGTGTTGGTGAATCAAGGGATACAAAGCCTCAACTATTTGAACCATCGACTAGTTAATTATACACAAATATACATAAACCAACATAAAGGAGAACTAAGCCAAAATAAGCATATAGAAATCTAGACACAAAACAAGGCATAAAAACCTCATACCAAGTGTTATCCAGAAATGGTTGAACCAAACATTTACTTGCACTCGAGGTTTAATGACATACACAAATTTGCATAAATCAAAGGACTCATTTTAATCGAAAATGCTATTATTCATTAACATACCTATTTGCCTCGTGTAAAACACAAGAATACATAGTAGGTTCTAACTCTTAAAAGAGTTAAAAATACAACATAAATGATTCTACTCCATGATCATAACAATATTTTTTCCCTACTCCTTTGGCTTTGAATTGCCTGCGTGCATGGTAGACTTTGCATTGGGGGTACCCCATGGCCCCCCTCATCCTCTTCTGACCATATTCTTACAACAGCACATGGTATGTCTACTTCCTCGGGGGTCTCTCATGCGTTGTTCGCTACTGGGGACCCCATGATTCCTGGTCGGCATGTTGTAGAAGTGTCTGTGATTGCTATCACTTTGGATTTAAAGGGATGGAAAGATGTGTTGACTAACTCAAGCCCAGTGGCCAAGTCTTCTCTTCCTTGTCCTGAGGTGGAGATCTTTGTATCAGGTACTGATTTCTCTATCCCTAAAGCTATTAGCGACAGGATTACTTCTTCCATGGAGAAAGTAGTGGTAGGTAGATTCTTCTCTTTCCATCCTACTGTCAATATGGTGAGGAGATGGGCGTCTGCCAAATGGCGCTTAAAGGGAAGTGTGAGTGTCTGTGCCATGGATGGTGGACTCTTCCTTTTCAAATTCATGACTAAAGAGGATTTGATCTCGGTGCTTTCTTCTGGTCCCCGAGTCTATGGAAAGCATGGATTGTCTCTATGTCGATGGAAGTTGGGTTTTGATCCTACTATCGATCTCAACAATTTGGCTCTTGTGTGGGTGTGACTTAACCATGTCATGGAAACATAACTGGAATACTTAACCATGTCAGGTGATAAAGTCACCATGACCCTTCTATGAGAGGGTAGAGTTTCCTTTAAGACAAAGATTAGACTAGTCCATGATCCCATTCTCTCATATACACAAGGATTGGAATGATAGCGACACACCACTTCATTCTACATTCCAAGACGAACCAACCAACATCCAAATGGATTTGGAATGACATACAAACAATAGGATTACCCCTTAAAGAGGTTGGCCAATCAAGAGATACAAAGCCTCAACTATCGGAACCATTGACTAGTTAATTATACAAAAATACACATAAACCAACATAAAGGAGAACTAAGCCAAAATAAGCCTATAGAAAGCTAGACACAAAACAAGGCATAAAAAATTCACACCAAGTGTTATCTAGAAATGGTTGAACCAAACATTTACTTGCACTCAAGGTTTTATGACATGCACAAACTAGCATAAATCAAAGGATTCATTTTAACCCAAAATGTTATTATTTATTAGCATACCTATTTGCTTCGTGTACAACACAATCATACATAGTAGGTTTTAACTCTCAAAAGAGTTAAAAGCACAACATAAATTAATGATTCTACTCCATGATCATAGTAATGTTCAAAGCATGATATATTTCATAAGCATTGATGTCATACATCAAATAGGATAAGCATAACAATATAATTCAACTCCTAGCACAATGTCAACTATACAACATCACACATCATTGATTATATCTACTCATAAAATTAAAATGCCAAACAAAACTTCAATTTCATAAGAAAATTAAGCCTATACACCTCCTAACTAGGACTACCTTGATGTGTTAAATCTATTCTAAGATGGTAAGAAAATACTACACAAATCATGACATATATGTATTATCATGAAATAAATCTCATCCCAATTATGGAAGGTTGTCTAAAATATAGGATCCAATAACATTGAGTTCAAAACACCAAGATTCACCATTACAAAGATCAATTATAAATTGCTTCTCTTTACATGGATAACAAGCCTTCTCCACGTGCTATTCAAACATGATTTATAACCTAACTTTTCATGCAACATAACCAAGCAAGGGAGTAAAACAATATCATTTTGATAACATAAATAGATGCTTGATTCACCTAAATATTTATTTCCAAATAAGATCCAATGTAATAATCAATGCATGACAACAAGCCTATCAATCATGCTATAATGACATATGAAATTATTTATAACCTTATAGAAATAAGACCAAGATGAACACCAACCACACCATTGAGTTTTAATTGAAATCCACAACACATCCATGAAATAAAATATCACTTAAACACTTATCCAAAAGTGCAAATAAGAATGCCTACTATGTTCAAACACAATTACCCACCTACACATTCATTTTCCACCAAATTTCATAACACAATAATTATTACAATTACAAGCCCGTATCTAATTAATACGAGGAGGGTAGAAACTATTATGCCCAAAATTTTATCCTTCTTAATCACAACCTAAACCCCATTTTAAAAAAAATGGAACTCAAGCAAGATATATAACTAGGGAAAACATACTAAGCACATTTGATGACATCAAGTTTACGATGTTATCTTGTACACACCACACATAGGATGAGGAAGTAGTAGGTACAATCTAGTCTAATAACAAGCCTTCCTATAACTTCTAACCTTGAAAACATCTAATTAATCTAAAAGAAAGTTCCTCAAGGAGAGGATGCACATCCATGAATAAGTTCCATATTCTTAACTAGAGATTCATCACTAAAACTAAAGGTAACAATGAAATTGATAATAATATATGTTCAACTCATTCTAATTGAACAACTAAGAACTAAATAAAATTAATCAATATTCTAAAATTATATTAAAACAACAGAGCATTAAATCAATCTAAATGTGTATAATTGTTTGATTGAATTGCATACAAATTTTGTCTTATAACTTGCGACATAAATAGTCATATAATTATAATTCCTATATATTCATCTTATATATATATTAACTATAAAATCAATTATTAAATTTAAAATTTGTATTAATTTTAAGATTTGTTTTGACCAATTTATTTTCCTTACATTTATACAAAATTCAATTATGACCATTTCATTTGATGTTATTCAAAATCAATACACTGGAAAAACTCTCAGGTCTAACTTTGAGGTGTGGAGTTGAAGGCGTTCTAAACATTCTGGTTTTCAAACCTTAACATTAGTTTATTCTTTCAGCAGAAATTTGTGGTGGTGGTTACTGCTGGAGGGTGGCTTTTTATTCATTCTCAGCTAATAGCTGGTATGCAGTCACTGACTGAGTTCAAGGGTAACGAGGATTTGTGCACAGCGAGACGGGCTGAGATGAGGCTTAAAGCAAAGGCTCATTTAGCGAACAAAGAGAAGGGGAATCACTGCTTGAGAGCCCTAAGCATGCAAATTTAGAGGGGGAGTTGAGAGTTGAAGAGGGGATTAAATCTACAGGTGTTTCTATTGCTGAGAAAAAGGACGCGGTGGAAAATGCAATGGAGGAGCTTGTAGATGGGGAAGTAGGTAAAAATTTAGAGTTTTTACTTCCCGACGTTGTGTTAGATTACATTGTTGAATGTCAACATAAGTCTTTTACTCTGTTCTTTTTGAGGGGTATTCCTTCTTAAGCTGATTTTTATAAATGGGAAAAATTTAACTAGGAGAACAAAGGGTGGAAAATAGAGGCTATGCGAGGTTTGGGGAAGGGCTACGTCTCCTGTACATTTAAGTCATCTGATCATGCCCAGGTTGTGCTTCAATATGGCACTTGGGTGATTTGTGGCCAGGTTTGTTACTTGCAAGCCTTGACTGTTGATTTCCATCTTGAAGGTCTGTCAAGGTCTAAATATCCAATGTGGCTTGAATTTCCTTTTTCAAACCTCACCTTGAGACCCCTCTTGAAATATTTTGCTTCTCAGTTGGGAAAAGTTTTATGGTGCAAAAATAGTACCAATAAATTTTCTAGTTTGAGGGTTCACCCTGATAGGTCCAAGGGTTGAGTTTGTCCAGCCAATTGTTTATTTGAACAAGCCAAATGTTTGTTTTTATTGTAGACAAGATGGCCATTTAATAAGAGACTGTCATATTAGGAGAACCAAATTCACTCAGCCTCTTGGAATGGTTGCACCTAGTCCTTTGCAAATGAATAAACCAATCTCTGAGATTCAGCCAAAGTCCTCCCATGTGCAACAACAGGATAATGTAAGCTCGGAGGAAAAAGTTATATCTAACACTATGTCGAACTCCTCTATATCTTATAAGTATGTAACTATGTCTAACAGGTGGAGAATGGTGAGAAAAAGAAAGGAGCCTTCGAGGGTTCATGGTTCTCAAGAGAGTTTGACTCCTTACAATCATTCTAATTTTCCACAAAGTTCTAAAGTGAATTCTTTTGAGACTCCATCTCCTACTTTCGTTGCAAGACAAAGTTCTCCTTCTTCTATGAGACATAGATCTCCTTCTCCCTTTGCAAGACCAAGCTCTCAATCTCCTACTGCCAAACAAAGATCTAGGTCTCCAAACTTTGTTGAAAAGGAGCAAAGGCATTCTGAACATAATATCTTGCTTGCTAATTGATTTGAAGCCTTGCCACAAGAGGAAGACATCCCTAACTATGTTTCAGCATGAAGTTTAAAATGCTTTCTTGGAATGTAAGAGAGATTTCCCTCCCTCATCATAAATATGAGGTTAAGGACGCTATATGTAAATGGAAACCAGATATCATTTTTTTGCAAGAAGTTAAAATTAGTGGTCTCTGCCTTGGTTTCTCTCTATGCAATGTGTGGAGGGAGGCTTCTTTCTTCCATACATCGCATAGAGAGGGATGAGGGGGGGCTATTATTGGAATTGCTCCATGGGTTAATAAATTTTTCATTGATAAAGGGGAGGACCATTCTCACAGTTGTGCTTGGATTCTCACCTTTATCAATGACCAACCCATATGATTTTGTTCTATATATGCTCCTAACATTGCTAAAGAACAATGTGAGTTATGGGATTGGTTGGCTAAAAATCTCCCTCGGGCAGATTGGGTTATAGGAGGTGATTTTAATATGGTGGAAAATAATGTGGACCGTAGTTGGGTTTGTCATGCCAAACTTAGTAAGGAAGAGTTTGATAAGTGGTTGTTGTGTCATAACTCTTTGGGAGTTATAGACCCTATTCATAAAAAAAAGTGCCAATCACAAGAATCATTGGTTTACT
The DNA here is from genome assembly GCA_007258455.2 of Sequoia sempervirens. NCBI lineage: Eukaryota > Viridiplantae > Streptophyta > Pinopsida > Cupressales > Cupressaceae > Sequoia > Sequoia sempervirens. The sequence goes on along the minus strand of VDFB02281492.1, from coordinate 172,156,939 downwards.
TGGACTAATTGCAGGTTTGGGATGGATAGAAAACTGAGAAAGCTTGACAGGTTTTATATTTCACCAAATCTGCAAGATTTTTATGATGCTTCAAGAACTTGTGTTAATGTAGATTATTCTACTACTTTTTCAGATCATTTCCCAATCATTTGCACTACATCTTTGTTGAACTCTAATGGGGGCTCTTATCATTTACCCTTCAAGCTTAACACATCACATCTGAAAATTCCTTCTTGTCTCTCTGCTTTGGTTGGATTATGGAACTCCATCCCCAAGCCTAAAGATGGGGAATCTTACAGGGTATGGTGGAATGCTGCTATTTCTAAATGTGTTGATTTTCTTTGTTCTTTTGGCAAAAGATTAGCATGGCAGCGTAGACGTAAGGAAAAATCCCTGCAAGGGAAATTAGAGATGAATAAAAAACTCCTTAACTCCAATCCAACTGATATTAAATTACAATCTGTGGTAGCTGCAATTGAAACTTCGCTTCACAAGTTTGATATATATCAAGGGAAAGGAGCCAAAATACGAACTAGATTGCATTGGATGAAAGATGGCAATAGAGGTTCTAAATACTTCTTTAATTATTTGAACTACAAGCATAAAAAGGAGTATATTGGATCTATTCAAGATGAACATGGGCAGGTCCTTACTAACTTGGAGGATATTAAAGGCATTTTTCATCAATTTTATGAGAAGTTGTTTCGAGAGGATTCTCATTGGCAAGATGTGCAATCGACACTAGAAGATATAATCAAAGATTACATACCAAGGAAGGTTGCATATGATTATATTCAATTCCTGGATCAGGATTTATCCATAGATGACTTAGAGCATGCAGTTTTCTCTATGGCTCTGAATAAGAGCCTTGGTTTTGATGGGATCTCAATTGAGTTATACCAAATTATGTGGCAGCATATCAAGGAAGATTTTTATCTTGTCTACCTAGAATCCTTAAAACATGGTTCATTGGGGCCTGAGATTAATAAAGGTTTGATTAAAATTCTCTCCAAAGGGAAGAATATGGATTTTGTTTCAAGTTGGCGACCTATTACTTTACTTAACACCTCCTACAAAATCATTGCTAAAGCCTTAGCTACAAGAATTAAACCAGTGGTGAAAAGTATTGTACGGTTTGAACAAACTGGTTTCTTAGAAGGCAAATATATCCTTGATAACTTAATTTTGGCCTAGGAAACTTGTGAATGGGCACAGTAGACAAGGAAAAATGCTCTATTGGTCAAACTTGATTTTGATAAAGCTTATGACAGAATGAGGTGGAGATTTATTATCAAAATGTTGCAATGGTTGGGGTTTGGTCCCAAAATCTGTAAACATGTGCAAATGTTGTTCAAAGATGCTTCTATGCAACTGGTTATTAATAACTCCTTGAATGATTTGTTTCCTTTGCAGTGATCTATTAGGCAAGGTTGTCCTTTATCTCCTTTCCTTTACGTCCTTGCTACAGATGCTTTGGGTTATTTGTTGTAGAAGGCTTATCGAATGAGGATGATTAAAGGCATTTCTATTCCTAATAATGCAGTTGTTCTTAATTCTCATTTTGCTGATGATAGTATGCTTTTTATTCAAAATTTTGAATATGAAATTTCTAACGTTTTGGGGATTCTTGAATTTTATTGTGTGGTTTCAGGATCCATGCTTGCTCACCATAAAACTAAATTTCTCATGATCCAACCTGATTCGGTCCCTCGTTGGATTCCTAAAGAATGGAAACAAATTAAGCATGGGAAAATCACTCGTTACTTGGGAATTCCATTTGGTTTGGGGGTCACTCTTTCTGAAATGTGGAATTGGTATTTGGTCAAGCTGAAAAACAAAATCTTTACTTGGGGAAACAAATATCTTTCTCTTGCTGGTAAAATACAGGTGGTTAATAAAATTTTCTTGGCTTCGCATCTTTATTATTTGTCTTGCTAGATGCCATCTAAAAAAGGTTATGAAGACCTTAATAAAATCATTCGTGAGTTTTTGTGGTCCAATTGGGAAGGAAAAGTTGGTTTCAAATCCTCTTCTTAGATTCATTGCATACAACCTAAGGATAGAGGTGGGCTTGGTATACTAGATCCTAAAACACAAGGGACTTGCTTAGCTACAAAATGGATTATCAGAGTGATATCTGGTGAGGAACAATGGAAGATTCTTGTTTTCCATTGTATTGTTCAGGCTACTATGGATCATAAGTGGCAAGGTGTTAGATGGTTGGATAAGGTTCTATTGGCTCCATTCTTTAGTTTTAAGGCTTCTTTTCCCTTGCAATCTATTTGGAAGGCCTAGAAACAAGTTTGCAACTTTTTGAGTTGGAGGGGGGATTCTCTATAGTATGGTTTTAGTTTTGCTTCTTCGTCTTGTTGGTGGAACACACTCATGCAATATCATGGTCTTTTGTTGGTTGTTTCCTTTCCTAAACATACTAATTACCTTTTCAAGAAGGGTGTGCAGCAGTTCAAGGATATTTGGGATTTCCACTCACATGATTGGGTTAAGTGGTAGCATATTAAAAATACCTTTAAGTTGAATAATGATTATCAAAGATTTTTTACTTTTGTGAAGTCATTAGTTTCGATGGAGCTTCTTATGAAGCTTTGTACACCTTTGTCCTGCAACTTTTTCAAGGATTGGAAATGGTTTCGTAAATTTTAGTTTTCTAGTTTCCCCTTGAGGAAGATCTATTTGAGATTACTTTTGAAGTTGTCACTTAATCCTAGGCTCAATTTAAAATGGAAATGCAAGTTTCGTGAAAAGAAATGGAGAAATTTGAGTGCCCAGATTTGGAATTCTAAAGTAGAGGCAAATGCTCAGATTTTATCATGGAAAATTTTGCATCACAGACTGCCTGTAGGTGATAGATTAAAAAAATTGAAAATTAAAACTGTGAATTGTCCTAATTGTCAACGTAGTGAAAGTGTGAAGCATATTTTTTGGGATTGTAGAGCGGCTAAAAGGAAATGGAATGTTGTCTTTAGCCATTTTCCAACAATTTTTGGTCACGTTTTGTATTGGAAGGAGGTTGTTTTGGGTGTTGGTATGCAAAATAACGTGGTTGTTGATTCTATATGGCAAATTATTTTACTAAATATATGGAAATGTAGATGTTCATTAATGTTTTCTAAGCATATGGTTCAGTAGGAAGTTGGGATTCTAAAGCTTTACTCTGATATCATTCTACAGTTTGTGTATTTGTGTTTTCAGCTAAAAGATGGTGCAAAGGAAGTTGTACAGCATTTGGAGGCCATCAAACTTTAGTTTTTACAGCTCCTTGAGGATGATATTTGATGCTCTAGACAACTACAAGTCCTTTTTAAATTCAGAATTTAAGTGTTGCCTTTACTGTTTCTATGTAAAGATGTTAGGAGAGTAGTTTCCTTTAGTTGTTTGGTTGCTACTGTACTTTATTTCTGCTATTTGTTGAGCAGATCTTTGTAAAGCTTTTGTTCTTTTTGTTTCTATCTCTTCTTTTGCAGTTCCTTTCCTTGGACTGCTCCATTCTTTGTATCTCAGCTTCATTTAATACAAAACAAAAAAAAACTTTGAGGTTTAAATTCTTGAAAGTAATTGAGTTTGAATAATAAATCTTAAAGTTAATAAGAGTATTAAAGAGTTTATTTAATTTTCTTAAGTTGGTTTCTTAGAAGGAAAAGATAGCCTTATAATTTTCACCAACAATAAAATAATAATTAAGCACAAATTAACTAAGCATTTAAATTTCCAACTACAAACTAATTCCCAACTAACTTGAAACTCTATATAATCTGATTTCTTCTTAGATTTCCATTTGCTTTCTTTCTTTTAAAATCAGTTCTTCAATCTATTATTATTCTTTTGTTTTCTTTTCCACTTGATTGATTATTTGCTATATATATATATATAATTTATTTGCAATATATATATTTATTATTTATTTGCAATATATATATTTATTATTTATTAGCAATATATATATATATATATATATATATAGTTTATTATTTATTATTTATTTGTAATATGTATATTTATTATTTATTTGCAATATATATATATATATATATATAAACAAATTGTTGTAGGTTGAAAAAATGAAGAAGATGAAAGAAACATATTTTAACTCTCTTGACTTAATATGATTTCATGAAATTATTTCTTGGTTCTACTTCCAAATTTGTTTGTCAATTTGTTTTTAGTTTTAAAGTAGATGATTGTAATGTTTTAATCATAATTTTTAATTGGTGTACTAGGTTGATCTAATTTTTGAATGTGTCATAAAAATTGTTGTTTTAAAGAAACCCTTTAAATTATATATTCTAATTCTTTGTCTATCATTTTGTGTGATCAAATATGTAAGACTTTTTTATGACAAATTATTATTATGAAAAAGGATGTCAATGTTTTCTTAATAACTCACAATTAGTGATCTGGGTTAGTACAATTTTTGAATATATTTTTCTAAGATTAATAATTGAAAACCCCATTAAATTTTATATTTCAATATCATGTTTATTAGTTTTTTATGATCAAATATTTGAAACTACTTGATAATAGTTTATTGTTTGGCATAGGGGGCAACAATATTGTAAACTGAAAAATTGATTAATCATGTGGGTTAAACTTATTCTTTGATATTATTTTTATCTACTTCTTATTTATTATTTACATAACATAAATACCCTAGAATATATATTAATTTTTTTTTTTTACTAAAACTAAACATTGTTAGAAAAAGTATGTATTAAACATTTACACAATAGCATCATATACACAAAATATTTCATTAGTGCACTTGGTTCTTTCTAAATTCATCTTATCCTTTAAATTATAGAATCCTCCAAGACAACAACTAACACATGTACTCTTCTTATGCCATTTCAACAAGTAAAGTATAACACCTTCAACCACAATTGAGCTCTAAATTACAAAGCATCCCTAGGTTCTTAAAAAAATTGTAAACTCCCCACACGACCAATATGTTTCTCTCTTGAAATCCATAGGTTGAAAGTCCCAATATAATATTCCTTATTTAACACATGTACCTAAAAGAGAAAGATCAACAAAGAAACAACAATCTTGGCCAGTGGGCTCTCCATCCAACCATAAGTTCAAATAAGAGATTCAATACTTATGATAACATGATTACAAACTTTGTATAACTCGAGGCATAATATAAGGTGGTAAATATACTAAACCAAGATCTCTTCAAATGCTCCCAATGATATTCTAGATGGGATAAGGGGAATGTTACCCACCTCCCAACCATATTACCATGATTGGGTGTAATAGATACCTATGCCACTCTAGTAAACTTTTGAGCTATGGGGAGAGAAGATTTTGGATACACTTATGACACTTTTAAACTCACACACACAACTAGGGTTTCACATAATACATCAATAGTTTGAACTACGATTACACATGGGTATCACACACCATCCAAAGCATCACACCATGAGGATAACAATCTAATGTAATTCAATGCACAACCACACTTAAACACACACAAATCAAGGGTTAAATGCATAAATCACCACTTGAGCACTCACTACCCAAACAAAGGTAGGTGAAAAGAATAGGCTAGTACAAGGAGTATCAATAATTTTGATTCATAGACCTTGCAATTTACTATTCATCAACACCAATCATTTTATTTCAATGCATTTGAGGAAAGAATGAAACCACTCCAAAACCATATTAGAATTGATCCATTGATACATCATAAATCATCATTTACACCAAATGTTTGTAGCGTGAAGAACAAGGCATGACATTATTAGATCCAAAAAATGTACACAATGTAATCATAATCAAACAATAGTGAACAAGGGTTATGGTAATCAACAACCAATGACACACAAGAGAATGGTGATAACTACCAACACCAAGCAATGAGTGTGATGATCCAACAATACTCATGCAAAGGGAATCACATATATGACTAGGTATAATGGCCCAATGAATAACATGATAAGACTACCAAATGAGGGCATAGAGTGACATCATAATGAGTTCCAGACCTGAATGGATTTTGATAAGTACCACACCACACAAGGGGGCTTCTCAATGATGATTATGCACTCGATTTTAGTATATTAAATATGTATCCCTCATCATTGCCCTTCACATGGGCACAACCAAATTTTGAATGGTGGACAAGGTTCCACTCTACTTCTAACTCTAGAGTTTAATCCTATCTCAAAATGTCTAAAATGATCCAAAAGATCATGGCACAAAAAATATGACACTTATATCTAAAAGGTCGAAAATCACATTTCTAACATGAGACATTTCATCCTGTAAAATAAAAATCTTTTACATGCCTTAAAATCCAAATTTTTTTTTTTTACATTTTAGAGAAACATTTAAAAAGCTCAATCACCATTAAAGGAAGCTTCAAGTTTTTTAACTATTCACTGAAATTTTACCATAAATAAAAAATTGTAATTTAAAAATCAAATTAGACCCTTTTGCTCTAAATAGGCTAGGGATCACACTTTTTTGCTTACACTAATTTTTTGAGAATTTTTTGAAATTTTTTCTTGGTCATTTTACATTTTTCAAGAAAACTAGAAAGACGGACAACTAATTTTATAACAATACCCTTTTGTTCTAAATCCACCCAACACCATAAATATATAATCACACATTTTTTTGAGAAAATTTGTCAATATAATGACACCATTTTTAATTTCTCAAAAATAAAACATATCAACCAAAACAATTGTATACATTTATTCTACAAAATCAAACTTAATTGATGCCACATGCACCCACCTAGTGTGGGCATGACAAAAAGAAAGGAATAACAAGCAAATGCATGATATCAAATGAGGAATTCCTTTTTTATTTTTAATGCAATTATTGTATAGATTAGAGATGTTCCTTGCTCTCACACACACAATACAAGCTTCAAGATCTATCTTTCATGCATTTAGGCCTCATTTTACCCATTATTTATAACCAATTTGAAAAATATTTGTATGGGTCTCCATTTGTCAATTTTTCCTAAGTGTTGGTTTGCTTCATCGCCTACCATGTGTTGGGTGTTACAAAGGTCCCAAAAATTCTAACTTTTGAGGTTTTCTATTCAAATTTCTAAGGAATTTGCTCAATGTCAAAGTTTCAAAGTTTCCATACTCGCATACCTCTTTCACAACTCCCACTCTTATCCTTGCCTTTATTAAAGTTTTAAAATTTCTATTATCATAATTTTTTTCCTAAAATCCTCGCACTTTGATGCTTTACACTAAGTCACCTTTCAAATTTGCAATGTCAATCAATCTCTTATTTGCATCCCTTGTGGCATGAGGTATGTCACATCCCCAATCCTTTTCATATGTTATTTGTTGTAGTCACAATTTTTATCTTCCCTTTATGCATATACCTTATAACATTGATTCCTTAGTATCCTCAATCCTTAACTCTCGATATTTCCTTCTTTGTACTTTTTGGAGTCAAAGATGTCAAAATACCTATAATATATTACTTTTTGTCATGGGTTATGAGATATCCCTAACTCTCGATGCCTAACATTTCTCATTTTATTATCTCATTGGGATCATGAGTTCAAACCTATCATTATTTGCATGGTTTGTGGAATGAATTCCTTGGTATACCCCATACCCAACTCTTGATACTTCCTTCATATACCTTTTCAAAGTTGATGATGTAGAGATACCTTTATTTCTTTTCCCCAATATTAGGTATGATGTATTCCTGATCCCTTATCCCCAACAAGTGGAATGGGTTATAAGGTATCCTTGATCCTCAACAAGCCTAAAGTCTTGAAATTCTCATATTTTTGTTAATTCTTACTTACCTCCTTGCAAGACCCAACTCATCATTAATGACTAGATTCGATGCCACAATTACTTCAAGGAGATTTTCTATCCCAAAAATAGCTTTCCATCTAAAGGGTACAATTTCAGATGTACTCAAAGCAATAAAGGATGAGGAATTCCATATCACCATTAATGTTGTGGTTGTGTTTTTGACATGAATTATTTCCATGCAAGCTCTAAGCCACCATTTCAGATGATTTCATGGTATTTTATCTTGTTCCACTTGCAACATTAATGACACCATTCTCAATCAATTTCCACAAGGATTCAATGACCAAAAAAGTACTATATATACCAATTTTTCTTTCAAAACAAAGGTCGGTCATTTTATTTCCATATAACTACAACACTGATTGAGATCCAAGATTTTAATTCTTGCACATTTGATTGTCATTAGAGAAAATCATTTTAAAAATCACGAAGAGGTGGTTATCCTAAAGTAGATGTTAATGTCTCATTGGCCTATTGTAGATTTTTAAGGAAACTTATAGGCGATGAAGTATGATAGGTTCTTCCTATCTCAAGGTTTCCTCTCATCACATTTGTTGGTGTGAATGCAATATTGATTTGATAAGTGTTATAACACTTTAATGCATTACAAATATCAATTGTAATGGTTTTTCCAATATTGCATATATGAATTTATAGAGAGGGATTATTAGGCATGTTCAATTGTTAAATATCACCTCTTTTGTCATTTTTGTGTTGTGTCTTTTGGTATCTTTAACTCTATAACCTAATATAAGACACTGGTCCTAGAAGTGTTTGACCCTCCATGCACCTAAAAATGGACAATATATTTCACTAGTAGTTTAGGAGTAGGAAATAGTTTGTATGCATTTCATGGTTCAACATTTTAACCAAGGAAACATTCCAATGATCCTTGAAGGATATCACCTTGAGCATGTCCTACATACCCACATCTCATATTATTACAATAATTTCTTCATCAACTTAATAGAGATTATATGCACAATAGGTTAGTCCTTGATCTATAGAAAAAATTTGGGGTTGTATGTGCATTGGATACAACTATGATTTATTTACTTGCATATCTTCAGTTGTGATCAAATCATGTTAAATTTTACCTCTATGAGCACCCTCTTAGGTCTAGTTGGGATTGAAGTAAAGGAGAGATTATCCACTCTAAACAATTGGATTATCATCATTCACTCTTTGTTGATGAGCTACTCTATCCACCTTCAAATTTTACATATCCCTGGCCTTGAAGTGGATTGATCCCTCTAGAAGTGTGAGAAACAATTTTGGGGCTCAACATTCTCCACTAATTTAGCAATCTGTGAGAAACTACCATAAAATCATCTAGAGAAAAAGTAAGAACACTAAAATGGAGAGAGAGGGAGAGAGAGAGGAGAGATGAAAAATGGAACAAAAGGAATGAATGGGTATGAAACCCTTCATTTTTCCATTTTATTTCCCAAACTTACTAAAAAACCTCTTTCCATTTCACACTTAACAAGCTATTTTCACAAAGGTTGTCTCAAATAAGATATTCATTTTGATATTTTACTAATAATTCTATTTAAAAATGTTTTTCTAAAATACGTTTAAATGGCTAACATAACAATTTCATTGAAATTGACTAATACATATAAAAAATTCACATTAAATGACTTATATAGTAATTTCTCAAATTTACTAATGCATTTAATTAAATAATTTATCATAACATAATTTTTTGAAATATTTACATGACATTAGGGGAAGGGTTCTATGATTTGGGGGACCCTCAAAAGGGGTGCTAAGCTTGTTAAGCAGGGGTTGAACTTTGGATTTGTAATGGGGGTCGGGATGCCCTTTTCTGGCATGATTCTTGGGATGGGAACCCTCCCATTTTGTCTTCTCATCCTCACCTGTAGGATTTGTGCCAAGTTTTTACAGATGCGGGTTGGTGTTGTGTGGCTGATTTTAAATCTCAACAGACCATGGGCCAGGTTACTGTGTCTAGGTGAAGGGATCCTCTAGTGTGGCCTCTTGGTGGTGTGGAAGAGGACCATCAAGAGCTTGTTAAGATTTTGTCGGATTGTGTTTGCAATTCTCTTCCTAGGAAAGATGTGTTGGCTTGGGGTCCTAACCCGAAGGGAAAAAATTTGGTTGCCTCTGGTTATCAGGTTTTGGATAAGCAGTTATTTGGGAGCTATGAGGTTTCTTGGTGGAAGCATGTTTAGAATAAGTTTGCTTGGCCTAAGTGTAATTTTTTCTCTTGGTTGGTGGTGCAAGGTAAGTGTCTTACTTGGGAGAATCTTTGGAATCAGGGGTTCCAGGGCCCCTCTATGTGGGTTATGTGTGCTAAGCATGAAGAATGTTTCCCGCATCTCTTCTTTTAGTGTTCTTGTGTGAAAGTTATTTGGCATCTTTGGTGGAATATCTGGAGCCTGCCATGTAGCCATGTTTCTTCCTTGGATGAATTTTGGAGGAGACAGGGATCCTCTACTGCTAAGACCTCTTTTCTTAGTATTTCCTAGATCATTGGCCCTAGTTTGATTGTTTGGAACATATGGTTGGAGAATAACAGGCGGATTTTCTTAGATAAGAAGTTGCTTATTAGGTAGCTTTGGATGAGAATTTTGGGATCTCTTTAGGAGACTTTGAATGCTAAGTGTGATTTGTCGGTGTCGGTTGATCCTGGGATTTGGGAGTGGTTAATGCTCTAGGCCTCAATGAGAGGGTTGGGAGAAATTTGAGCAAGGTGCATCGTGGTCGTGGTCGTGAGAGGGTTTATAGTGGTGGTTGCTAGCACCTTCCTACACTGGGGGAGTTGAAAATTAATACAAATGGATCTTCTAGGGGAAATATTGGGCATGTGGGCATTGGAGGTATTGACAAGGATTGCTTGGGAGTGGTGGTCTTTTTCTTTTCTATGTATAGAGGTGTGCATACTAATAATCTCATGGAGGCTATTGCTATTCTCTTGGCTGTTGAGCGTGCGGTTGGCCTTGGATGGCAACAAATTGTTTGTGAATCTAATTCTCAGGTTGTTATTGATATGTTGCATAAGCGTCATTTGGAGGATGTGAATTGATAGCTGGTTATGGTGGTTAAGCAGATTGTTTCTCTGTGTTCTACTTTGGAATTCATTGACTTTTGCCATGTTCCTCAGGAATGGAACAAGGTGGTTGATGGTTTGGCTAGGTGGGCTACTGAGAGGATGGGCTCTTGGTATGTGAATGATTGGGGGAACCTTCCTGCTGATTTGGCTCTTGCTCTGGAGGAATGGGTTATGGAAGATATGAGGTGCTTCTTGGGTGAGAATTAATTCTTGGTTTTGTTTGGCCCCTTGGTGGGTTTCTTTCTTTTGGCTTTGTAATGCTTTTCTGATTCAATAAAGTTTTTACCCCTTTTATATATATATATATATATATATATATATATATTTACATGATATTAAATAATAGAAGACATTTTCATGAAGACAATTAAGTGACTAAATTTTTGAGTAAGCATTTACGATTATTTCACGAACATTCTAAAATAAGCATTATAAAAGCCCAATAAAATACACACAAACTCAAGCTAAATAAACACAAAGGAAACAATCAATTTGTGAGTTTTATCACAACATATAGATCTAGAATTGTCAATGATATTGAATAGTGGAAAACTAGGTAAACACAAGGAACGTCCTCTAATTCAAAACTAAATAGGGCAGGTTAAGCAACAACATACCAAAAAAATTAAAAAGTTCCTAACTCAACCACATTAACTAGGAATGGTGAGAAGATGAAATGAATCTACATATATATATATATGTATATATATATGTATATATATATATGTATATATATATGTATATATATATATATATATGTATATATATGTGTATATATATGTGTATATAAATGTGTATATATATATGTGTATATATATGTGTATATATATATGTGTATATATATGTATATACATATGTATATACATATGTATGTATATATATGTATATATCTTTTATATATATGTATATATCTTATACCTATATATATATGCTCTGCTCTATATATGTATACTCTATACTCTCCATATATGTACTCATATAATATGCTCTCTATATATAACATATATATATGTATGTATATATACATATATATACTATGTATATATACATGCTCATATATATATATTATATACATATATATATGTATATGTATATATATGTATATACATATATGTACATGTGTATATATGTGTCTCTGTATATAACTCTATATATATATATATATGTACTCCTATATGAAATGATATTAATATATGTGCCAATAATACATATATATATACTATATATATATATATATGTATATGTTGATATTATTTATATTATATATATATGTATACATACATATATATATATATATATATATATATATGTATGTATATATATATATGTGCTCAATATTTCCCCCCACTGTCTCTCTTTATATATATATATATATATATATATGTATCTCCTCCCCATGCTCTTCCTCTCTCTCTCTGTATGTATATATATATATATATCTATATATACATATACATGCTCCTTACACTTATCTACATGTATATATATATGTATATATATATACATGTATATATATATATATATATACATGTATATATATATATATATGTATATGTATATATATATATATGTATGTATATATATATATGTATATATATATATATATATGTATATATATATATATATATCTTACACACTCAAGGAAAAACATCAAATTGACAACATAAACCATAGTTACAGTAGCATATAATGCCCAGTGAAGACATGTAATCTAGCAAGACACATACCCATATTGCAATTACATCATATCACAATTTGCTCAATATAACCTTTAATCTAATAATAGAAACATCAAGATAAGGGAAGCATTAACACATAGGCAAACACTATAGATAATCCTTTTCTTTCTATCATTCACCAATGCTCAAAAAATAATATTAACTTTCTACACACAAACAATGATGTGTGATACACTAGTAAGTACCTTTTATTCCCTATAATTTGATTCCTCTAGCTCCACAATTGGCAATTTTGAGAAGCACACCAAGATTTTTGGTTAGAATTTACTTTAAGAAATGGACTATAAAGTTCAAGGCCTCAACTATTATGATCAAGGCATCATCAATCCACTCTACACAAGGATGATATCACACAACATTGGTGTAGGTTACACTAGTGGCCACATAAATAAAGAGGATCCTAAACTCTTTTTGTCACAACCTAGTGCCTAGTAAAGCATATATATTATTCTTTACATAAAAAAAACTCAAGTGTCTCCACTTATGTAATAAGCAACAAGTCTAGTTTAGTAAGGATTTTGTGCACACTCTATTAGTGCACTATACCTTCCAAGGTTTGTGCCTTTCAGAAGTGTTCTATATAAAACCTGAACCTCAAGCAAGAATATTTACTCCCCAATGACAACTTGTGCCAAAACTATGCCATCACATGAAAGAACACTCCACTATTCAAATGCACAACATACATAAGCAACCTACACAACTATACCCTCAAGGTAGTGCATGTACTTTAAAAAATGTACTTTATACGACTAGAACACTAGAGAAAGAATACATCCCATTCTATACTAAAACATCATCTAGATCATCCATGTTAAGCATGAAGATGACCTCAACCGGTTGTAACCAATCTTTCTACAATCATAATTAGAGCATAAATCACAAAGTTAAAGAGTACAATCACCTATAAGAAACTTTGCATGCCTAAAAAAATAGTATAGTTGGACTACCTAGCTAGACGGAGGAAAGAAATTTCCTCTCTTCAGCATGCTTATATACACCTATCCTCTACTATCAACTAAAATTTTGATACAAATACATGTGCACATCTACTAGCCTCTAGATGGAACCTCATCACCTCTATGAATTGAGCCCACAACAAGTCACATATGTGTTCACAATAGAAGCTTTATAGTTCTTCTCAAAGTTGGATACACATAGTTTCTCTAATTAACTCTAATATGACTATGCTATCAGTGCACAATATTAGACTTGCATTACATTAGATAATAACATCTATAATTGCTACTTTGAATGGTTGACCCTAAAGTCAACATTTGGGTAATTCTATAAATCACACTTATGAATTAGTGCCGCGAAAAAATTGGTATATGTTTGAGCTATATTTCCCATGTTCTTTGCATTTGTTTCCATAATCAACTTTAATGTATAAGAAGTTTTCAAACATTCCTTAAAAAGGAAACATGAGTTTATCCACACCTTCTCCTTTTAGTTTTTTAGTAAAGGGATTTATATCCCTTGACATTTGTTGTTATCCACAATAGGATCATCAATTCAATAATAACATACCATTCTTTGTCATGCATTATCAACCATTTATAGTTACATACCTTAGTCCACTTATGCATATATGGAATTCTCACACTTGGAAAAGGCAATAATGGTACACATACTTCTTTCAACATAGAAAGAACAAATTATTTAAGTGTAGGTTCCTCAACTCAACAATAATGCAATGAGGACCATTTCTATTCTATAAAAGGGAAAATGGTTAGAGTGTTGTCTCATGAATTAGTTGTAGACATGCAAAATTAGCATTATGCATTCATCAAGTAAACCAGGCTTCACATGCATCCACTCATTTAATTAATCAAGCTCATCAAATCAATTCACCAAGTAAATCAGGACTATTTAATTCATTCCTAAGGATCATCCATCTAAAATTAAATAAATCAACTTTATTTAATTTGATCCTATCATTATCCCCCTTAGCTAAATAAATCAAATATTTATTTAACTAAAATTTTTATCACCTTTCATTTCCCTTTGATTTGATTTAAATCCCTAAATCAAGTCATATTGGTCAAATCATCCTAATCATCATTAAACTAATCTAACCATGACTAAATGCTAATCCTAACCACTTGCATTCTCTAGATTTTGCCACTTGCACCAATAAATCAATTTATTGATTTATTAAATCAACATTTTCACTCAACATGGCATCTTCCCTCAAATTTGAATTCAAAAGCAAGTTGAAAGGTACATCCAACAAGGCATTTAATAGGTCTTACATGTCTCTTACATGTCCCCTTGCAAAGGTCAAACTAAGCATTTACTCACAATTTCAAATTTCAAATTTCCCCCTCTTGGGCACATTTCCCAAATCTTGCATATTCCTCATCCTATGGCAAGTTGACAAGTGGCCTTATCTTATTGGCTTGTTTTTGATCCCACATTGCTCTCTCATAAGCATTCTTTCAACTTGAGAATCTACAAATAGAGGCTTCATCCTTAATCAAATCCTCCAAAATCTCCACAACTCCACAATCTTAGCATTCCATCTCCACAACTCCACAACTTCATCCACAAATCCTATGCAAAGTCACTCTCTTCATTTGAGAGCTGATTTTGTCTATCCACTCCATTCTCATAGCATTTTCATATCATTTTTATATCATTTAGCTTACCTATCAAGGGTTGGGAAAGGGCTATTTTCAACAATAGCACCAATCCACTATGAGATAAACATACTTCATGTTTTTCATATGCTTATTTAGTTTAGTTTTTGTCATTTGTTTGCATTTGGGAAGCATTGATGTATCATTTCATAGAGATGTTATTTGCTTTGTGTTAAACTAATCATGCAAATGTGTGTTTTAAGGTTTAACCAAATACAGATTTTGACATCTACATTATGGCACTAGAAGGAGGGCTGGATATCATTATTTCTAATATTTTCTTGAAATTTCCGTGTTTTTCTTCACACACAATAAATTCCAATGCAGGCTCATCAGTGTCGTTGTTTTGGCACCGCGGGCTCGTCAGCGTCGCTGTTTGACACCGCGGGCTCGCCAGCGTCACTATATGGCACCGCTTAAAACACAAACTACATCGCTGGACTCGTCCCGCCAAGATTTTTGAATTTTAAACTTCGTCACTGGACTCGCCGACTTGCAGACAATTTCAAAAAAATATTAAACAGTGATGCTAGACACAAACTGCAACGCTAGGCAAAAATTGCGACGCAATTGAGCTCTCTGTCCCGACATAGAGTGTCGCTGACTAGTAAGCGACGCTGTGAGGGCACCGCTGGGAGAACAAACTATGACGCCATCACGAGTTGCGACGCTGGGAGACAGTAAAAAGGGAAAATTTGATTTTTAACACGTGCTTTTGATTTATGATTAATTTATGTTCTATTTTCTGGTTTTTAACTTCTGTATTTTCCAAAATCTAATTGGTTTTTCTCACTTGTAGGTTGAAAATCGAAAGCAAGGGAAGAAGGAGCATGGTGATGATATTTCGTTCAATCAAAGTGTTTTAAACACTTTAGTGTTTGTTTAACACTTCTTTAAGAATTTGTCATCTTCTTCTTCTTAGGACATTAATTTTCGTTTGGGCTTAAAAAGAACTTTTTCCATTTCTTGCAAAGGCTAAAATGAACTTTAGGATCACAACTTACTAGATTTTGTTTCTTGGATTAACAAATGAACAAAATGTTTATCACTTGTCTTTTGGTGCTCTAAAAATGAATTCATTATTGCTTTGGGGATTTAAAAAGAACAAGTGTAAACTTTGTTTTCGTGAAGGCTTACTTAAACTAAAGCCATTGAAAAAGGACGTATGCACTTCTCTCACGCTTTATAGCGATCTTGAGAATCAAAAGGCCTTTTTCATGACTTTGGGTTGAGACAAAGCAATCACCTTCACACTTTGATTTGGGTTTAAAATTGAACAACATCTTGTGCGAGTGTGAGTGGGGGCATTTTCGAGTATATTCTCTCTCTTTGTTGCTATCAAAGATTGATCGAGTTACGAATTTTGTTCTTCATTCGATTTTGTTTATCTTAGAGAACCCGCCTTGGGGAAAAAGTACTCACCCAAGGGAACGACTCAACTGGTAACACTCTAAAGCCAAGAGTATTTCCAACCGAGATATAAATGTGGATATTGGAAGAAACGCCAATATCACGCGGTTGATTCCGACAAGATGGATCTGAAAGGGGACTCTTGCCATATGGGTCAATCTCCACGAACGAAAAGTCCTTACTAAAACCCATGTGCTAGAATTTTCCAAAATCCTTAATCTATTTGTTGGTGCAAGAACGGTCGTTCTGAAGCCGCCCCACACTTTTACGGTCTTTTAGTAGAAATGGAAAACATACCATGGGAGTTTAATGGGTGTTGATGCTTGGCTGCCCCATATAAGTGAGTGTCGTGGAGGGGAGCCAGTGGGGTCAAGCATCTAACCATTCGCTAAAGATAAGCATAGCTGGACTTGTCCAAGTGGGGATCCAACAAGTACTGTCGTTCACATCCATAGGGTTGTACTTGTTCTTGTTTGAAAACATAGTGCTTTGATCGAAAAACATTTGAAAAAACATTCAACATGATCATCAAAATTGCAAACCCTTTAGGAGAAGCAAATATCCTTGAACAAATTCACATGTTATTGCTTTCCCTTGGGATTCGTATCCTTAGAGGCTTCTAAGCATTTGGATTTCATCTCAATTTTCTCCTACTAAGGTTAACAATAGGTAATTCTTGCCTCAAATTTCCTTAGTTTCCGCATAATACACTTTGCGGGATAAGGGGAAAGTTGAGACATTAGACATCTAGATTCAAAATCTAATCAAGAGTGTGTTTGTGATAAAAAGAATCCACTAAGCAAAGATTGAATCAACTGGACCCCACATGTGTGCTTGGCATCTTTTGGTCATATGGTTTTCATGCAAACATTGGTTTTTTGATTTTGAATTACTTTTAGAGAAAGGCATGTTCTTCACTATCTTGGTCTAGTAAACAAGTCCTTCATAGGTTCATTTAGGATCAAATCAAACACTTCATCCATCCAAACATTTATCATCCCATCCCACAAGCAAACTTTAGAGCTTTGGAAACATCATTTTAGACTTGGGTAAATCATCAAAATCAAAATCACCTTGTTTAGTTAGGTGTTTGGGAATGCATCATTTCTCATACATTTAATTGAATTAGCAATCCTTTGAACAAAGTTCATCCTAAGATCACATCTAACATCTTAGGGTTTACAAGTCCATTATCCAAATCAAACCAATCAAAATCAAACCCTAAGTCTAACATTGATCTAAAGTTCCAAAACATTCAACACTCATATCATTTTACACCTTTCATCCTTCATCTCGTCATTGGTCCTAAGAACCTTAGAGGTCACTTTTGCAACAAGGTCAAAACACAAGAGGAACATAGAATATAAACTTGATCCATACATCATGAGTAATCCAAATCAATTGAACTTTCAAAGCCTTACAATATCGATTGATTATCAAAACTCACATCTATACAAACCGTACATGGGATCATTACCTTTGACAAATGTCAATAGTACAACAAATGTGAGTATGCCCAAATCGAATATTGGAACACATTTCCCAATGGTAGATCTAAATCCAAACCTACAAGTTTTCCAACCAAACAATCAATGCATGAGCCTTCAAATGAACAACGAGAATGTACCAAGTACAAGTTTTCAAAACATGAATCCGACAAAATTTGGGATAAATATGGTTGCTAATCATACGAATATTGTTCAAAATCCAAACAAGATGTTAACAAATCCAAGTCAAGGTAACACCATGCAAGATCAGAGTTACCTAAAACTAGGCAATGCGATTCCCAACATCAACAATGTTCAATTTCAACCCATAATTCCAAATTTGAACATCATCCCAAATCAAAACATTGTCCAAAATAAAACACAAGTACACACTCCAAATCTGCTTAAACAAAAGCCAAATCAACTATATCAAGGAAGTCAAGATTGAAATCAAGAACAAATTTGGCGAGATCAAATTGCTACACTTACCAAAATAGTTGAGTCATTGCGCCAAGAGGCATCTCCACCACCATTACCCATATCAACATCATTCCTTGGTTTAGGGCTTCCCCCTTTACCTAGCACCAATCACTCCATCCAAATCAATCCACCTAACGCTAATCAAGCCATCACATCAAATCCTTTGAATATACCATCGACATCGCACCAACAGATGGTATCTAATCAAATGACAACATCAATCCTGAAAAATCAAAATGTGGTCTCCCAAGGACCTATAACCTCGGTCATTCCAACCATCACTATCCCTTCAATCATTCCAACCACCACTCTCACACCCATCACATTTGAACCCCTCACTAACATGATCACTTTGAGCATATCTCAAACACTTGTCACTACATCCAACACAATTTTGAATCCACCACCACTACCACCAAAACCAAACGTAGCAAGACAATATAACATTGCGCTAAAAGCTCACCAGGCCTACCAAAAGGCCATCCAACAATATCTAGCCACGCAACAAGCAACACAGGCTCAACAAGTGCAACAAGCCTCTCAAGCTACCCAACAAACACAAGCACAAACACGAAAAATGATAACTATTGGGGATAGCGATGAACATTCAACCATTGGTGATAGCATTGACAATCTCTTTACCACAATTGCTGAGAACAAGGATCAAGATCAATCCACCATTGAGCACCTTAAAGCTATTTCTACTTCATCCAATGATCAAATCAACATACATCAAGAGTCACTTTTCAATCATGATCAAAATCCACCAACTAACAATAATCCAATTCAAGAAATGTCAACATCATTTGACCCTATGGTTGAAGAAATTGGAAATCCCTCCACCACAAGTGTTGAAAACAATGATCAAGATATCTCCATCGGTGAGCACCTTGAAGATATTACCACCCCATTCGATGATCAACTCACCATACATCAAGAGCCACTTTTTAGTGATCTATTTCAAGGAGTGTTAGGATTATTTGATCCTATTAACATAATGCACAATTCATTCACCTATGATCATGTTGAAAATGTCTCTACATTGCCTTATGAGTTAGAGGATATATCTCAAGAATTTATTCCAAAGCATGATCAAAATCTTTCACCAAGGTCTAGCAATGGTCCTTTCCAAGATATATTGACATCCTTCGACCTCATGGTTACAGATACTGAAGGAACCCTGAACTCGACACTTGAGGATATTGAACCACTTACCATGTCTAATGACGACATCCAGGAACCCTTTGTAAGCAATCCATCCTTTGAAACTGACCCATGTCAAGAATTTAAGCATGTTGAAAGCAACTCCAAAACCATTCAAGATCAAGAATTTATATCTTCAAGATACTACAATAATCTAATGGACACTCTTCTATCTATGCAAGATGATCATATCCATGTAGCACATACTCCCCCATCTACCCATGAGATGCTTTTTGTAGATGGACACGTAGATGATCTTCTTTCAAAACATGATTCCTTTACTCCTGATATTATTACACAAAAGGAACAGGTTATTGGTTCCTACAATCAAGCAGAGTTGTCAACATCAGGATCAGATATATCCCAAATTCAGATTGAAGACATCATGAATAAAGATATCCAACATTATCCACTCAAGGAAACAAGTCAGACAGAACAGTATAATCCATAGTTAGCAGAGCGGAAAATTGAAATAACATCATCTACAGTGGTCATTTATTAGAGAATGCATTCTAAACAAGAGCTCTTGGAACAGGCGGAGTTAAGGAACAAAGATGCTACTACCACCATACTGAGGGAAACTATGTCTCAAGCAAACTTCAACATAGGGAGCATGCAGAATCTTTATGGTGAAACCATTGCCAATACTACAACCAGTCATGCCATGAATCTTCATCCACCCATCACCCCATCCATGAATTGGGACCAACGTCAAAAGGAAGATTTGAATCAAAATACAAAGAATGTTATCAAAGCAAAAGAAGTTGAGAAGCATAATGGACAAATCAAATACACATGGATACCAAAGAATACAAAGAAAGATCATCCCTGCCAAACTCCATCAGTCAAAGAAACTATGGGGAAAAATCAAAAAGGGAAAAGTATCCATCAAAGATGTCCACAAAAGAAAAAGCAGGCTTTTCAAGCAACGTACAAAGTGTATCAAGTAGTTGGTCCTAATTCCCTTCACACTTTCGTATCCACCCATCATTGCTCATCTTCCCAAGTTTGGAGAGTCAAAGGTTCCAAACTGTCAACCAATCCATCTCTTATCCCTAAACGCACTCCATCCATGCCTCCATGCATGATATCCAATTCTCACATTGACCAGGTATTGGCAACGACCCTTCATCATAAGGATTCAAAAAGCACTCTATCGCGACGTGCACACAAAGACAAAGTTAACTCTGGTATCAACGAAGCATATCAGGAATCTCAAAATTTGTATTCAAGTGCATGTATCTTGGCAAAGCAACTTCTTCAAGTAGGATATCGATGGCACATTATGACAGGGGCATCTACATCAGCAACACCTTGTGATTCATCATGAGCTTAAAATCTTTCGAAAAAATCAAAAAAAGCAAAAAAGCAAAAAATCCAAAAAAATTAGAAAAAGGATTGAAAACAGTAAAGAGAAAAAATCGTCCTCTAGTGAAAACCACATGGGCGGCGCTTTGGACAAGACCATGATGAAAACCTGGAAAACAGGCGTCATGTGTAGAATCGAGCATCTACGTGTGCCACTTCTTATCCCATCCATAATAAAGCCAACATTCCATCTGTCTTATCCATAATAAATCCATCCATCCATGAGCCATTTATCAAATCCATTTTCATCCATCTGCATCCATGGTCCAAGTTATCTTGATCTTGACAAATTTTGGTGCACACTTTACGCTTGCTTATGGTAAACATCTTGACATGGGTCATTTTCATTGATCCTATCCTACTCAGTGTTATTTGAGCCATGAAGCACTATCCAAATGAGATTTCTTGATCCAAACACCTTATCTTATAACAAGATAATCCTTGGCATCATTTGCATGCTTACCATATCCATCCATCCATACACCTATCCAAGGATCCACCCATCGCATTCCATACATTGCTAGACATTGGGGGCAGATATTTACATCTTACTTCAGGAATAAATCTTGATCTATATCCTCTAACTTATGTGGCGATCCGAACATTGGTAAACATGAAATCAAATTGGTCAAATAGTTGTATCACTAGCCCATGGTATATTTTGACAGGAAGATGTTCCTTATCAAGCTTCATCGAACATCGAACATCAATCAAAACAATCAATATCAGTCGCATCTAACGCATCTTTCAAACGTCACATCAAATCATTTGAGCAACTTTTGTTCCAAAATCAAGCTCCATCAATCATGATCAAATCAAATCCAATCAAGAAATCATTAGGATATCATTGTGTTGCTTAAACACTATCCTTGCATTGTTGTGCATCCTCAACAATGTTATCATCATTAATCCTGATCATTCAAATCCTTGCATTGTTGTGCATCCTCAACAATGTTATCATCATCAATCCTGATCATTCAAATCCTTGCATTGTTGTGCATCCTCAACAATGTTATCATCATCAATCCTGATCATTCAATTCCTTGCATTGTTGTGCATCCTCAACAATGTTATCATCATCAATCCTGATCATTCAAATCCTTGCATTGTTGTCCATCCTCAACAATGTTATCATCATCAGTCATGATCAAATCAGATCCAATCAATCCCTCATCATCTTAGGATATCTATCCTAATCCTTGTGTTTCTTAACACTATCCTTGCGTTGTTGTGCATCCTCAACAATGTTATCATCATCATCAATCCATCAATTAGATCAGTCAACCTTGGCTTGGTTTTCAACAAAATCCCAAACACAACACTGATATCATCAGACATATCCATATCCAAATTGTCAAAATCATGCAAAAAATCCAAAACATTCAAAACATATCAAAATCCAAAAACACTCATAAAACAAAAAACATCAAAAACATTGGAATCCGAACTATGTCGTCTCTGAGCTTAAACGTAGGCAAGGCTAATCTTTGATTAGCCCTTGAGACAGAAAAACACAAAAAACATCCAAAAACATTCATAAAATATCAGAAAAGCCCAAAACATTCGAAAAATAAAAAATCAAAACATTTGTAAAATCTTGAAAATACCAAAAACAGCCTCAAAACATTCCAAAAACATCAAAAACATCCAAATATTTGAAAAAATCCATCCATATCATTTTGCTTTCACCCATGATAATCAATCATCCATAATAAACTAATCATCACCTTCATCCTTTGGCAAAACAAACAGAAACAATCACAACAGTCAACAAAAGCAAACCTTCAATCGTAAAATCAAAAGCAAACAACACACATTTAAAACAAAATCAAACTCTTGATCAGTCGCAAACATGTCAATCAACTTTATATCAACAACCTATCAATCAACTTATCAAACCATCATCATCCTATACAATGCATGTCCTAGGATATATCGTTCCGACAATGGGCATCAATTTGGATATCACTTGGATTCTTATCCTATCAAAACACATCCCTTTGGCTCAAGGTATGAAGAACATTGGCTTATTTGCATACTTGATCTTTTCTTTTGATTTATCTTATTGCGCTCATTCCAAGGACCTCTCAATGATATCCGAACAAAGGATTTAGAGAGATAGGAATGGGGCAACGATCATTATCTTTTGTCTGTTGTGCTTGTTGGACGTTCTTGTAAAATAACTTGGTGAATACTTGCTTTGTTAGGTACGTCCTAGCAAGGTTTTTGTATATCAAGTGTGAACAAGAATACTCCTATCTGCTTATTGAGTCAAAGTCCATCGCACTAGGTACAACGCCATCCTGGTTCTTTATACCTTGATGCATCGTATCTACATGTGTTATCAAACATAAGGTAAGTAGCCCTTTTAAAATCCCAATCCTTGATAAGCAAATCATCATCATTTATCATCATCATCATCTCTAATAAAGTCTCGTCAGATTATGGACTTGTTGGATCCTTTGTCATCATCTCATTTCCGCACTAACATCATCATCACCAATGCATCCATCATGCATCCATCCTGCATCCACAAATTTTCAGCATACCACACATCATTCATATCATACATAATAGGAAACATCGATCATTTCACATGCATTGCATTTGCATCATCATCATAATATAGATCTGTTAATCTAAGCATCTCATAAATCATACATTGCATAATCATAGCATATCACACCATCCATCTCATCCATCATCACATCATATCATCATTTAAGTTGTTTAGGATAATATAAATTTGTTATTCTAAGCATCTTAAAACCATCTCATTTGCATCATCATCGCAATCATCCATACCACCCATTTTGAACCTCTTTATCGCGAGATCGACCCTCAAATCGAATCTTTTTGCTCAATCTCTCGAGGGGGCAATGTACTAGTGTACTTCTTTCCGCTGGGGCATCCGAAAAATCAGAATTTTTTTTAATTTTGATCGCGGAAAGTTTATTCTTTGAACCAATGCAACAAGTACATTGCTTCAAAGAGGGGCAAAATGTAGACATGCAAAATTAGCATTATGCATTCATCAAGTAAACTAGGCTTCACATGCATCTGCTCATTTAATTAATCAAGCTCATCAAATCCATTCACCAAGTAAATCAGGATTATTTAATTCATTCCTAAGGATCGTCCATCTAAAATTAAATAAATCAACTTTATTTAATTTGATCCTATCATTATCCCCCTTAGCTAAATAAATCAAATATTTATTTAACTAAAATCTTTATCACCTTTCATTTCCCTTTGATTTGATTTAAATCCCTAAATCAAGTCATATTGGTCAAATCATCATAATCATCATTAAACTAATCTAACCATGATTAAATGCTAATCTTAACCACTTGCATTCTCTAGATTTTGCCACTTGCACCAATAAATCAATTTATTGATTTATTAAATTATCATTTTCACTCAACATGGCATCTTCTCTCAAATTTGAATTCAAAAGCAAGTTGAAAGGTACATCCAACAAGGCATTTAATAGGTCTTACATGTCTCTTACATGTCCCCTTGCAAAGGTCAAACTAAGCATTTACTCACAATTTCAAATTTCAAATTTCCCCCTCTTGGGCACATTTCCCAAATCTTACACATTCCTCATCCTATGGCAAGTTGACAAGTGGCCTTATCTTATTGGCTTGTTTTTGATCCCACATTGCTCTCTCATAAGCATTCTTTCAACTTGAGAATCTACAAATAGAGGCTTCATCCTTAAATCCTCTAGAATCTCCACAACTCCATAATCTTAGCATTCCATCTCCACAACTCCACAACTTCATCCACAAATCCTATGCAAAGTCACTCTCTTCATTTGAGAGCTGATTTTTTCCATCCACTCCATTCTCATAGCATTTTCATATCATTTTTATATCATTTAGCTTACCTATCAAGGGTTGGGAAAGGGCTATTTTCAACAATAGCACCAATCCACTATGAGATAAACATACTTCATGTTTTTCATATGCTTATTTAGTTTAGTTTTTGTCATTTGTTTGCATTTGGGAAGCATTGATGTATCATTTCATAGAGATGTTATTTGATTTGTTTTAAACTAATCATGCAAATGTGTGTTTTAAGGTTTAACCAAATGCAGATTTTGACATCTACATTAGTTAAAAAAACATTAAATTTCATCCCATGCACCATTCCCTTGTGCACGAGACTATAGTGTCAAAATGACTTAAGCATAAATGTGCATTTATCACTTCTACGCAATGACACAACTCAATGCTACACAACCATGTGCACCTCATAGCCATACCATCTTGGGCTTCTCTACATACAAGTTTAAATGGCTTTTTTGACACCTCCTTAAGCATCATTTGTTGTGTATGCTCTATGCTTCTCTATTTTATGCACTATATAACACCTAGTTGCATATGGATGTGCTTATTTAATAATCAATTAAATACCATAGGAATCTAACATATGTTGGCCTCTATGCAATATATTCCTATGATATAATTAGCAATCTTGTGTGACAACCAGCACCATATGGATTTGATATGTGTCATCATTCCCATTATATATTTATGCATAAATACCCATACTATACATGTTGTAAAGTAGGCAACAACTTTTAGAATTAGAGGATGATCCTTCTAGCCTCTTGGAAAATCAGATGGATGTGCATTCCCCTATATAATCATGGAATCTACGTTCTTAGACTCAATTCTCTTTTATTCTTTGTGATTTATTCCATGTATGAATAAAATATATATTTTATCATGTTTTGGTGATGATTTTATAATTTGAGCATGGTAGTTGGAATCATCCTATGCTTAACTCTATAATGACATGTTTTAATGGCTAATATGCAAGATTTTCCTCCAATTCTAACAATGAATCAAATTACCCATGCTTGCACACACTTCTATAAAAACATTATTTGTTGAGATTTAGCTCTTTTTATATCATAGGACTAGTTTGTAGTGTTGAGGTCATCCTTGTGGTCACAAATTTGTCTTACAAAAATTTAAAAATTTAAATCCAAATTTGGTTGACTCTTATTTTTACTCTCACCATCTAGGGTGGACTAAACATATAAGTTTGTGTGATATGTTGTTATGCCCTTGTATGTAAAGATAACGCATTCATTTAAAACACGAAGGAATCTCATAATCACCAAACATTATTCAATTATCATTCTAGTTACGCACTTCAATTAGTCTACCACAAAGAATCTAGTTTGACACGAGCATTCATAAAAGCATTTGCATGATAAAATATTTTTAAATATTATTTGTATATATTTATGTGGTTGACCTAGGAGAGCATGTTCCCTATGATATAATGACAACCCTACAAAGGTATTCATAATTATCATTAATCCATCAGATATTAGAGGACATAAAAGAAGTCAAGATGAACCAAGAAAAGTAAAGAATTTAATAGTCTACATATTTCACAAAACAAGTTTGTAGATGGATGAAATATTAGATTCATGTTTGTGCACATAGTCAACAAAATACTCTAATTAGAAGGCAGATACCAATACATAATTTAGTCTTCCTAATCTTTAAGCATGTAGAGTTCAAGCCTTTTAAAATTCAATGTATTTTTTGATTATATATTTCTATAATTAATTGCTTATATAAGTTATTATAATGTTAAATTCTAACTATTATAATTAATTATTCTAAATCAACTATAAAAAATAGCTAAAAGAAACAACTATTTAGAGTTGAATTTTTTAAAAATATAAAGACCCTAACTTTCAAATAAATATAATATGTAAATAAAATAAGTCTATGTCTACTAAGGGGTTCGAGGTGATGAGGATATTGAGGTAGGATTCAGAGGTGCATGCAAAAATATGAGAGTTTAAGGATGGTTTGTGGAGGGAGGCCATCATTAATGAGTAGGGGGGTAATTTTGATTAAAGTAGTTAGAAAAATCATATGGTACATTAGAAGAGATGATATAGGATAAATATGTTGTAATAGGCAAAGATTCTTAGTTTAATATTTCTCCACACTTAGGCTACTAGAGTCTCTAGAGTTAGTACTTGGTGTAGATGTTGGGTGGCAGTATAGTCTCTTCTTTTGATATTGGAAAAAGAAAGAGAAGGTTGTTAGAGAGGAGTGGAAAATTTATGTCAATGTAAGGTAGAGGAAAGAGATTCAATGGGGATGGGATTTTATGACCTATGTGGAGAAGTTGATAGTGGATACATAATTGAGGATGTAAGTGTTGCAAATTTGGGAGCTTGTTAAGAAGATGGATGGCTCCCTATGTGTGGGCATCATAGTGCTTATAACAAATCTATTGTGAGAACCATGTTAGGCACAATGTGTTTGATATTATGTAGTCTTTAAGTTGTGTATCACTTCTCTTTAGCTACTGGCACCTACTTGACTGATAACATCGAAGGGGTTGACCTGAAAAAAGTGTTCTTCAAGTACCAATTGGTTCATTTTGAATAGCTTGAGCAAGAATATATGTAGGCTTCATCAAGCAATCACAAATTTGGTGGGTATTTTAAAGGTAAACTTATTAACCAAGGTTAAGTTAATGTTCTTTTATGTTGTGATGATGAGGATGAAGATGAACCTGTAGAATATGTGTTGTTAATGTGGACTATAAGAAATATAAATGTGCTTTGGGGACTTTAGGGCTTGCATAATTTTCTCCCTTCCTTAAGTGCACTGAACACAATACTCCAAATTTAGACTGATATGGGGAGGGTTGTGTAATGTTTCCTCCTTCCCTTAAAATTAAGCCACATACACTAGTAGAATTTGGCAAATAAATGAATAGGTGACTAAAAAATTTAGTCACAACTAAAAATGACTAAATTCTACTAATTTTTTGTAACTCAGTGATAAATGAGTAAATAAATGACTAATTTGGTCGTGGATTAAAAAATATTTAGTCATACAAATAAAAATTACTAAATAGTTAGTCACACAAATACAAATAAGACAAAATTTTAAAAAAACATTTCAGGAAAAATAGGGTGGGAGTATATTGCGCACGTGCGATTTATTATTCATTTAGCTAGAGGTGTTTTGAGTTATAGCATTTTCTTTTAGCCTGGCGATTCATTTTTTTCTTATCCTGGCATTGGACCTAGATACTTCTAAAAAGGTGTCCAAAGAATTCAGAGTTTGATGCAATGAATTTGAAGTCAGTGAAGCCCTCTACAGCGAAGTCAGATTTGGGGACGCCCTCTGCAATGAATTCAGAGGTAATTCGAAACCCTCATTACATTAAACACAAAATATGTTACAATAGTTACAATCTACTACTCTTAATAATGTTCTTTTACAATCTTTCCACTGTTCTGCTTCATAATGTGTTCGAGCTAAATATAATAAAATTTGGGCGTTAGTGCCAAAATAGAATTTCCTCAAACAATTTTGATACATTTTCACTACAAGGGAAAACTATCCTTGTACAAAGTAAACATGTGCTAGATTTACCCACACATCAGGTATCTGAACAAAGATGTTTCCTGTTGTAGCTTCTTGTACCTATGTAAAAATTTCCTTTACAATATCAAATTGACCCCTTTCAACTAGCACAATAGCTACCCCATTTGCAGCATAAACATTTCCCGGTCTTTGTGCCAACACTTATAGTTCTCTAGCCTTCTCAATATTTTGTGCCTCCACCTTCGGATCCCTCCTCTCATTGCGAAAAGCTACAAAATAATTCCAATTTCCAAGTGAAATGTCAACATAAGAATTATTTGCATCTGATTCACTTTGTGCAACTTTAATTGTTTCTTTTACTTTAAGCTAGTCATTTGTTTTCAGTTCCATTTTTCCAAGCATAGATAAAGCATTTGATGGTTTTTTATCCACCTTAAGTGCATCTCCAATCAATTCTAGGCTTAGTTGGATCTCATTTCGAGCCTGAGCCATGGCTACAAGACGTAGATATGCATCCACATAATCAGGAAACTTGAACAATATTAACTTGTATAAAAGATTTGCTTTTTCAGTATCATGTAGTTGTTCAAACAACCTAGCAAGATTAAATAGTGTTGTGACTTTATCCCATGGTAACTCAAGTGAAAAACCACCTTCTTCTAGTCGATGGAAGAATTTCATATCCTTAAAGAGCACAGGAAAAACTGCAAAATTGGCACTAGGGATTTTATTTATGAATTCAACCCAAATGCCATTTCCTAATGCCTCCATAAAAGTTTGTTGGGCCAACTCTAGTTCATCACGCTCAAAATGAAGAGCCCCAATGTTGTTTAAAAGTTGAATGGGTACTTATTCTCTACTCTTCTTCAGAAGAGACTTTGTTGTCTTAAGAGAATCTAAGACTGCACTTGGGTTTGACGATATTAATAACTCACCCATCTTGATAAATGCATGGGCATCATGTGGATCTATGTGAGTTGCCTTTCTTAAAATTTCCAAAGCCTTCTCTCCCTGCCCTTGCTGAGCATATATATGGCCAACAACTTTTAATCTCTCACAATTCTTAGGGTGGACCTCCAAAACCTTTTCAAATTTTGAGAGAGAACTCTTAAGATCTCCCAGCTTCAATTGAACCTGTCCACAAAATCCTGTGGCATCTAGATTTCCTTGACTGATGCCATGTTGTAGTGGCCAATGGTGTCATAATCACCTTTACTATGATAAGATCGTGCAAGATTATAATATGAATGAGATTTCATGAGAGGGTGGTCAGTTGAAACAAGAGTTGTCTTAGTCAACTATTCCACAAGAAAATGTTGCCCTTCAATGAAGAAAAAATGGTTTTCTAAATGATTCAATTCCATTGCACAATACAGGTATAATTCAAAGGCTCTACACATCTTTTCCATTCCTTCATGAACACTACCTTTTTCACTAACTATGAGAATCCTACAAGTAAAAAATGCACAAAACTGGCCACAAAGATTTATGTAGAGGTAGAACATCATTTCCTAATGCCTCCATAAAAGTTTGTTGAGCCAACTCTAGTTCATCATGCTCAAAATGAAGAACCCCAATGTTTTTTAACAATTGAATGGGTACTTCTTCTCTGCTCTTCTTCAAAAGAGACTTTGGCATCTTAAGAGAATATAAGGTTGCACAAGGGTCTGACGATATTAATAACTCACCCATCTTGATAAATGCATGTGCATCATGTGGATCTATGCAAGTTGCCGTTCTTAAAATTTCCAAAGCCTTCTTTGCTTTCCCTTGCTAAGCATATATATGGCGTACAACTTTTAATCTATCACAATTCTCAGGGTGGACCTCCAAAACCTTTTCAAAATTTGAGAGAGAACTCTTAAGATCTCCCAGCTTCAATTGAACCTGTCCACAAAATCTTGTGGCCTTTGGCTTTCCTTGAATGATGCCATGTAGTAGCTGCCAGTTGTGTCATAATCACCTTTACAATGATAAGATCATGCAAGATTATAATATGAATGAGATTTCATGAGAGAGTGGTCAGTTGAAACAAGAGTTCTCTCAGTCAAATGTTCCACAATAAAATGTTTCCTTGTGAAGGAAAAATGGTTTCTTAAATGATTCAATGCCATTGCACAGTATGGGTATAATTCAAAGGCTCTATGTATCTTTTACATTCCTTCATAAACACTACCTTTTTCACTAACTGTGAGAATCCTAAAATTAAAAAGTGCACAAAATTGACCACAAAGATTTTTCCCCATTTCAAATAGCAAAATTGCCAAAAAAAAGCGTTTAAAACCTACAAAAAATTGCAAATAAAATCACACTGATTTTTGCATAATAAAAAACCATGAGACCATAGCTTGTTGCTTACTATTATGCTTTGATAGATTTTTTCCAAGCATCCATAGCTTTTTTGAAATCACCTGTTTTAGGCTTTTAGCCATAGCAGCAAGGTAGTAAACTATTTGATAAAATGCTTTGGTAGACATGTATGAAAAATGTGGTAGCATAGACAAGGAAATGAACTTTGGAAAAAATGCCTCAAAGAAATTTGGTCTCATGGTGATGGAATGCCATGATGAATGCTATGACAAGAAAATCGTTGTGGATTGTCATGCCATTCCATCACCACGAGACCACATTTCTTTGAGGCATTTTTTCAACCAGTTCACTGCCTTGTCTATGCTATTGCTTACTATTATGCTTTGATAGATTTTTTCCAAGCATCCATAGCTTGTTTGAAAGCACTTGTTTTAGGCTTTTAGCCATATCCACAAGGCAGTGAACTGTTTGATAAAATGCTTTGGTAGACATGTATGAAAAATGTGGTAGCATAGACAAGGTAGTGGAATTTTTGAAAGTATGCCTCAAAGAAATGTGGTCTCATGGAATGCCATGACAAGCAAATGCAATTGGAAATTGCTCCTAGTTATTATTTATGCAATGTGAAGCAATTGCATAACTGCTTAGGTTGACTTTGTAAAAACTATATTGTAATTGAATTTTTTTCATCTATCAACATCTAGTTATTAGTTATGCAATGTGAAGTAATGCTTTGAGTTTGAAAGATGTGCAATGCAATGTAATCATCAATTTGAATATAAACTACAAAAATCTATTTTTTTACAATTCATTAGTTAAACTCTCTATTTTATTCTCTCTATAACTCTATTGCCATGGAAATGCCTTTCAATTAAAAAGAAATAGTTTTTGTCTCTTATTCTACATTTTTTTATATTTTGTCATCTATCAACATCTAGTTATTAGTTATGCAATGTGAAGTAATGCTTTGAGTTTGAAATATGTGCAATGCAATGTAATCAACAATTTGAATATAAACTACAAAAATCTATTTTTTACAATTCATTAGTTAAACTCTCTATTTTATTTTCTCTCTATAACTCTATTGCTATGGAAATGCCTTTCAATTTCAAAAAATAGTTTGTCTCTTAGTCTACAATTTTTTGTTGCTATGTGTAGAACATTACATATGGATCAACGTCAAAGGTTGACTATGAATCAATACCATGCATTTGACGAGAGAGTAGTCGATGAGAGGGACTTGGATAAATATCCATGTCCATGTAATGACTGTCTTGGTGGAAATGTGAGAAAAAGAAGTTTGATTTATTGACATATGATAAGATATGGGCATAGTGGTATAAGCACTTGGAATTACAATTATTATGAATAGATAATAGAATTGCAGAGTGCGAGAGATGAAGAGACAACAAACATAGATGAAGTGGCACCAAACATAGATGAAGAGGTAGCAATGTTAGACGAAGGGTTTGAAGTTGATAGAATGTTGAATGAGGGTCTAAACGATGATTGGGCCAAGTTGATGGAGGATGTTTTAAAGCATGTGTATGCTAATTGCAAGTTAAGTTGTTTGACAACAATTCTTCAAATTCTTAACTTGCAAGTGGTGTGTGGTTGGAAAAATGAGAGTGTAGATCAATTATCGACATTATTAAGTTTATTGTTACCAACTGACTCCACATTGCCAACACAACAAAGTCAATGTAAAAAGCAAATCACTTAGCTAGGCTTAGGGTATGAAAACATCCACACATGTGTGAATGGTTGTGTATTATTTCACAAGAATCTTGCAAGTGAGAGTGAATTTCTAAAATTTCATGAAGCGAGGTATAGAAAAGGGTTGAAATAAGCTATGGTTCCTAGAAAGGTTCTTTGCCACTTTCCAGTAATCCCACAATTACTCTGAATGTATAGGTGCAGAGACATTGTTGAACTTATGCAATGGCATGCCAAAAATAAGAGCACTGATGGAGAACAACGACATGTTCCTGATTCTAAGACGTGGATGGAATTTGATAACAAATGGCCTGATTTTTCTTAAGATCCTCATAATACAAGGTTGGGTTTGGCTCTAGATGGGGTGAACCCATTCTTAGGTCAAAGTATTAAATGGTCAACTTGGCCATTATTTTTAATAAATTATAACTTGCCTCCATGGTTAGCAACTAAACCATTTTTCTTAATGCTATCATTGATTATACCAAGAAAAAAAAGTGTGACTTCAGATACAATTGATGCTTATCTAGAGCCATTATATGATGAGTTAATAGAATTGTGGAAAGGAATTGAAGCAATTCAATCTTTAAGGGATGGTCATTCAATCAAATTCACTTTAAGAGCTTCCTTATTGTTTACGATTCATGATCTTCCTACATATGGCACATTGTCTGGTCTCAGTGTTCATGGATACCATGGATGTCCTACTTGTAACTTTAAGGATTTTGTGAGGCACTCAAGAAGTTTGTGTAACTGTATTTATTGTGGACATTATGCTTACCTTAAATTGGAATATCCATATCATCAACAAAAAACATGGTTCAATGGTCAAGAAGAGAATCGTGAAGCACCATTGCTAATAACAGGTGATTACATTATTGAGAATGGACAAAAAAGAATGTCATTTATTGAAAATGATGGGATTGCTGGTAATAGATATGATCCATGTAATGAAAGCGATGTAAAAAGGTTGTGCATATTTTATAAGTTGCCATACTTTAAGGATATAGCCATTAGGCATACTGTTTACTTTATGCATACTAAGAAAAATATAGCCTATGATGCTATTATAGAAACTCTTTTTGGTGCTTTTTATACTATTTCATCACGTGAAGACTTTCGACAACTAAAGATTCATTGAAATCTTTGGGTTGAAAAATATGATGATGAAAAATATAGAAAACCTAGTGCTCCTTATGTCTGGACAAAGGAACAACGTGCACAATTCTTACAGTTGATGTCTCAGACTTGCTTTCCCACTGGATATGTAAGTAGTAGTATTAGAAGCCAAACTAACATTAATGGCTTAAGAGGCCTCAAGACCCATGAATATCATGTCATAATGGAGAATATTTTACCTACTGTGGTAAATATATTAAGTTTGGAAAAGCGGCCAAGATTGGCAGTTATAAGGTTGGGCCTAATATTAAAGAGAATGAGTTTACATGTATTAGATCCTTCGAACTTTGATAGTTTGAGGGGAGGTTGTTGAAGTCCTTTGTCTATTGGAACGAGAATTTCCACCAACAATCTTTAACATTTCTATGCATCTTTTGATACATCTACAATATGAACTAAAGCATTGTGGCCTGATAAGAACAAGATGGATGTATCCTATAGAACGATATATGAAGGTTTTGAAAAAAAAATGTTTGTACTAGGGAAAAATCGGAAGGCAAAATGTCTGAGGGATATTCAATGCAAGAGACCATGGGATTTTGCACAAAATATATGAAGGATTTTAAAAATGTCAATTGGCGTGTATGGGATGATGATGAAGAAGAGACAGTTGCAGGTGAAGTATTAGAAGGTAATGGATGTCGCTTCAAGCTATCACATCAAGAAAGAAGTGTGATACATGCCTATATTCTTCGAAACACATCTTTGTTGGATAAGTGGCGCAGATAAAAAAAATTACACAATAATTTTATTTACTCAATTGCATTTACACATTTATATTATTAATCTTACTATTTGTACATTAATATTCTATGTAAAAAATATGAAGAAGACAATCAAGCTTGGATGCAACATCGACCTTAAAAGTGCAGACGTCATGTTGATTTAATTGGAGGTGATTCTTTTCCAAAATTTAAAGAATGGATTGCTAATGCAATCAGTGTTGCAGAAGAAGAAGGTCAAGATATAACAACGAAGGAAAGTGAGCTTTCACAATATCCACATTTATGTGCTATGCGTTTCAATGGAATATGGGCCTATGGTAGTCATTTAAGAGTGGAAGAAAAAGACAAAGGAAAGACAAATTGTGATTGTGTTGTTAGTGTTGAATTTCTTCACGAAATTGAGAAGAAATTTTATGTTGGATTCATCCAAGAAATTATTCAAGTGGGCTATGGTGAAAATAGTCCTATTTATTAAAATATAAGTGGATCCGACCATCCGCAGTACAATTTGATGAGTATGGATTTGTACACGTAAATACAAGACAATTTTGATCAAAGATGGATGATTTGTATGTTTCCTCTCTTCAAATTAACTAATCATTTCTATTGATGATGTAAGAAGCACAAGATGGTCGTATGTCATTCAAACATAATCTCATTCAAAACAAAAATTCATGGAAGTTGTTGATATAATGCCTGATGGGCAATTTGTTAATTTACAAGAAACATTCGAAGAAGTGGATGAAGATGATGATGGAGTGTTTGAAGAAGACATTTTGATTACCAATTAAGAGATTGGGAGAGAGAATGCATTGCATGTCATAGATGAGGATGAGGAATAAAATCAACCAGATGCAAACACGAGTGATCAGGATTCTAATCTTGCTGGCAATGTAGATGATTATGATAATGTTTTGTCACCTTAAGAGGTTAGAATGCCACCTAAAATTTGGTTATATGTATGGTGTACATAATTTATTATTGAATGTAATAAAGATCTGAGTATAGGTATGCTTATTCACTGTTGTTTTACTGATACATTTTTGAATGTAATCATCATTATTTTTTTGGTACATTATATACAAAACCTAAGATGTTCATTGCTGATTTGAAGTGCATTTAAAGTTAGGTTCAATCATTCTTCTAAGTTTTCTTACTTTGGTTGAAAATTTGAAATTAATTTTGTTTAGTTAGAATATAATTTCTTGTATGTCCTATATGTTTTCTAGATGCAAACATATAATGAACATTTGTGATTTAATAATACATATAGATATCTTAGCATTAGGTGAACTAAGCCTCCTCATTACAAAAAAAGAAATGATCTCTTAGGTATGACTGACACTGAAAACTAAAACTGAGAGACTGAAAAATTAGAAAATTGTTCAATCTTTTCAATAAAATGATATCTAAAATACTACATTCATAATAAAATCCAATACCACACTATCACAACAGTCAATAGAGGTATGTACGAGATGGTGAGACATATAGGTCAATGTATAAATGCTTACCACAATACAACAACAACCAAATATCAATAGCGCAATATGGTGAGACATATAGGTCAATGTCCAAATGCTCACCGCAATACTACGACAACCAAATATGAATAGAGCGGGGTGGTGGTGAGAACATGTTAACAACTAAAGCAAACCATAGCCCCACAAGGGGTAAAGAGTGACACTGCAGTATGGTGGTGAACAATCACTCAACTGTTAGAATTAACCCGTTGTGTTGCAAGAGTCCAAAGGGGTGTGCACAGGGTGGCAGTATTGCTAACCCTACCATACCGCTACCTTGCAGCGGTCTTGATATTACAAAGCGGTATGGCAGTGAACAATCACTCAACTACTAGAATTAACCTGTCATCCTGCAGGAGTCCAAAGGGGTGTGCACGGGCGGTACTGCTAACGCTACCCCACAGTGGTTTTGAAATGATAGAGTGGTATTATGGTACAAGTTGTCAAAGCATTTAATGATTACACCGTTCAATTTCTCAAGATCAAAGGCATGTATTCAAACTCAAAATATGGGTAGATTATGAAATATTTTGCATGAATTGACATTAATAGTGAGGTGACTGAGCTCAACAACAAATATTAATTGGGACTCGATGACATTTTGGAAATCATTCACACAGCTTAGTGTACTAGAAGCAAGGGAGTTCAAGTGGGAAGACTCTATAGCTATTATTTCGCTGGGTAGGTTCACAGAAGCCCTCTGTAGCAAGTGTATAAGAACTGAATTTTCTTCTACAAGTAGACACTTAAAGAAATCAAGTAGGAGTAAATTCTTCATCATGCCACCCAAAAGAAGTCAACTTGCGAGTAAAAAGGAAGAGTCCATAGTTTCTAAATCAAACAAGAGGTCCCTGCAACAATCCATTTTAGATGTGTTACCTAATTTTGTAGACAAAGGATTCAAAAAGGTGTTTAAAGATACAACCCATGGATGTAGAGACCCTATTATCCCTATCTCAGGGTGGGATCTGTTTTGGTACTTCTATGAAAAAATGGATGACAAGATTCCAGTTTTGAATCCTTGGACCTTAGATTTGGCCAAATTGATAGTCTCAAATGTCTTCGTCGATATTGAGTTTATTAAAGTATTGGCACAATATTATCACCTGGCTACTAGGACTATAAGAATTCCAAATGGTTCACCATTAGTGGTGTTGACTAAAGAAGCAATTATAGATTGTTTTATGTTAAACAAGCAAGCTATCACTAAGATCGACTTGGACAAAAGTGAGGAGGATTATAGGAGATTGAGAAAAACCTACAAGAGTGATGAACTTACACATGAAAAGGGGTGTAAACAATAGGAGGATACCTATCTCCCCCTCCCAAATTGAGCCATTTTCCATAGAAGACTTCCAAGTATATTTCAAAAGAACTTATTTTGCTTTGTGCCAAGTGCCTGGAATAGATGCTGAAGAAAGGATGCCAACCTATCTCATGATGATGGCAATGAAGATACAAAATCTTGAAGTCAACATTGAGTATGACTTTGATGCTGAAAGTGAGAAAGGGCTACATGAGGTATTTTTGCAAGTAAGAGAGAACTTAGCTCCCATCACTTTCAAGAAATACTCTATGCTATGTCATTTAGTATTGTACCAAAACAAAAGCAGATGGAATAAAAGAATGTGTTTGGGAATGACTGATGATGAATATGTTGCTTGTACAAAATTGGTGCTACATCTGGGATAGTAGATGTAAAAATTATGTAATATTTCATGATGATTTCGTAATAAAGGTCATGGCCAGTCTTGGTCATATTTCACCAAGATTTCCTAGTAAAATCATGCAAGTATTAAGACCTTTAGCATTGAAGCTAGAGCAGGGACATACTCACAATTTTAGTGACTGGTTCTTCTTAGCAGACCAAACAATAATAAGGGTCTATGGGTGTCCTCAAGCCCCACATGTTTTACCTAATTTTTTCTATTCGAATTGCATTTTTAGAATTTGTGGCAAATGTTATGGATGGAGCAGGATGCTATGAAAAGATAGAAAAAGGGGAGATTCCTCCCTAACCTAACTAAATGTGAGGAGCTATCTGTAGGGTCTGACACTATTAAAGAACTACAAAACTATTTGAAGATGAGGTATTCATCGAAGTCATGAGGAGAAAGGGTCTTTGATCCTGAAGGGCATATTAATTTATAAAGTAGACACTTCTCACTAGAGTTGGGATTACCCATGTAATGGATTACAAAGAAGATGTAATAAGAAATTGCTTTACACCTCATGAAGTTTTCAGAGGAAGAGGAAGTGGGAAATTGTAAAGAGGCTCAAGGAGGAGAAGAAGAAAGGGGACATTGGATTCCAAGGATTATATGTTGAAGAAGGGGATCCTATCAAAAGGATGAACTTAATAATTGACAACTTTGAAAGATTATATATTGAACCAAAAAAGAAACCTAAGGGTCAGTCTTCAAAACCCTCCAAGTTGCCCATCAAACCAAGTGGTATTGTAATCATAGAGCCCCTACCAGACACTGCCACAATACAATTAGAAGCATCCCCCGAGAAACCAAATCCTAAAAGGCAGAGGACACATGGAGTGGCTCCCTTAGTGGCATATGAAATAAGTGGAGTAGGGGATATTGAAGAAGTAGTTGATGTACTTTTGAATTTTAAAGATGATGAAGTTGATCAGCCACCGCCTAAGCTTGCAACCGATGCTCACAAACTAGAAGAAAGAGTGGATGTACATGCGCATAATGATCAAGAAGTGCATGATGATGAAAGGGTGATTGTTGCCCTTAGATTTATTGAAGATGATGAATTTATTCAAACTCCCGAGTTTAAGGATTTTTGGTTTAAGATGAAAATGAAAGAATTTGAGGAGAGACTCGAAATTAATAAGATGGGCACTAAGGAGTCACAACATGACTAGATTGTTGCCCAATTTTTTTAAGAACTCCAGATTAATGAAATTACTGTTAGCCCCCAAGAAGCAAGAAAATTGGTCTTAGAAAGCAATATACTAATTATTCTTGGAATGAAGTTAAAAAAGATATTCTTACTG
Organism: Sequoia sempervirens; assembly: GCA_007258455.2. Classification (NCBI taxonomy): domain Eukaryota; kingdom Viridiplantae; phylum Streptophyta; class Pinopsida; order Cupressales; family Cupressaceae; genus Sequoia; species Sequoia sempervirens. Next base: position 172,117,857 of record VDFB02281492.1, on the reverse strand, counting down.
GATCAAGTAAGAAGCCAAGAAGATCCTATGTTGGTTTCTAAATTCAATTCAGATGAGAGAATGAGTGGCACAGGTTACAATCCAAGAATTGAAACCCTAGCCTTTTGGACAAAGAAAAAAAGAATAAAAAAACCAAGATTGCTTGATGTTGTAAAAGAAATGAGAGGGAATGCCATGGTAAAGACACTTTGAGACACATTAGCATTGGAGGCAGCTACCATGAAAATGCACTAAAAAATGTTTACTAGGGATGTGGTTAAAGGTATGGAGCTTAGATTGGTAGAATATGAGAAAGCACAGATCGATCTAAATGATGAAGTGAACAGGTTATTCATAGAAAATGTGAAATTGAAAGAGAATTTGAAGGGATCAAGTCCTTCCCAAAGCAAAAAATTAACAGTATACCAGTCCCCTGACATCTAGACTGATACAGGTGCAATCATTATTGAACAAGTAAATGTACTAAAACAAGAAATTGAGAAGTTGAAAAATACTAATGAAGAAACAAAGGAAAGAGCAAAGAGAGAAACCCTAAGGGTATTGGAACAAATCTTGAAGCATAGGGTTAAACTAATTGTGAGAAAATTGGAAAATGTGTATGAATGTTATGTCTCCTTGTCACAAGCAGTTGATCAAATAAAGGCCCATGTATCTATATTGGACCCTTTATTCAAGAAATGGCAACATGTACATCACACCTTAATGAATTTGTGCAGAATTTTACAAAGGAGTGTTGAGGCCAGCCTACTAAGCAAATGGTTTGAATGGTCATAGATAAATTTCAATACATATCTGCAGAAGACCAAAAGATCAAGGCAAGAATGGATTCATTTCACACACTAAAGCAGTGGTTTGTGCCTAAGATACTAAGGGATGATGATCAACTGAAAGGCTCCAAGGATTGGATAGATGAGTTTAGCAAAATTGTTCCCAACCGCCTCGCTAATTTACAAAAGGATGGTGAGATAAATCTTCACCACCTCAATTTAACCTTGGATGGAATAATTGCACTGGATGTTGGATACTCAAAAATTCATCACAGATGGAAAAGTGTTATTAGACAACAAATGGAAGAGTCACTTGGCCAATACACAAAAAATACAGGAGTACAAATGGTCTCATGATTACATAGTGTACCAATGGGAGCAAACATATCTAGCTCCCCCAGAAGAATAGGCCTTGTAGTGAAGTACCAAGCCTTGCATATATTATCATGGAGAGAGGACCTTGCCAGATTTGAATGATCACAGGTACCTTATGATGAGTAATAGACTTTTGTATCTTGTGAGTGATTTGGACTTCAACATCTAATTATATCTCTTCATTTCTCATCTTTCATTGCTTTTATGTAATCCTATGTAAACAATGATAATTAAGACTTTTTGATTTATGTTAAAAGTGGGTAACTGAAAAGACATTTTTTGACATGTTAGTCAAGACAAAATTTTGAAACATATTGTAAAATCTTTTTGAAGATCAATAGAATGAAGTTATAATTGGTGGTCGAATTCTGGTTTTAATTGTTTGTTGAAGTGAATTAATGAATGTTATCTTGTTGTCTCTAGTTTGATCTTTCCTTGTTATTTAAATCAATATATAAAGGGTATATCTAGTTTATCAAAACACATTTGCTATCAAAAAATTAATTTTGTACTACATTTTGGTGTCAAATCTTTGGTAATTATGGTTAGTTTCATTACATTCAATTTCTAAATTCTGGGAAATTATATACAATAAATAGATTGATGGCTATTTGGATAGTGAAATTAGCTCTTTTAGAAATTAACTGAAATATCTTGTCTTGAAATATTTAGAAGGATTATTTTAATTAAAGAGAATTTTGTGGTTATTTTTATAACAATGATTTTACAGTGCAACTAGCTTGCTATTTTCATTCAAGATACAAGTCATGATCAAATTCAAGCACATACCAAGAAGATGGTACTCTACTTCAAACCCTCAACCTCACTTAGTTTAGTCTACTTACATGGGGATATTGAGGAAGTTGCTAAACAATTAATATATATCATTTGTTGTTTGTGAAGGAGAATCTTGTGAGATCCACTATGGCAGTGCATCAATATCCAGTTTCTTAAGTAAAGATGATGTCACAGTTGGGAAACTTGTTGTGAAACATCAAGTTAGTAATTTTTGGATGTTAAGGCTTCCCAGTTGGATATCAAAGGTTTTTTCTCATCAACTTAATTTGGAATTTATGTATAAATGGATTCTTTCATGGTGCATGTCTTTACTGAGACAACACATGAACCAAGGTTGACATTTTTGTTGTCTAAGTCGTATGGCATTCTTGGGCTTGGTTATTGTTGATTGCATTGAAGGAGAGAGCTTCATATATGGGACACGATCAACACTCTCCTTCTTGGATTCTACACATTACAACTTGCTCCAGGAAGATTTCCCACTTTGTAGAATTTTTAAGAGATGAAAGGGGCATGTACTACATTTTGATGTCAAATCTTTGGTAATTATGGTTGGTTTCATTACATTCAAATTCTGAATTATGGGAAATTAAATACTGTAAATAGATCAATGGTTGTTTGGATAGTGAAATTAGCTCTCTTAGAGATTAACTGAAATATCTTGTCTTGAAATATCTAAAAGAATTATTTTAATTAAAGATTATTTTGTGGTTATTTTTCTAATAATGATTAACAGTGATTTTATAGTGCAGCTAGCTTGCTATTTTTATTCAAGATACAAGTCACGATCAAATTCAAGCACATACCAAGAAGATGGTACTCTACTTCAAAACCTCAACCTCACTTAGTTTAGTCTACTTACGTGGGAATATTAAGGAAGTTGCTAAACAATTAATATATATCATTTGTTGTTTGTGAAGGAGAATCTTGTGAGATCCAATATGGCAGTGGATCAATATCCGGTTTCTTAAGTAAAGATGATGTAATAGTTGGGAAACTTGTTGTGAAACATTAGGTTAGTAATTTTTGGATGTTAAGGCTTCCCATATGGATATCAAAGATCTTTTCTCATCAACTTAATTTGGAATTTATGTATAAATGGATTCTTTCATGGTGCATGTCTTTACTGAAACAACACATGAACCAGGGTTGATATTTTTGTTGTCTAATTCTGATGGCATTCTTGGGCTTGGTTATTATTGACTACATTGAAGGAGAGAGCTTCATAAATGGGACACGATCAACACTCTCCTTCTTGGATTCTACATGTTACAGCTTGCTCTAGGAAGATTTCCCACATTGTAGAAGTTTTAAGAGATGAAAGGGGCATGTGCTACATTTTGGTGTCAAATCTTTGGTAATTATGGTTAGTTTCATTACATTCAAATTTTGAATTCTGGGAAATTATATATAGTAAATAGATTGATGGCTGTTTGGATAGTGAAATTAGCTCTCTTAGAAATTAACTGAAATATCTTGTCTTGAAATATCTAGAAGGATTATTTTAATTAAAGAATATTTTGTGGTTACTTTTCTAACAATGATTTTACAGTGCAACTAGCTTGCTATTTTCATTCAAGATACAAGTCATGATCAAAGTCAAGCACATACCAAGAAGATGGTACTCTACTTCAAACCCTCAACCTCACTTAGTTTAGTCTACTTACATGGGGATATTAAGGAAGTTTCTAAACAATTAATATATATCATTTGTTGTTTGTGAAGGAGAATTATGTGAGATCCAATATGGCAGTGGATCAATATCTGGTTTCTTAAGTAAATATTATGTCACAGTTGGGAAACTTGTTGTGAAACATCAGGTTAGTAATTTTTGGATGTTAAGGCTTCCCAGTTGGATATCAAATATATTTACTCATCAACTTAATTTGCAATTTATGTATAAATGGATTCTTTCATGGTGCATGTCTTTACTGAGACAACACATGAACCAGGGTTGACATATTTATTGTTTGAGTCTGATGGCATTCTTGGGATTGGTTATTGTTGACTACATTGAAGGAGAGAGCTTCATATATGGGACACAATCAACACTCTCCTTCTTGGATTCTACATGTTACTGCTTGCTCCAGGAAGATTTCCCACGTTGTAGAAGTTTTAAGAGATGAAAGGGACATGTGCTACATTTTGGTGTCAAATCTTTGGTAATTATGGTTAGTTTCATTACATTCAAAATTTGAATTCTAGGAAATTATATACAGTAAATAGATTGATGGTTGTTTGGATAGTGAAATTAGCTCTCTTAGAAATTAACTGAAATATCTTGTCTTGAAATATCTAGAAGGATTATTTTAATTAAAGAGGATTTTGTGGTTATTTTTCTAACAATGATTAACAATGATTTTACAATGCAACTAGCTTGCTATTTTCATTCAAGATACAAGTCGTGATCAAAGTCAAGCACATACCAAGAAGATGGTACTCTACTTCAAACCCTCAACCTAACTTAGTTTAGTCTACTTACACAGGGATATTAAGGAAGTTGCTAAACAATTAATATATATCATTTATTGTTTGTGAAGGAGAATCTTGTGGGATTCAATATGGTAGTGGATCAATATCCGGTTTCTTAAGTAAAGATGATGTCATAGTTGGGAAACTTGTTGTGAAACATCAGGTTAGTAATTTTTGGATGTTAAGGCTTCCCATTTGGATATCAAAGATCTTTTCTCATCAAATTAATTTGGAATTTATGTATAAATGGATTCTTTCATGGTGCAGGTCTTTACTGAGACAACACATGAATCAGGGTTGACATTTTTGTTGTCTAAGTTTGATGGCATTCTTAGGCTTGGTTTCCAAGAATTTTTTGTTGATAACGTTGTTCCAATCTAGTTAGTGTTGATAGCCTTCATTCTATAATGTCAACTTCATTCTATAATCTGAGCATATCACATTTCTTAAATTTTGAACAAGGTTTTGAAATTAATGGTTCAATATGCATATTTTAGGCCTATGTTGAACACTTTGTTTAAGGCATTTGTTGACAAGGTTACAATTTTTTAATTGATTTATCTTTCTGTTGTGTTTGGACTTACTTTTGTAAACTTGCAATATACAATGCACTTTTATTCTTTTTGAATTGAGACTAATAGTAATTTGTTGGTTGTATTGAGGCACAACTTCATTCATGGTGGAAAAGGCAACACCCTGTTGCTCATATCAAATGACACGTTGCATATAAAGGAGGAAAGATTCTAGGGTTATTGTTGACTGCATTGAAGGAGGGATCTTCATATATGGGACACGATCAACACTCTCCTTCTTGGATTCTACATGTTACAACTTGCCCTAGGAAGATTTCCTACGTTGTAGAAGTTTTAAGAGATGAAAGGGGCATGTGCTCACATTGAAGGGCTCCAAGCATGCATTTCCACCATTGCAGAAGTTTTTTGGAGAAGTTTCTTTCTTGCAGTCATTTTTGTGCATTGTAACTCAAATTTTCAATCTCGTGATTGAAAAGAAAAAATTTAATACTCTATTTCTAAGCTGTAACTAGAACACCTTTCTTTTATTAATAAAGTTCATCGACTTTGCCTTCTCAATGGCTGTCTTATTGTGTGCAATTGATGATTGATGTGTATTTATGTGTTTTATGTTTAGATCCTCAAATATCAGTCAATTAAATTGACTAAACATACTACTAATTAACGTCACTTAATAATTAAATTGACGGAATATACTACCAATTGACATAAATTAGAGAACAGTGAATAAATATGACTAGATATATGACTGGTGAAATCAATGAATAAAAATGACTAGATAAGTGACCAATTAACAACAATCAATGACTAAATAAGCGACCAGTTAAATATATCAATGAATAAAAAATGACTAAATAAGTGACTAGATTACAACAATCAATGACTAAATATACTACTAAATTGGTCATTCAAAACAACCAATAAATGACTAAAAATGGTTTAGTCATCAATCTGGTCATGTTATAAATGATTGGCAATAAACTACTAATGGTCATGTGATAAAAAATAGTCATTTATATGTAGTTTTTAGTAGTTTGTTAATCATATATTGTTGTTTTTGTACTACTGATAGTTTCTTTAAGTAGGATTTTTTGGTATTTTGATGTTTAGAAAAATTGATAATAGTTGCTTGTAGTAATATAACAACTTACTTTCAATTATTATTTGTGTGGTTGTTCCTTTAGCATGGTTTGTGAAAGAGATTAATATATTTAGGTAAGGGTTTTTGGTGGATAGTGGTTTTAGTTTTGGAAATAAAATATTGTTGTACTTTCTATAGACACCTAAAATTGTCTTGAATATATTGTGTATCTTGATTTCACTTACTAACATCATTTTCTTCATTATCACCTAATTCCTCCATTTAATTAAATAATTTCCAATAATTTAGTTAAATTCACTCATTCCCCTACTAATCGAATAATTAAGGTTATTTGATTAATTTGTCATTTTCACATTAATAATCCCTTTTGATTAAATAATTCCCAATTATTTAATTAAAAATCTTAATTCATCCATCCTCACAATTAAATGATTTCCATAATTGTTTAATTGTCTAATTTTCTTCCAACTCTCCAACTTGCACAAAGAATATTCCTAAAGGATATTCCCTTTTCAAATTCAAATTCTTCCCTCCAATTCAAAATATCTCCAACCTATTTCCATGAAATGAGGGATATTTTGGGCTCTTATGAATCCTCAACCATTAATTCTTCTTGATCCTCACCCACCTCCTTGATTACCTCTCATCCATTGATCCTAAGATCGAATCTTGACCGTTGATCAAAATTTCCAAAATCTATAAAACAAGCCTTCATCAACATGAAAATCATTCACAATCCTCATAAGCATAGGAACTCTCTAGAATTCTTGAGCATTAGAGCACATATTTTGTGAATCACATCCTTCTTTATCAAGCTTTTGCAACATGGATTATGCACAATTTGAACAATCCACATCACAAATATACATCAATCCATAATGGGATCGAAGGTTTGCACTTTCAATTTGTTTAATTGCTTTGAATTATGTTCAATTCTTTAGATTAAACCATTTGAATGCTTTGCAAGAAGAATTTCATTGAGTATGGGTTTGTATTATCTCAATTGTTTGAATTATTAGTGTTTTTAGGCTCTAATTGCTTCATTCATGCTTACTTCCCCTACAACATTTTGGCATGCCCGGTGGGACCCACATCCCGAATTTAATCATTTTTGTGGTTTTGTCGACCTTGCAAGTTACAAAGACAATGTGATGCCTTTGCAAAATATAAACACATCTACAGTTCAAATTTTGACACCTTTTTTAAAGCTCAATGCATCTGGCTGGTTTATTGTTATGTTTGTTTGTAGGTTAATTTGACACTTATGTTCAAAGATTGATGCCTTTGTATTTTTTGACGCATCTTTCGACTCAAAGATTGACGCAATTAAATTAGATCAATGCTTTCGTTATAACTATTTCTTTATTGTCTGTAGGTTAAATCAATGCTTTTATTCATAAAATGATGCTATTGAAGTATATTGATGCATTTGAAATTCGACGCTTTTGTAATATCTTGAAGCCTTTGTAGAAAATCAATGTGTTTGATTGTGCACAGAACGACGTGTTTGCAAAAATCTTGATGTCTTTGTCAGGTATTGGTGCATTTGTTCTAACATGGTTTATAATTTATCAACTTGGTTTCATTTGTTTGCGTAACCCTAACCATCTTTTGTTTTCTTGATTTTAACTAGCAATTTGCAACATGTGGCGATCAATGGAGGAAGATTAGAATTTGAAATTACTAACATTTGTGTTGTAGGGTTTTGAGTTAATCTAGGAATTTCATTTTCCCTTGGTGCACCTAAAATACATCTTCACACTTCATTTGGTGCATGTAAAATGAACAATATAGAATTTCATTTTCCCTTGGTGTACTTAAAATAAACAATACAACTTACACACTTAGTTTTGGGTTTAAAATTGAACATACAAATCTCATTTTATTTTGATGCACCTAAAATTAAACAAGACAAATCTCACATTTGCTTTTAGTGCACTTAAAATGAATTCTTTGATGTGCTTGGTAGGTTAGTGTGTACGTATTCTTTTTTCCTTGCACCTAGTGTGATCTTGGAAATAAAAAATACCGCTAACTTGCAATTTTTTTGTACACCTTGAGGTATAGTGTTATGTATGCTCTCCCCTCGTGACTCCTAAGAACAATCTTGGGGATCAAAAGCAACACTATTTTTGTTTTCTTCAAGTATGAGACTTGCTTGGGGGCCTCATCACCTCAAGTTCTGATCTAAGCACATTTCTTGAAAAGCTATATAAATGGGGGAGAACAAAATTTTTACCCCAAGGAGTGCCTCATGTCCTTCAAGCCAAGCACCATGAACTTTGGTCCATCAAGACAGGGAGGTGATGAGTAGAGAGGAGATCCCTTTCAACTCAAACATATCGGACGAGCTCTATGTTCATGGCCTAAGAGCCATTTGTAAACTCTAGAAGCCTAAGAGCCATTTGTAAATCATCAACTTAAAGTGGTGTAATGTACAAGTGTCAATGCATGAAGTTATTGGCAATGTACTAACCTTTGTTGAGACGAGTGTTATTCCTTGTTAGAATCTTATCCTTTCAAGGTGAGAGGTGCCAAGGTGGTACATGACCTTGGAATACTCTAGTCACCTATTCATTGGACAATATTTTAATAGTGGGCCTTCTCTAAGCTAATAATCTTGATCTACCACTAAAATAGAATGTGTATGTATGGTGTTTCTTTATTGTTAAATCTACCCGTGATACCAAGTAGTGTGGTCTTATTGAAGAAGGCATGCAAAATTCTTCCAAACATTCATTGAGTCAGTCTTGCATGTTATTTTTGTTGTTTTCTATCACTTGCTAGATCAATCAAAGATAAATTAGACTTTAAAAAATTCAAAACCCTAGATGTACTTAGGATCAAATTTCAAAAACCTGTCTATAAGACAAATCAATGCCTTCGATTTCAATAGTCCAACGCTTTTGTTGTATCTCAACACCTTTGCAAACATTTCAACACCTTTGTTTACGTATTGAAACTTCTATTTTTATCAAAACGATATGTTTGTATGTATCTCGACGTGTTTTCACATCTTGGCACATTTGTCTCAAATCAATTCTCTATCAATATCTTATAGTATCATGTTTGACTATCACACTATGTTGCCTTTGTCTATAAACCAATGCTTTTGTAAAATCATGTTGTGTTTATCAGGGGTAGTGCACTACGTTTGATTGGCTTTCAACACATTTGACTATCAGTCCAGAATGATAGAACCTTCAAAAAAATCTCAAAAATTTAATTTTTCACCAATAGTCTGTGTCAAAAAAGAGACCTATGCAAAACAAACCTATAGTCATCTTGATAATCCAAAACAACACATAAACGTCTTTATCCTTCGTTTATTTTTTTGGCTTCGTTAAACACCTCCTAGTCTTCCTTGGATCAAGTCAACCTTATCCAACTAGTATAACAACTCATCATATAAACGTTGGTCCAAGGTCACTTAGGTGTCTTTACAAAACTAATCTAGAAATTAGAAAAACATGTCAATGTCAATCTATTGTCCAAATTCACTTCCATTTCATCCCTACATAGGGTCATCATATCCTACTAGCTTCAATGACTAAACAACTTTGGGTGTCCCTAATCAAGACTTTGGAATGCCTTGCCACATGTTAGATTTTAATCAATGTCAAACCCTACAAATCTAGCAACCAAACAATCAAAACGTGAATCCTCCCACCAACACATTACAATCCAACAACACCACCAAACGTAAGTACACTCCTTTAGGGGAGCCAATCAAGTTTGTGTTAAACAGGTTAGTCCAATCCAACTTTATCGATCTTCCAAACTCGCAAGGTGATTACGAACCTTATTTCAAACCCTCATGGTATGATGACAATGTTTATTACCAATATCATAGAACAAAAGGTCATGAAACATCAAACTACATGAGACTCAAAAATCTCATACAAAACCTTATTGATCAAGGTGCAATCATTATTGAGGATAACCTTGAAGATTTATCCACAAATAATCACATTGACGATGCCTCTACCTCACATAATGAGAAAGTTGACATATATCAAGAATCTTTTCTAAAGCATGATCAAAATCATTCACTAGTGTCTAGCAATGGTCCATTTCAATACATATTAACATCATTTGACCTTATGTTGGTGCATATTGAATATATCCTTAATCCAACACTTGATTCAAATCCATTTGATGGTTAAGAGAACCTTAATCCTATACATCACCCACATGTTTGTATTTTGAAGACATCCAAGAACCCTTTGCAAGTAATCCATTCTTTGAACTTGATCTATGTCAAGAACATAATCCAAAGCATAACAAAATTAACTCTAAAATGACTCGGGATAAAGAATCCATATCTCCAAAATACTACAATGACTTAATGAGTACCTTCCAAGCCATACAAATCTTTCCAAAAGAAGACCAAATCCATACACCAAACACTCCTGCATCTAACCATGAGATACTTATTTCCATGAGACAAGTAGATAACCTCTTCCAAAACAAGAGTCTCCTACTCTCAACATCCTTACAAATGATCAAGTTATAGCATAATTCATAGAACTTCATAGTGACATTTCATAAACTGGTCATGAAGAAGGTTTTTGTATCGACTATGAATCGTCATCATCTCTTGAAAAATAATCAAAATTTGATACATCCCAAAATCGCACTGAAGACATTGATCATGAAGGTATCAACATATTGAAGCACCCAAGACTTATAAACTTGGATCACTTACCTTTGTCAAGGAAAGCTATCTTACCAATAAAGAAACTACTACCTTTGAAGGTTCCCAACAGAGCAGAGAAGTATTAGCATTGTGTTTCCAAGAAAAATCATATTCAATAGCAAACAAAATTTGTCAGTAGATACATTATCAGGGTAGAGGATTAGGCCTACATGAACAAGGTATCCTAGAACCAGTGCAGATTATTGACAATCCCGAGCATTAAGGTATTAGTCATTCAGAGATCAAAGAATCTAAACATGCCAGCAATACTCCCATAATACCAAGGGAAAATTTACATAATGCAAACATCAACATGGGATCCATGAAGAGTTCTTATGATGAACCTACTACTAGCACTTCAACCATCCATGTCATGAATCATCATCCTTGCATATTTCCACCCATTGATTGGGACCAATAAGAAAATAATTGTAAAAGAAAAGAGCATGTCATTGAACATGGTGAATCGAAAAATCAAAATGGATACATAAAATTCATGTGGATCCCAAAGAAAATGATTCCTATAAAACTCCATTAGTCAAAGAAATTATGGGGAAAAATAAAAAATGAATTTCATCCATCAATTCAAAAGAAAGCTTCAACAGTGACATACAAGTATATGAAGAAGTTGGTCCTAATTCTAAGTTCAGAACTCCATATCCACTTTTTGTTTCTCATCATCCAAAGTTTGGAGAATCAAAGATCAGTTATCCAAACTATCGATTGGTCCATCCCCGTCTCATATTCCTCATCAAAATCCACCTTCCCTCATAAAACATAGAATATCCAACTCTCACATTAATCATGTCCTAGCTGCAACTCTTTATCATAAGGATTCTAAGGGCACTCTATCACAATATATGCATCTAGATAAGGTTAAATTTGGTATTGTTGAAGACAAGAACATTCAAGGGTTACATTCAAACACTCGTATCTTGGCAAAGAAACTCCTTCAAGCAGGACAACATTGGCATATCATGATAGAAGCATCTACATCAACACTGCTAGGTGGTTCAATATAATCAAGTAATAAATCAAAAATTCAAAAAAAAAAAGAAAACAGTAAAGAGAAAAATCGTCCTCTAATGAAAACCACTTTGGTGGTGCTTTGGGAAAGTACTTTATGAAACCAACATGCATCATGTGTAGAGTTGAACATCTACGTGCACCATTCCAGGTAAAAGAATCTTACCTCATCCAATCCAACATCCTATTCACCACCATCCATCCAATCCATTTTTTTTATTATCTAGAACTATCTTGATCTTGAAAAAAAATTAGGGTTATACTTCAAACTTACTTTTGGTAAAATATTGACATAGTAATTACCACTAATCATATCTTATCCTATGTAATATCATCGCCTACATCCAACACTATCCAAGCAATACAACATCCTCTGATCTATCATGTACTATCCTAACAGTCATCCTCTATCCGAACATGTTATCTTATCACAAGATAGTCCTTGACATTTGTTGCCTATCCATCTATCCTTGTGACCACTCATATCATCTCATACATTGCTAGACACTAGGGACATGTCCTTACATATTGTTTCAGAATAAATCCTACTCTATGTCTTTTGGCTCATTTCATGATATAAACACTTCCTCAAGTAAAATCAAAGCAGTCAAAAGAGTCTTAAGTAGTTATCCAAAATCATGAGAACATGACACCTTTTTGATGATTAAAATATTACCCATCAGCTATATCTTTTATCAAACATCGATCCAAAACAATCTATATCAGATGTATCCAACTTGTGCTTAAATGCTATATCAAAACATTCAATAGATTTTGTTCCTAGCCTAGCTACAAATCTTGGTCCATCTTATCCGATCAATCTATCAAAATCTGCGTATGTATCCTTCCCAGTCCTTGTGGTGTTCTTGTCTTGACAACACTATCTTGACATTTGTTGTGTATCCTCAACAAATGTTATCACTATCGACAATCAAACAATCATATCAATCAGTTTTCTAGCTTGGCTATCAATATGATTCCAAAAGAGTATTGATATCAATATATCCATATCTATTCATCATCCATAACATTTTGAAATCCCAAAACATCTAGATAACATCAAAACCCTAAAACACCCAAACATGTTGAAAACTCAAAACATTCAAATATTTCAAAATACATAAAAAACAAACTTAGAATATGCAAAATTCCAAAAATAGCCTCAAAACATCCTCAAAATTTAAAAGCATTGAAACATCTAAAAAGAAAAACTAACATTCATCCATCCCATATTCACTCTCCATTTGCAACAAACACTGTCATCCATAATAAACTTATCATCATCCTCACCTTTGGTGAAACAAATAGAAGCAAGCACAACACTTATCAAAACATAAAATTTCACGCAAATTCATAAGTCTTGATCATTGTCAAAACATGTCGATTAACCTTCATATCAACAACCCAAAATTTTTTAAAACGAATCAACATCCAATGATTGTCTTAATGGATATATCTTTCCTACAATAGAAATCATTTTAGATATCACCTAAAACAACTCTCTGGCAAGAGATATGATGACATTGATATTTTTTATTTTGAACTTTTCTTTTGGTTTTATCTTTTTGTCTCATCTACATCGCTCACTTGAAACTGCCTTGAGCTTTAATATCTTGGTATATCTAGAAGGGTATGTAATGGGGCATTTTCATTGCTTTCGTTTGTTGTGTTTGTTGGATGTTCTTGTAATATGACCTTGGTGAATCCTTTCCATTGTGTGTGCAGGGATAGTCTCGAGTAATACAATGGTTAGTGCATATTTGGTTCTTCATACATTTTGTGTATTGTTCTCCTTACTTTGATGGCTTCATTCTCTCACATGATCAAACGAGGTGTCCATATGTCAAGTATGAACAAAGATACTCCTATATATTTGCAGAGTCAAATTCCATGCAATAAATACATCACCTTGGTTCTTCATACCTTGGTACATCATGTCTACTTGCTATATAAAAATAAGGATTGCTCTATATTATGTGGCATAATCTAAAAAGAAAAAGAAAAATCATCTATCCTATCTCATCACATATTCAATAAAATCTCAGAATAATCATTCTATTCTAATCATCATCATCATCCTATTCTAATCATTCTATCTATGAACATCTCATTCTATCTCATTCTTCTATCCATACTAATGTTCCTATCAAATTATCATGATACAATAAAATATATGCATCCACCTTGCATCTATAAACTGTCAGTACCATCTCATCAACATCCATACTGCATCCATAGATCATTAGCAACATACATATCACATCATAAGTATAATAAATAGATATCCACCATTACATTAGGGAAACATGAAATAACATCTCATAACATAATGGACCATACATACATCTGCATCCATAATCATAGCATACATCATAATGGATCAATGCATACATAACATCATAGCATGGTTACAAAATCATCACTCATCTCATATATCATAAAAAAATGACTGTCATGATACATATCAAATGTGTGTGATATACATCAAAACATACATGAGGCTATCTATAGTTGATGAATGTGTATACATCATAAAATTGTCTACATCAACATATGGATACAAAAATGTTTGTACAAATCAAACTATCCCGAGCTCCCCTGATCCTCTCAATCGAGAGGAGGCTACTATGGTGGTGGCCCCATGGCCTATCGCTATTGTTCTTCTGAACCACCTTAAGAAGGTCTACCGATATAACCACCCTTTGACGTGCTCAGACCCATGGCACTCCTGTGTGAGTACTTAGGTTGTCATCTATGTGCTAGAACTACCATGTGATACAGAGTCCTGTAGTAGGTGGCCTCACTAATGGCTTGTGTGTACTGTGCGAGCGAGATCACCTACCCTTGTGCCTATGCAACAACCTCTAATTGTTGTCTACGTGCAATCTCCTGGGTTAGTTGTAGCTCAACCTCTCCAAGTAGTCTCTACATGGACATTGTGCCTCCATCCACATCATAGATAACCCACACACCTTCAATCAACACCCTAAGGATGCACCATACATCCTCCAGTGTAATAGCACACTCTCTTTTCATAAGGTGGAAAGTAATTGTATCTGATTTCCATCACTCCACGAGCATAGTCATCATCGCCCAGTGTGCCCAAATGTCAGGGATATAGGCGATATAGTAGAGAACCATAGATAAAAGAAACTCAATCTCAATCTCTCCCAAGTGTTCCATCTTATCCAAAATACTTGATCTTCACTCCCTAGAGTAGATAGGATGAAGTACCACCTGCAAGCATAACACCAATGACGTCAAATTGTCAAATTTTTGATAAAAAACCTAATTCTTTTGAGCAAAAGAACAAACGTGTCACTTTTTGCAAATGTGGTAAAGCATGAAAGTTGATTGTGGACCATTTTTCAAATGTGTCAAAACTCCAAATGCATCCATGAACATGTTTTCAAATGTGTCGCTTTATCTGTGATAAGGTAATACAACTGAGATATGTTGTGACAACTGTGACACGGTTTGACAAAGGTGAAAATCCACTATTGTAGACACACCATGTTGGGTTACAATCACATCGATCTATGGATGGATGCATTTGTTTTCATACCTTTAGCTACCAATTTGACACCATACAACAATGTGCAAGAAAAAATTAACATAGTATGTACTAATGGGCCTGCTCCTGCTAGCCTTTAGAACTGTAGCACCCTGTTTGCACAATGTGTTGCTTGAGGAATGAGTGCCATAGCGAGGTGTCCTAAAAAATTGGATGATTTAGAGCTATAGATCTCTACGAAGCTAAGTGTCCAAATGAGGTTAAAATTCACCCAAATGAACATATATGCCTAACAAACCCTAGGGTTTTTCCTTGCAACTCAAATTTTGTCATTCGCTATTAGTCTTGATCAGTATTGAGGGTTCTTAAAACTTTTTTTTTCATCCTTTATTTAGTAGACCCAGTCCCATCATCTTGTCGCTCTCTCGACCTAAAAATTAATTTTTTCGACCGATCTCTCAAAGGAGTAGCACACCATCGTTCCTTTGTCCGTTGGGGCATAGTGGGACATCAAGTAAAATTAGGGGAATTTTAAAAAATGTTTCCAAGCATGTCAGGTCTTTGAAACAATGAAACAAGTACATTACTTCAAAGAGGGGCAAAATGTAGACACCTTAAATTGTCCTGAATATATCACACATCTTGATTTCACTTACTAACATCATTTTCTTCATTATCGCCTAATTCCTCCATTTAATTAAATAATTTCCAATTATTTAGTTAAATTCACTTTATTCCCCTATTAATTGAATATTTAACGTTATTTGATTACTTCATCATTTTCAAATTAATAATCCCTTTTGATTAAATAATTCCCAACTATTTAATTAAAAATATTAATTCCTCCATCCTCGCAATTAAATGATTTCCATAATTGTTTAATTGGCTAATTTTTCCTCCAACTCTCCAACTTGCACAAAGAATATGTAACATGCCCCAAATTTACCCAACATATTTTACCTAAGTTTTAAACTTGGAAACTAAATAACACAAGTCCTCATGGACACAATTTTTTTTTCCTTTCATTATCATAAATTCACATTGCACATATCATTACACGAATGAAGTGATAATTACATAATTCATAATAAATGAAATACATCTTTCAAATACATTTCCCAAATGATTCAATATCATGAACATATACAGATCATATCTTTCAAAAGTTCAATGGTTCAATGGTTGATGTGTCCACCTATGGATCTTCACTTCTTCTATTTTGAAATACTCGACAACCAACTACAAGAGGGAGAGCATCATCGAAGTGCTTTTCCTCCAACCATAGACTTAAGCGGTCACCTGCACATCCTCCTTCCCAGAAAGATGGCCCTACCCTTCAACGAAGAGTTTGGTATGAAAACCATAATAATGCACATTTGATATCTGGTGTTGTGTCCTACATATCTAGTACGTCCATACAAAGGCTACCCTCCTAATAGCATGACACTACTGACTAGTATGCAATCTTGGATCATAGTGAACTGAAAAGGTGTAAGCAACTACTTTTACACCTACTCTAGCCAAAGATTCCATATAATAATTCTACTTCCTATGAGTGGAGTCGTATGTTCACCCACCCTTAATCAACTTGGAAATTATAATGAGCACTATGAAAGGAAGGAAGGTGAGTGGAAACAACTTCCTACACTAATCTAATCAAAGGAGAGTTACAAAAAATTCTTTTAACACCTTTTACTATTACAATAAGAGAAGCACATACATAGAATAATGGAAGTAGAACAACAAGAAAGCATAAAATAGTGACACCAAATATACACGGGGAAAACCATTTCGGGTAAAAAACCCCACCCTCCAAAAGCACAATACTATCTTGATTACTTCAAATAATGGTTACAAGATATCACCAAGTACAAGCTTCTTCAACAAATGCTTCAACACCAACACCTGTTCTAGAGTAATATTGGTAGCACTTTGTTACCTACAAACAAACTATGCATTCTACAACTTAAGGCACTCAATAAATAGAGTGTTACAAGCTTCAAGAAGCATCTAGAAGATGAGGGGCGTCCAAATCCAAAAGGCACGACTTTCAAAACCTTAGAATGCATTTGGACACATGTTCAATATTCCCTTACACCCCTTACACTTGTGAAACATGTATATAGTCTTCTTCAAAGCTTGGATGCCTAGAATATGCTAAAAATAGGCTATGATAGATGCCTTACACATCTGACAGTTGTCATAGAACTTGTCATAGCTGACAACACTTACAGTTGTAAGAGAATCTGTCATAATTGGATAAAAATAACTGATTCTCTTACATCCTATCATAACCCAACTTGGGCACCAACTTTCACCCATGCATTTAAATATGCCTTATGATGCGTCATAGATTATGTCATATGTCATAGATTCCAAAGTGGAACACCTATGTCCACTTAGGATGATGATGTGTCATCTAGTCACCTTCAATGGGGATGCCACCAAGCTAGTGGGTCCCAATTTGTGACATGACACCATAGGCATTTAAATAATACAAACAAATACATTAATTACATCAAGTTAAATCAATATTAGGACTCTAAGGTTGAGACATCTTAATCTCAACATTCTCCCACTTGTCAAAGACCTGCAAAGAGTCATACGAAATCATTCGCTTAGGGCCCCAAGGCCCATGGAATCATATCACCATCTGAACTTCTCTGTGCTCACTAGTTTTGTCAGTGCATCTACAACATTCACCAAAGTTTCAACATTCTCCAGGTTCAACTTTGTGTCTTCTACCATATCACGAACAAAATGATATTGTACATCAATTTGCTTTGTTCTAGCATGGAAGGTAGGATTCTTTGCTAGAAAAATTGCACTTTGACTATCACAACAAACAGTAATTTGTCCTGCATCTAAACCAATATCAAAACACAATATCTTAGGCCAAATGGCTTCCTTACACACATGAGTTCCTGTCATATACTCTGCCTCTGTTGTAGACAACGCGACTACAACCTACTGCTTACTCATCCAACTGATAGCACCACCAAACATCATAAACACATAACCACTAGTGGATCTTCTGCTGTCAATGTCACCTTCCCAATTCGAATCCACATATCCTTGAATGATCATAGAATGCTAAGGTCTAGTAGGATAACCATGAAAGCACAAGGCATACTCAGAAGTGCCTCGTAAATATTTAAACACTCTCTTTACCACATCCCAACGCACCTGTCCAGGATTAGCCATGAAATGGCTAAGGACTCCCACTGCTCGGGAAATGTCTGGTCTCGTGCACACCATTGCATACATCATACTGCCAACTGCACTTGCATATGGTACTTTGGTCATGTCCTCCATCTCAGTAGGATATTTTGGACAATCATTCACATAAAGATTTGTTCCTTGCATCATAGGAACAACTAACTGTCTGCAATCTACCATGTTGAATCTCTCCAACACGGAGTTCACATACTTGCTCTGGCTTAACCAAATCTTTATGTTAGTTCTATCTCTCATGACTTCCATTCCCAGAATGTACCTAGCTGCACCTAGGTCTTTCATCTCAAACTGTGCTGACAACTAAAACTTCAAATCTCAAATCATACTTTTACCATTCCCAATAAACAACATATCATCTACGTATAGAACAATAATGAGAATACGACCATTATCAGTTTTAAAGTATACGCAATGGTTAGATTTAGATCTCTAAAATCCCAATGACAACACATAGGTATCAAACTTCTAATACCACATTCTAGGAGACTATTTCAAACCATAAAGAGACTTCTTCAATTTGCAAACCAATTTCTCTTTACCTTTTTCAATGAAATGCTCTGGCTATGACATATAAATCTCTTCCTCCAAATCACCATGAAGGAATTTTGTCTTCACATCCATTTGTTCCACTTCTAAGTCACATGTTGTTGCAAGTGACAACAGAAGCCGGATAGATGTCAACTTTGCTACAGGAGAGAATATCTCTCCATAATAAATTCCCCCCACTTGAGAATATCCCTTAGCAACCAATCATGCCTTATACCTCTCAATATTTCCATCAGGACCAAACTTTTTCTTGAAAACACATTTACAACCAATAGGTTTACGTCTAGTAGGCAAAGGTACCAAATTCCAAGTCTTATTTTTCTTTAATGAAGTCATATCCTCATCCATGGATTGCATCCAGGAATCTAAATCTCTCATACCCAATGCATCTCTAACTATCCTAGGCTCATCAATATTTAATCAAGGAAAATATGTAACTGGAATCCAATAATGAATATACAAACCTTTTTGGTTGCCGCCTAACTCATGAAGACCTTCTCAAAGGTTGAGGTTGAGGTTCTTCTTCTTCTTCAGAACTTTCAAAGCTACTTGAGCTCTCCTCATCATTAGGTCCAATAGGGGTACTTTGTTCTTCTTTCTTCAGAGTAGGAGGAATCTGAACTACCTCCTTATTCTGTTTCTCATCTTTCTTTGGTTGCAACTAAATAGTAGAAGGTTTCATCTCTCTGAAGATCACACTTTTTCTATAAAGAACCTTCTGAGCTTTTAGATCCCAAAGCTTGTATCCTTTCACACTGACACCAAAGCTAATAAAGATACACTTAACGGCCTTGTTTTCCAACTTTGACCTCTTCTTAATTGAAACACGAGTGTAAGCTTCACAACCAAATACTTTGAGATGTCTCATCGAAGGATTTTTACCAAACCACGCCTCTATTGGCCTCCTACAATGATTTAACAACTAAGCCCGCTTCAGAGATTGGACATCTAATCTGAATAGCTATCTTTATCATCATGAAGGTGCATTTAACTTGTCAACCCAGGGACATATACTTGAAATGGGTCAGCACAGTATGTGCACTAGGAATCCATAGTAGCCATTTTCATTCTACAACTAAGAAAGACATAATGTTGAAAGTAAACTACTTAGAAAGAAATAATATAAGTGTTGAACATCAACCAACAACTATACTAAGCTGGAATGCATAACAAAAATGAAAATCTGGGCAAACAAACAGGAAACTACTCTATTTTCTTTGGTTGTAGGAACAGTCACATAATGGAATTCTAGTGGCTGCAGGAATAAATAGTTGCCAGATTTGTAACTAATTGCACAGAAAAGTAACAACCAAACTAAAGGATGGAATGCTCACCAAGTGGGCCCCCTTGGATGAGTATCCCTTAAGACAAATGTAAACTTAGATGCAACAAACTTATAACTTCATTTTATTCATTGGAAAGCATGAGTACAATAGAGCAACATAACTGTATTACTGAAAAACTAAGAATGCGAGTACAACATCAAATCAATCAACCTCCTGAGAAGGAGCATTCGAGTCTTATTTATAGAAGGAAAAACTACTAACTAACTACCTAGCAAGGCGGTCAACTCCAACAGATTAGGAGGACACCACTTTAGGGAAAGCATAAAAAGTGGAAAGGAGGTTGTGCATGCGTGGAATCTGGTCAAGCCAATTTGCCTTAACACAAATCTAGCATAACAATAGCTCCTAAATTTGCTCAACAAACTATTATGACCATTTACAAGGCAATTACAATCTTCGATTTGAACTAGGAATCTCCCTCCATTGACCTTTGAATGATCACCTTGTTGACCTTTATGGAAAACGACCAGTTGGAAGAATCTTCCTCAATTTTGTAGGTTCAAATTATATCTGCATGACAACATTAGTACACACAACAATTGCATATCTATAACTATCTTAAAGTAACATTCATTAATCCACATGTAAAATTAACATAGATAGTTCATATAGCATGTCAATGTCATTTAAAGGTTACAAAAATAAGCTTATGCCCAATGTCTATAGTTTTGAGGAAATAACATGGAAATGTCAACATCCAAGTATCAAGGTCTATGACAACTACAACAAATGGATAATAAACTCTATCAAAATTGAGCCATAAATTGGAATCATCACTCCCCCCAACCTAAGGTTTTGTTGGTCCTCCAGTAGAGGAATGATTGTTCTTTTGCTTAGTCAGCACTCTAAAATCTGCAACTGCCAATTGTCCTACATCAGTTCTTGCAGTGTATGAATTAGGGTCCTAATAGAACCCTTGCTTGTTGTCCAACTTGTTCCATCTTTTCCTTTTTGTAGCTATATCATACCAATAATACCTGAAATTTGGCACAGGCCATAATAGGATAGGTGGTTGAAAAGTTAATGGAAGCCAAAATTGTCCCTTCATCCTTCCAACCCGTATATATCTATCAACTCTTTTGCATGTTGTAGCATAGTTCTACAGAGAGTGAGGCTTAACTTGTTTTAACTCATCAGTCAAATTGTTCCACCTCTGTGCCAAATATCCCATTACAGATTTCCATGTGGTTTTTGCTACCTTCTCATTTTCTTTGTAGACTGCTTCTCTCACAGGCAGGATCCTAATGTTATAGCTTGGTCGGTAAAGAAATCTGTGCCATTCCCTGAAAATGTCTCTTGGGTTTCTAGATTCAGCCCTGATGGGTAGGGGAGTGTTGGATTCTATTTGGTTATAAGTCCTGAACTGTTGTCCCCAACTAATTTCATTTTTTATCCAGGACATGAATGCCCTTAATTGGAGATCCCCAACATACAACAATGGATTCCAATCATGATCTTGGGACACAGCATAATTATGCAAATAGAATTCACACAAAAAAAAATTCATTTCAGGAGGAGCAATCTGATAAGCCTAGAAAAATTCAAGAGGAGTCTGAATGGAAGGATTCAAACCTGAAATGATCCTTGCTAATTTAAAAGAAATATTCCTCTCCTTCAAATACAGAGCATAGACCCTTGGAGGAGTCCTCATTCTAACAGCTGAGGTACTAGGGCTGCTACATTGTCCACCTTTTCCTTTAAAGCAGCAATTTCCATATTCTTCTCTTTAATCTCTTCATCTCTCTTTTTAATTTCCTCCTTTAGCCTGCATTTCTCCTTTTTCCATTCCTCTTCCCTCCTTTGCATCTCATTCCATAAGTTCATGGCTACCATATGCATTGAAAAATCAAAGGGCTTATGTATTCCTACTAATTTTTTTCCTAGCACTGATTCTTGCTCTTCATGTGGCCCCAGTTGCAAGGATTCTGATTGCTCACCCAATTCTGGCTGTAGGGGTTCTTGCTCTTGCTACAGGAACTCTTGCTATTGCTCTTGCTGTAGGAGCTCCTGATTCTTCTCATACTCTTGACTCTCAACCTGTTCTGCGATGGCAGCAAGCTTTGCCAACCTTATGTCTACCTACTCCTCAAAAATTTCATTTTCCTCAACGTTCACCTGCCCCATTGGGGCCTCTGTGTCCTCCCGTGATGTTTCTCTAGGCTTAGGGCTTCTCTGCGGAAACATACTAGTGGTTGGTCCAAACGGTCTTGTTTTTCTAGGAGGGATTTCATGTTTTTCTTCGGCTACAGGAAGAACAATGCTAGCCTTTCATTTCTTAGAGATTGGTGCTTCTTTTTATGCCATTTTATTTTTAGCTTTTCCCTTCTTCATTTTGCTTCTTTCTTTTGTGCCCTAGTTCGAATTAAGGTTTGAAGAGGGACATCATCATTAGAGTCTGAAGAAGAACTAGTTTTTTCTGAATGTTTTGTCTCAGAAGAAATAATCTCTATAGTTTGCTCAGCTACAAGAGGGTTTACACAAGGGCTTGCACTAGAAGTTGAGGCTCCAGGAGTGGCTTCAACAAAACTCACTCTCCTACTAGCCCTACGAGGCTGAGGCAAAACCCTAGGTCGCAAATGCTCTGGTCTAAATTGATCAATATTTAAGAATTCTTCCCAAGTCATATTAGACACATCATGCAGAGACTTCTCTACTAATAATTTGGTCAGACAATGGTGGGAAATAGATTTATCCCTACCTTTTTGGGTTTTAGCCACCAAGATTGAAAGGAGATGATATAACACGTTCGGTACGTTCATTCTTCTCCCATGCCTCATATGATTCAGGAGTTTGAAGTGCACAGAATGTAGGTTCAACTGGTAGCCTTCACAAGTGATGTACTTCACAATGTGGACAACTACTTGTTTCCACAACTCAGGTAGAGAGGTTCTCTTTGCTCCTTGCTTGTCCACATCCAATGGAGGGTCACCAGGTTCTGCAAATTCAACCCTAGCTGACCTTGCGTCTCTGGTAGTAGGGTAATGTTCACCATCAGAAAGCAACCCTGTAACTTCTGCAATCCTCTCTTCAGTAGCTATTACCTCCAACCCTTTTACCATGGCCTTTCCTTCAGAAAATGTATGCACAAATTCCAATGCAACATCTTCATCATAGCCATTCAGCTTCAGGAAATAATCTAACCACCCATAATTTTTGAACTCAGCCTGGGAAGGTGCATCCTGCAGCACAACATCATGAACCGTGGGTTCATTTCGAATTAAACCACCTCCCATTGCTCAGTTGTCTACAATTAAGCAAGCACTTTGCAAGGTTTCCCTTCTTGCAATCTTTATCTGGAAGCCAAATTTATCCTTCCTGCAACATTGTTGAATTCCCAACGCCAATGTCATGAATTATACCTTTTTGGCGACTTAGGATTATGATAGAGGCAATAAAGGTAGTAAAGGATAATAAATGAAGGATACAATTGAGAAAAATGGCAGCGGTTGATGTCATTTCACACATGCGAGCCGTCACCTTACTCAGAATTCAAATTAGCTCAATTTAAATTTTGCTGACATGGACCAACATGGATTGACACGTGGACATGTTATACACAGTCCCCCCAACCTAAAGTTGAGCATGTGTCCTCACATGCAGAGTAGTAATGATGTTTTGACAAGGCAGGGGATAATTACATGCTATGGAGAACATCTACACTAATGTACAATAATTAATTAAATGTACTATAAGATAATTAAGATGTAACAAATTGATGTGCACGTACCTGAATTCGTGGAATATTTGTTGCAAAGAATATTGAGGAAGTACCAGTCACCTTTTAAGAAGTCAGTTGAACAATTAATGAAAGTGGATATGGAATGGAGTGAAGTGGAATGAAGTGAAGTTATGAAAAAATGATGGAAGAGAGAGAAATGAGGAGGAACTCTCCCTATGACCAGATAATTAGCTATGTTAGCATACTAGGGTGTATGCACAGTGATGGAAAATAAATGTTCATCAAGGAAAGAGTCATCAATGACTTGAATGTCCTCTGATGTAGTCAGCCTTGAAAGAAAGTCTGCAACAACATTGGCCTTCCCTAGTTTATCAACTATGGTTATGTCAAACTCCTACATCAACAACAACCATCTTGCTAGCCTGCCTAAGATCAGGGGCTTATTCATGAGGTACCTAATGGTTGCATGGTCTTTGTGTACAAAGATCTAATAGCCTATTATATAGTTCCTGACTTTGTTAAGGGAATAGACCACTACCAACATTTCTTTTTATGTCACTATATAGTTGAATTCAGCTCCTTGCAAGTTTTTGCTGACAAAATAAATAGCATTCTCAATTGCTCCTTCTTTTTGTCCCAAGATTGCTCCTATAGCATACTCTGATGCATCTGTATGAATGTGAAAAGGAAGCTCCCAATTAGGACCTTTGAGTATAGGAGCATGAGTTAAAGTTGTTTTCAAATTAGGGAATGCCTTGTCACAGTATTTTGTTCATTGAAATTCAACATCTTTACTTAGGAGAGTATACAATGGTGCTGCCATTTTGTTGAAATATTTGATGAAAATCCTATAGTAATCGCATGTCCCAAGAAACCCCTAACATATTTTTGTTTTGCAGGTATAGGCAGATTGGTGATCACCTCAATCTTGGCAGGATCCACTTGAATTCCTTGGTGAGAGATGTAGTGGCCAAGGACTACACCTTCTTGCATCATCATGAAGCACTTTTCACTGTTTAAAGATAGATTATGGTCTTCACATCTTTGTAAGACTCTCTTGAGATTTTCCAATGCTTCATTAAAATCAGCACCATAGGTAGTAAAATAATTCATATAAATTTCCATGCAATCATGAGAGATATCTGAAAATATGTTAATGAATGCCCTATGAAAAGTTGTAGGTGCAT
The DNA here is from genome assembly GCA_007258455.2 of Sequoia sempervirens. Lineage (NCBI taxonomy): Eukaryota > Viridiplantae > Streptophyta > Pinopsida > Cupressales > Cupressaceae > Sequoia > Sequoia sempervirens. Next base: position 172,092,576 of record VDFB02281492.1, on the reverse strand, counting down.
TGCATAAGCCAAATGGAAGTACTGAGTAGGCATAAGTCCCCCATGGACAAGTAAAGGTGGTCTTCTCCTGGTCCTTAGATGCAATTTGGATATGGTTATAGCCACTAAATCCATCTAGAAAAGAAAAATACTGCTTTCCTGCAAGGGAATCCAGTACTTGGTCTATGAAAGGAAGGGGAAAATTGTCCTTTCTAGTAGCAGCATTGAGTTCCCTATAATGAACACAAACTCGACACTTCCATCCTTTTTTGGGAACAATCACCAATGGAGACACCCATAGGCCATATGAAATGGGGTAGATAAATCCCGCATCTAACAATTTATGTAGTTCCCCTTTTACAATTTCTCTCAATGCAGGGTTAATTCTTCTTTGTGGCTACCTCACTGGTGTACAATAATCTTTGAATAATATCCTATGAGTGAAAAGCTTAGGATCCAATCCCTTCATATCATGATAGTCCCATGCAAATGCATGTTGGTGGGTCCACAGTAAGTTTTTCAATGACAACTGTTGTTCTTCACTCAGTTTGCTGTTAATATTTAGATATTTTCCTTTTGACACTTGCACTTGTATAGTTAATTCTATCATAGTTGCTTCACTAATGCTTGGTACCTTGAGTTCATGTGGCAACAATGTATGAGACATACCTGTTGCTACAGTAAGTTCAGCTGCAGGAAGAGCAGGCAGAAGTGTCTTCACTAGACCAACAGAATCAAATGCATGAGAGGATGATGCTTCCTGCACCTCACAATGGTTCTGAATTATGTTAGATAATACTTCATCTTCTTCCTGAAGCTGCATGAAAGAACTTATACCTAACATCATAAGTTGTGCCACATAATTGACTTCCTCGGCCTCTTCACCAACATGTGGCCATATGGGATTATCCATATCATGGGATGGCTGAGAAGGAGGGTAGAGAACAAGATTTTTAGTGCTCTTTCCATCAGAAATGGTCATGTGTCCTATCTGACATCCAATATAGGCATATTTTGTTGCTATCCATGACCTCCCTAGGATGATGGAATACCCACCTAGTGTAGCTTTGGGAGAAAGAATCATGAAATCTGTTGGGTACTCCCAAGAGTCTAGAGCTACCACAAGATCTTCTACTATACCATCAGGTTTAACAGTGGAACTATCAGCAAGCTGCAAGACAGTGAGAGTAGGTCTCATGCTTGCAACATTTAGTTGTTGCAGGATGTCCTTAGTCATCACATTTATTGTTGCTCCCAGATCAATCAGAGCATTCTTTATTTGGATCCCATTTATAACAACTCCTACCACAGGACTACTTGGGTCATTGTATTTGGGAACAGTCACTTTCCCAAGCATTATGTCAACTAGTTGTCCCACCACATTAACCGTAGTGGGGTCTTTCATTTTCGTACCTGGCTTCTTGAGGCATGCTTCCTTAATTACTTTGCCATATATGGGAACATCTTTTATGGCCTGAAATTGAGGTATCTTGACACATATATGTTTCAACCGATCTAGGATGTCAAAGGTTGTTTCCTCCTTCTCTTCCTTTTGTTTAGCAATTTCCATTCTCTAAGGAAATGGTGGTTCTTGTTCAGTTTGTTGGACTGGGACTGGTTCAGGGCTTTTAGGTGCACTTGGATGAATGAGGACATTCAGATGCTCCTCCTATTCCATAGGAAGCTTAGTGATAATGGGTGTGGAGGGAGCTAGCAAAGTAGTTCCTGAACGCAAGTGGATGTCACTTACACTCACAACATATGCAGGAAATTGATTTGGATCAGTAGAGTATACTGGTTGTTGTTGTTGTGGTTTGTTATTTGGGTTAGGTGTGGGCTAAGCCGATAGCTGAGTAGGTCTAGGTGTGGTTGAACTTGAACTATCAGGAGGCATTATAGCAGGTTGTTAGGGCTGAGAAGGTGACTGCATGTAATTGGTTGTTTGGTTTGGCCATTGCTATCCTCCCCTCCATTGAGATGTTTACTGCCAGTTTCCTAGAGGTGGCTGCCAATTTCCTTGAAATTGTTGCCAATTCCCCTGAGGTTGTTGCCACTGGGGTGGAGAGTTTTGGTGATTGGGTCAGGTATTTGGAGGGTTATTCCAAGGCTGTGGTGGATATCCTCCATAGTTGGATGGATATGGGGGCTTCCATTGGTTACCTAATGCATAAGAATTAAAATAAGGCCCAACAAAGGATAATGGATTTGGTGGCATACCTTGTCTTGGAGCCCATGGTCTCATTTGTGCAATGTAGTAGACTTGATCATCATCACCCTGGATTGGCTTGAACTTAGGTGGAATTTGCTTACTATCGATGTTAGCTACCATTTTGCATCTGTAGTCCTTTTTTCTGTAATGAGGGAAATATTCTGCTAACATTGCCTCTGCCTCCTCTTGTTTCTTCTTTGCTTGAAGTGTATCCAGCTGAGTAGCCAGATTGTTTATGATGTCTTGCTTGAAGTCTAACAGTAAGTGAGTAATCTCCATCCTTGAAACTCCATTGGTAGATGACTTACCCATAGAGGATTGGTAAGCTCTCCCTTTCTTTGAGGCTGCCCTAGAATAGTTCTAACATATCTTCTTGATATCCTCCCAAGGGACTTGAGTGATATCTCCTCCTCCCATCAAGTCTAAGGCATTAGTGCAACTATCATTAATTCCTCTTAGGAAGAGAAACTTTTGTGATTCTTCATTGAGTGTATGGTGTGGATATTTTTGTAAGCAAAACATAAACCTTGAAATATAATCCTCCAGACTCTTCCTTTTGTTGCATCCTAAAGATGTCATCTCCTCTCATGTCACTGCCCCTACAATATTCTTTGTACTTCTCAAGGAACTTTGTCTTCATGTCATCCCAAGTCTCCATAGTATTTTTTCCCAGGCTCATAAACCATCTTCATGCAACTTCTTTCAAGGTGGTTGGAAACAACTTAAGCCTATGGGCATCAATGGTATAGTCATAACTCCTGTAGAGTATATAAAACTCGAACAAGAAAGTGTCAGGATCTTTTGTGACAAGTCCATAGAACTTAGGAAGGACTGAAGTAGGGATATTTTTGAGGTTGTCAACTTCATTCTAATGAACAATGGGGAAAGGAAAAGCTGGTTGGTTAGGTCTATTTCTATTTGCATCACCCATGCTTGCCTGATGGAGTTCCAAAGCAAAGGGATTCTCAATTTGATTTTGGTCTTCAGAGGAAATTTCAGAACTGTTCAGATCAGGAAATGCATCAGCAAAGGGGTGTGGCTCTTCTTCTTCTTCGTATTTTGGCATATTCTGATGCTCAACTAGCTGGAATAGATTAGGCTTATTAGGAAGGAATCTCCCATGAGCATCTCTCCTCCTTCCTCTATGCATACGGTATCAACTCAATATCAGCCAGCTCACACAAAGAATTGGAAAAAGAATAGTGGGTCATTACTTTCCTAAATGAGGGGTATACTAAGAACAAACTTGTAGAAATACTACAACAAGAAAGAAACTACCAATGACTCCAAAGAACTCCCTAGTTTAACACCATCCCTGACAACGACGCCAAAAATGTTGTCCTCCTACAATGATTTAACAACTAAGCCCTTAAAGTTGTGATTCAAAGATTGGACATCTAATCTAAATAGCTATCTTAATCATCATGAAGGTGCATTAACTTGTCAACCCAGGGACGTAGACTTGAGATGGGTCAGCACAGTATGTGCACTAGGAATCCATAGTAGCCAGTTTCATTCTACAACTAAGAAAGACATAATGCTGAAAGTAAACTACTTAGAAAGAAATAATATAAGTGTTGAACATCAACCAACAACTATACTAAGCTAGAATGCATGACAGAAATGAAAATCTGGGCAAACAGATAGGAAACTGCTCTGTCTACTTTAGCTGCAGGAACAGTCACATAATGGAATTCTAGTGGCTGCAGGAATAGATAGTTGCCAGATTTGTAACTAATTGCACATAAAAGTAACAAATAAACTAAATGATGGAATGCTCACCAAGTGGGCCCCCTTGGATGAGTATCCCTTAAGACAAATGTAAACTTAGATGCAACGAACTTATAACTTCATTTTATTCATTGGAAAGCATGAGTACAATATAGCAGCATAACTATATTACTGAAAAAACTAAGAATGCGAGTACAACATCAAATCAATCAACCTCCTGAGAAGGAGCATTTGAGTCTTATTTATAGAAGGAAAAACTATTAACTAACTACCTAGTAAGGCGGTCAACTCCAACAGATTAGGAGGATGCCACTTTAGGGACATCAGAACAACTATTGCACTATATAGTGCATGCATCAAGCTAAAATAGAGTCCCAATACGAAATCCCTTAGCCAATACCATAGCTCCTCTTCTCATCATGCATCCTCCACTAAAGAAAACAACTTGCACTCCAAATCATTCAGTTTACTTACAAAAAGTAGGTTTCATGCCAAACCTGGGATATGTAGGACACCATCAATCCCCTTCACTCTTCCATTAGGAAATATGATTTTGACTCTTCCACGAACAACAATCTTTAGGTGAGAGTCATCACCCAGGTACACCTCTCCGCCATTGTACTCCTCATACTTCGAGAACCAATCTCTATGAGAATTCATGTGAAAAGATGCACCCGAATCTATCAACCACACATCATTTAATGCATGGGCTGCCAAGGCTGCAATAAATGCTTCTCCATCATCTTGGGATGATTTCTCATATTCAGAATCAGAGAAAGACTTGTTTTTCTTCTTCTCCTCCTTGCAATCTTTCTGAATGTGACCAACTTCACCACAACTCCAACATTTTTCCTTGGACTTCTTACCAAGAGACTTTGATCTCCCCGAAGACTTTGACTTAGATTTCTTGTCTTTCTTTTTGCTTCTCTATTTTGGTCTGCCACGGACTGCAAGGGCCTCCTTGACCATTTTAGAAGACTTCCTTCGCATCTCCTCAGATAGTAATGAGACAACAACCTCATCCATCTAAAGGTGGAATTAGTGCTTCCAATAGCCATTACCAAGTGATCCCAAAAGTTTGACAATGGACACAAAAGGAGCATGCAACGGTCTTGTTCATCTATTTTGTCTTCAACAGAACCCAGTTGTGCAACCAACATATTAAAAGAGTTCAGGTGATCTGCAACGGATCCTCCATCTTCCATTTTTAGAGAATACATCTTCTTTATCAGGAAAAGCTTGTTTACCAGGGATTTAGCCTGATAGACATCACCAAGCTTCTTCCACAGAGAAGTAGAAGTTTTCTCTTCATGGACATTCAAGAGAACGAAATTAGCCAAACAAAGTCTAATAAGACCCTTGTTTTTCCTATCCATGAGATCCCAATCCTCTTGTTTCATGCCTGAAGGTTTGGTTCCAAAATTTGCAATCCATAAGTCTCAGTCTACTAACATGACTTCCATTTTGAGCTTCCACAACTCAAAATTACCACCATTACATTTTTCCATCTCAATCCTCCTAGATGTGCCTGTCATCTCTTTCCCGCAACAAGGTTACAAAATACACACTTCTGTAAAACTCCCATTGAAATAGAGATTAGCTCAAAAAAACCTTTTGCCCAACAAAGGAACCAAGGATGGTCAAGCTCTGATACCAACTGAAAGGAAGCTGGGTGAGTGGAAACAACTTCCTACACTAATCTAATCAGAGGAGAGTTACAAAAATTTCTTTTAACACCTTTTACTGTTACAATAAGAGAAGCACATACATAGAATAATGGAAGTAAAATAGCAAGAAAGCATAAAACAGTGACACCAAATATACGTGGGGAAAACCCTTTCGGGTAAAAAAACCCCACCCTCCAAAAGCATAGTACTATCTTTATTACTTCAAATAATGGCTACAAGATATCACCAAGTACAAGCTTCTTCAACAAGTGCTTCAACACCAACACCTGTTCTGGAGTAATATCGGCAACACTTCGTTACCTACAAACAAACTATGCATTCTACAACTCAAGGCACTCAATAAATAGAGTGTTACAAGCTTCAAGAAGCATCTAGAAGGTGAGGGGCATCCAAATAAAAAAGGCACAACTTTCAACACCTTAGACATGTATTTGGACACATGTTCAATATTCCCTTACACCCCTTACACTTGTCAAACATGCATATAGTCTTCTTCCAAGCTTAGACACCTAGAATATGCTAAAAATAGGCTATGACAGATTCCTTACACATCTTACAATTTTTATAGAATCTATCATAGCTGACAACACTTACAGTTGTAAGAGAATCTATCATAACTGGCTAAAAATAGTTGATTCTCTTACATCCTGTCATAACCCAACTTGGGCGCTAAATTTCACCCATGCATTCAAATATGCCTTATGATGCATCATAGAATATTTCATATTTCATAGATTCCAAAGTAGGACACCTATGTCCACTTGGGATGATGATGTGTCATCTAGTCACCTCCAACGGAGATACCACCCAGCCGGTGGGTCCCAATTTGTGACATGACGCCATAGGAATTTAAATAATACAAATAAATACATTAATTACATCAAATTAAATCAATATTAGGACTCTAAGGTTGAGACACCTTAATCCCAATACACTAAACCTCAAATACAAAGATCGACAAGTGACAACAACAATAATGACATCATAGACCTTAAAGGCTTGACACATTCACTAGATTACCTTTTCCCATGGTAGTAAAGTTGGGTTTTGATAACTGCCTCAAATTCAAGTACATATCCCAATCCCTAGGAAATGACTTACCCTTTTCATATAAGGTACTTATTCATTCGAGAACGTAAGTTCTCATCCCAAACAATATAACCAAAACATAGGTATTCCCATATATTATCAACCAACCTATTCCACTATGATTCTAAACCATTCATTATAAATAACCCTAAACATTTGAGAAATGTATACAAAATGTTATAATATAGTGATTATTCAACAACTTCATCTTTCAAACTATATAGTCATGAAGCACTCATATCACAATTTATATAGATTCCCTAATTTAGCTTCATGTAAACTAAGAAAACTCAAGCATTCATATCTAAGTATTTGCAAAAGAATGTAGATACTAATAACACAATAATTTCCAAACAACACTTACTCATTTTTAGAATATAAAGATAGAAAAGGAATAAGATTAGCAATCATGCCTGGAAAATATAGCTTCTAATAAAAGACTTGCAATCCTCTACTCAATGCAATAGTTCTCCTTGTTGTTTCTACGTACTCAACTCCACAATCTACTTCTTCCTACTCACAAACTCTCACTGTTGTAATGCTCTCACCTCACTCAACAATTATGCTCTCACAACACACAAAATGATCTCTAAAATACACTCAAAACACAACAAAATAACTCAACAAATGCTCTCCATCCGAATGAACAAGAAAATGGTAAAATGTACCCCTCTATATATAAGAAATAATGAGAAAAATAATGCTACGGATTATCTACTGTATTCGCCACCTTTCTAATCCCATTGCCTCAATCCCAATTCTATCACTATGAAGGTTGAATGGTAAGTTGGGTGCCTCTTTTGGCAGCAAAATAAGTCAGCTAGTTGACACATAACAGCTTAAAATACATTCAGTTCTATCTCCTTTGCTGAGTCGTTAAAATCAGTTATCACAAGCTTGTTTACTAAGTCAAAACACCTCTCTATATGGTTGCATTGTTTAGAAGAAATTTCCTGATTTGTTTTTCTCTTTTCACGTGGTTTTTTGGCTCATGTAACTTGCAAATGCCATGCCTCTACTTAGGCGACTTGGTCGATTCCAAAGTAGTTGGCAAATAGTATTAACATCTACGCATTGTGCGGTCCTTTCATGCACATTTCTCTCGTCATTTTTTGGCTTCTATATCAGCCTCTATTAAGTGGCATTTAATATGTTTTGCTTTTAAATACTTTTCAACGCATTTATTAAGGGAAACTACACCACGCGTAATTCTCAACTCATATATATATATATATATATATATATATATATATATATATATTATAATGCACATCCCATTACAATAAGCTGAAATATATATATATATGTTAATATATACATTTTTATCATTTTATCTTAATAATATAACTATATATTGATGTGTATATATATGTAATACATATATGTATATGTATGAATGTTCACACACATATTACATATCTACGCATGGGTATACATGGGAATTTCTATCAACCATGCCCATACGTGCATATGATCGTATGTATGCGCCATCACATATATATACATACATAAATATTCAATATATATGTACCTATATATATACATATCCACTATACATATGAATATCACAAGCTCATAAAAAGGATTTTAACACTTTGATTCAAATCGACAAAAGAATCAAAAGGATTCAAAGACAATAACCCTAATATACTTATAAACCCAAAAGGATAACAACACGGTTCAATACATACCAACATCGGCTCATCTAGGATACTCTACTTGATGAAGTAAGCGTGTGTAGATACTTAGATGATCATGACAATGGTCTCCATACCAATTTCTTCTCCTGGATGATATTCTCCCTCCCCCTCTAGAGGGTTCGATCATTTCCTTCATTCAACTTAGTGCACATGAACAAAGTTAGTCGATAACATGAAAATCATATTCATCACATTTCATATACATCATTAAAGCATTGTAAAACAATCTCATCATAATACACTTGCATTTTTTTCTTTTATCCATAGAAATTCACTAAAACATAATCATGCATTTAAAGCTTATTCACTCATAAAAGTAATAGTATGTGGTAACAAACAATGGGGTTTAACATATCCCCCCCTAAAGAATCATCTTCCTCGATGATCTAAAGTATCAAATCACAACCATAAACATAATATAATATATATTGTATCTAGAAATTCTCAAATGCTTGCATAATAAGAGGAAAATGTTGCTTCATCTCCAAATAATCTTCCCAAGTAGTAGAATCTTTAACATACTGATCCCATTGGACCTTGCACTAGAGAACCTCTCTATTATGTAGGTGAAGCCTACATGTTCCAAGTATTCTGAGAAGCTCGACTATTATCACCCCTTGATCCTATACCTATAAAGCATTCTAATCAATTATATGATTACCTCCTGGTATATACTTTTTCAAATACAACACATGGAAGACATTATGCATCTTGGCAAGAGCTGGTGGTAAAGCAATTCAATAAGTGATATGGTTGATTTCCTCAAGAACCTCAAAGGTACCTACAAAACGTGGAGCCAGTTTGGATGACTTTCCAAACTTGATCGAGCTTTTATGAGGTTTGACTCTTAACAAAACCTTTTCTCCAACTAAGAAATGTTTGGAAGCACGCTTGACATCTGCATAACTTTTATGCCTATCGTTTTCCTCCACTAGCCTTTTCTTTATCAAGTTAACCTGCTCCTCCATTTCTAATAGAATCTTAGGCCCAAAGGCTAATCCTATCTTATAGCTTATCCCAGCTTATAGGAGTTTGACACTTTCTGCCATACAATGCTTCAAACGGAGCCATCTTAATAATGAAATGATAGGAGTTGTTGTATACAAACTCCACTAGTGACAAATAATCTTCCCATTTGTATTGATGATCCATGCAATACATTCTCAGTGGATCTTCCAACACTTGGTTTACTCTTTCTATTTGACTGTCAGTCTCTAGATGATATGTTGAACTTATGTTCAACTCAGTCCCAGGTGAGGAAAATAAGGTTTTCCAAAATCTGGATGTTACATGTGCATCCCTATATGAGATAATATTTTCTAGAACTCCATGTAACCTAAACACCTCTTGCACAAACTTACGAGCTATGACAAAAGCTCCATTTTTCCATGTTCCCTGGAGTGAAATGGGCTACCTTAGTAAGTTTATCCACCACTAAAAGAATCATGTTATGCTTATTCCTAGACATAGGGAGTCCTTGCACAAAATCCAAGCTGATGACTTTCCATTTCCTATCTGGAATTTCATGAGGGTATAATAATGCTACCAAATGGTGACACTTTGCTTTCACCCTTTGGAACTCTAAACAACTTGCTACAAACCTTGCAACATCCCTCTTCATTCCCTTCCATAAATATAATGGCTTCACATCAGCCAACAATTTCGTTACTCCAGGATGTCCAAAATAGGTGTGGTATGAACTTCTTTTCACACTGTATTCCTTAATTCCTCAAATTCTGGTACATACATTCTCCCTCTATATCTAAGTAGTCCATTAGGTTAAAAAAGAAACCCTTCATACCTTGAATCTTGTGAATTGTCTAAGAGTGCTTACTTAACTTGCTCATAGTACTCATCACCCTTGGACTTCTGTAATACTTGATTTTTGAAATGAAAATGAATTAATACCATCAAGGAGATATGCCTCCTTCAACTTAGGGCATCAACAACTTTGTTTTCCTTACCCTTAATGTAATTAATCTCAAAATCATAGTTCGATATCAACTAAAGCTATCTCCTTTGTCGTGCATTGAGATTCAACTAGGTAAACAGATACTTCAAACCATGGTGATCGATCTTTTGTTCAAACAATTTCCCAAGAAAATAGTGCCTCCACATCTGCAATGCATGGACAAAAGCCACTAATTCTAAATCATGTAGAGCATAATTATGCTCGTAAGGCTTCAATTTCCTAGACTCATAGGCGATTACTCGCCCATCCTACATTAGTACTCCACCTAGACCTTCTCTCGAAGCATCTATGATGACAACAAAATTGCCTTCTGGGTCTACTACCTTAAGTATCAGAGTTGTAGTTAACTTCTCTTTAAGTTGATCAAATGTCACTTGACATTTTTTCATCCAATCAAACATTTTCCCCTTCCTTTGCAATGATGTGATGGGAAAAGCTATCTTGGAAAAGTTAGCTACAAACTTCCTGTAATATCCCGCCAGACCCATAAAGCTTCAGAATTCATGCACATTCTTCGATGAGGGCATTCTAGTACTGCTTTTATCTTTTCTTGATCAACTGCAATTCCCTCAGCTAAAATCACATGACCCAAGTACTGCACCTCTTTTTGAAATAAGGTACACTTTGAAAGTTTCCCAAAAAGCTTGTGCTCCCTTAGACGCTATAGAACAATCCTCAAGTGTTGGAGGTATTCTTCCTCATTCTTGGAGTAGATAAGAATGTTGTCTAAGAATACCAACACAAAATTTTCCAACCAATCCCTGAACACATTGTTCATTAGGTTCATGAATGTTTCAGGTGCATTCATCAGTCCAAAAGGTAAGACTGTGAACTCATAATGACCATACCTTGTCCTAAAGGATTTTTTATGAATGTCTTCATCCTTGATCCTTAGTTGATGATATCCTGACCGTAAATCAATCTTTGAAAACACTGTTGATCCATACATCTAATCAAAAAGATCGTCGATACATGATAAAGGGTACTTGTTCTTTATCATTGCCTTATTTAGTAGGCGATAATCAATACATAGGCGCAGTGTACCATCCTTCTTCTTAACAAAGATCACTAGCGCTCCCCAGGGTGAAACATTGAGCATGATTAGCCCCTTAGACAACAAATCTTGAAGTTGAGCTTTCAACTCCATAAGCTCAGTCATGGTCATCCTATATGGAGCCTTAGATATAGGTTTTGACCCCATAACTATTTCAATAGAGAAGTAAAATATTCTTTTGGGAGGTAACCCAGGCAATTCAACTTAGAAAACTTTCTCAAAGTCTCTCAACACAGGATATTTATGGTTTCACTATTTCTTCTTCGACTTCTGGAAGATCTTGGGCTTCATAGTACCTTAATTCATCTTGAAAGGTGAACTCCTTACACCCATCCAACTTTTCTATCTTAACTGCAAAAAGTTGACACCCCTTCTTCGTGGCTCTATGCAACAATACGGTGGATATTTGCCACAACTTTATTTCCCTAGGTGTACCTTGCAAGTATACCTTGTTCCCATGGTCATCTAGACACTCTAAGGTCTTGACATGACAATCGACCTTGGCTCTATGCCTCCATAACCAATTCATGCCTAGTATGACATCGTCTGAACCTAAGGGGGCTACATATAGGTTTACTTCTATCGAGAAACTTGAAAGGTTAACCCTTGCCTCAAATAGACATTGCTCTACCTTTGCTCTTATCTCGTTAGCATATTCCACTAACCAATACTTTTCCATAAAGCCAACTTTCCTAGATAACTTACTAGCTACTTTAGGAGAAACAAAACATTTTTTAGCACTAGTGTCTATTATAATGGAAATTGGGATGCCAAGTAGAGTACTTGGAACCTCAATCGAAGTAATTTGGTGCTCGGCCTATTGATTATCCAACAGGTTGCATGGATTCTTTGTTGGAATGTTGCTTGCTAAGAAGGGATTTCTATGTGGTTGTGTTCGTTTAGTCTTGTTGGGACAATTATTGGTGTAATGATCACCACCACATGAGAAACATCCTCCAAATGGTCCTTGCCTTGCGAGTGGCCTTCCATAATTGTCTTCATTCCTTTTGGGGTTGTTATTGTTACCCCTACGGCCACCCCTAGACTCATTCCAATTACCACATAAACTCCTATTTCCTTTCCTCTTAAAATTAGATTGATCACCTTTATTCTTGAAATTATGATTGTTTTGAGATTAATTATACCTCTCGTGACTCTTCTCTCGATAGGAAGAAATAGACTTAAGCTTATGCTTATGCTTGATAGCTTTTTTCGTACACTTGATCCATAGTGGTAGGACTGTGTACGTCTACTTCACCCCCGGTTTGGGTGTTAAGACCCATTATGAATTTCCTGATCTGAAATTGCTCATCCTTCTAGTATTGAGGCACATACTTGAGAAGGTGAGTGAATTTTTCCTAGTACTTAGTCACCATGGACTCTCCTTGCTTTAGGTTTTGGAGTCCGTCAAATTTTGATTGAAGTATAACTGAAGAAGCCATTGCTTATGAAAAGAGTTCCACGAACTCATCCCAAGTTAGTCTTAATGAGCTAAGGCCAAGCTCCATCATCTTGTTCATCCACCACGTGGATGATTCTCTTGACAGTTAGAAGGCTCCCAAAATGAACTTGGTCACTTCAGAATAATTTCTTATTTCAAAATATTTTTCCATCTCAGTTAACCATGCTTCGACAACATCACCACTTGTGGTTCCTTCAGACTTAGGTGGTGTGACTTTCCTCATGTCTCGTGACAATTCTTGAGCAAGTTGATTTATCTTACTCCTATCAAACCTTGATTGAGATTCACCACTTCCATGATCACTTAAAGTGGTGTGATCATTGAATTTTTCACCCTCTTCTTCATTTGTTTCTTCCTTCTTCGATCTATCCACTCCCCTAAACTCTTGTTTGAGGTGACCAATCTTGTCTCTTGTTTAATTCATTATCATTAAGATTTGATCCAGTTTGGCCTCAGGGTTTTCAACGATTTGACCCACTTCCTGACTACCCTCAGGATTAGTTCTTATTTGAACCATTTTCACAAAAAGTATCCCACCTGGAGGTTCATTCCAATTAGCTCCTAATTTTTTTTTATTAAACAACTTAAAACATATTATCATTCATACACAACAAAATAAAAGAGGAAAATTTTGCACAAATTCTTTTTCCTTTTTTATTCATTCATAAGGATTTCAATCATCCTTAGTACATAAGAAGACTTCATAATAGTCGAGGGGGGGTATATCCCTTAGATTCATTCTCTGATATATAGCTATGGGGAACATATCCCTCAAACTAGCTATCAGATATGATAACTATAAGTTCAAGAGACAAGGGTAAATGAGGGTCCCTTCTAATTATACGTGGACTAACACTACACTGTGGGTATATCCCATGAGAGTGGTGTTATTCCTTGCATACACGCCCTGACTTTTCACTTGGAAAAGTCGTGGACCCCCTCTGTTTTCTTTCGTTTTTCTGGTTTATTTTGTTTGGATCGAGTTGCGGGATGGAATCAACACCTGACACCTTTCGAGGTTTCAAGTTTTGGTTTTGCCCTAACTTCGATCCCCGCTTCGCCTTCGGGTGTCGTTCGGGTTCGCGTTCCTTGTCTAATCCCGTCTCGTCCCTGTCTTGTTCTCTGGCTCATTTTTGCTTCCTCTTGTCTTTCGTCCTTGCATTGTTCGTTTGTTTTGGTCGTTTCGTTCGTCTTGGTCCTCGTCTTTTTGTTGTCTTTTCATCGTCATCTCGTCGTGTCGTTTGTTTGTTTCTGTCTTCTTCATTTTTTCGTTTATGTTTTTGCATCGTTCATGTTTTTCTTTCGTCGTTTCTTCAATTTTTTCAATTTTCTTTTTTGTGTCTGCTCTTCAAAATTGAAAAATAAAAAAAATAATAAATAATAAATAATAATAATAATAATAAAAACTTAGAAAAATACAAAAAAAAAATTAAAAACTTTTTTCAAAATAAAAAATCAAATAAATAAATCTTTTAAGAATTTAAAAGATTTAATAAAATAAATAAATAAAAATTTAAATAAATCTTTTCTTAGTTTAAACTTAAAAGGATTTAAATTTAAAAGTTTTTAAAATAAAGAAATTAATAAATAAATCTTTTAAGAATTTAAAAGATTTAATAAAATAAATAAATAATAAAAACTTATGTTTTTAAACATTTAAAAGTTTTAGAATAAAAATCTTTTAAATTTAAGTTTAAAAGATTTTAAAATAAAAGAAATCAACAAAGTAAAAAAAATAAAAAAATGAAAAAAATAAATAAACACAAAATTAAGACAAATCTTTTATCTTAAAAGATTTGAAAAATAAAATAAAATACAATACCATCAATCGAATTGCATGACAAAGATGGAAAAGGTTTAAAATTCCAAGTGTAATAGTAAATGTTCAAGTCTTGAAATTAACCCACCCTGCTGCCTGCACTCAACAAGGTGTAAAATAATAATAAGTTAAACTTTAGTTCCAACTCTGTCTGTGAAATATCCCGACCCCACCTTAATAAAAGTTCCTTCAGAAGCAGAGGGAATTTCGAACCTAACCCTATCAAAATATTCATGTTCGGAAATGGTTATGATCCTGCTCGTGCATGGTCCCGACCCCGCTTTAATATAGAAAATGGTTTTCTTTGATTTCATAACCGGAATGAATGCAGAACTGGAACAAACAGGAGTGCTCATGTCCAGGTTTTGCTCTCGTCCCGCTCCCACTCTTGACCTGGTCTCGCTCTGACCTCGCTTGGTGCTTGCTCCTGCTCCAATCCCACACATATGTAAAAACATGAATGAACCTTCGCTCTTGTTCTCTAGTGCGTGCAAAATGGTGAAGCATAGACACGACGTTGAACTATTTGACAAAACCCCTCCAAGAAATGCGATTTCATCGAATTCCCTTGACTACAAAATATGTTGATTATGGATTTGTGAGGGAGATTTTACAAAGTTTTAATGCAAATCCTATTGGCATGTGTAAAACCAAATTGCCTTGTGTGTGAGAATGGGAGCTTTGAAACGACATTTAAATGCCTGATAGACAAATGCAAGTGTGGAAGCATGCATAGAGAGCAAGGGCCCACGAACTGTTTGGTAGTTCGCCTCAAAAAGAGTCATCCCATGAAACGCCTTGTTTGCTGCACATGCACGAAATCGATATATTGAAAGAAGGTTGTAGAAAATTTAAGACATGTAGATTGGAAGGTGGGAGCACAGAGAAACCACACAAAATGTTTGACTTACACCTCAATTGGAAATCATTTTCCCTGAAGCATTAGTTGCAGATATGTGTAGAAAAGGAAGCATTTTTTGAGAGGTTTTAAAGAAACTTGTGGACAAATGCTATTGGTGGGTATAACCAAATTTAGAAACCTCTGCTAAACTTCCTCCATGGCACGCTAGGATAAGGGAGAAATAAACATGCAAAATGTGGAGGCATATACAATGAATGTGACCTGCTTCACAAAATGCCTCAATAGGAAATGACTGCGATGAAATATCAGATGAAGCATGTAAACAAAAAATGTCATTTTGAGAACCAGGTACAGGGCATCAGAACGGTTTGGTAGATCGCCTCAAGAAGAAATCCCAGTTCATGGAGTGTCGATTGTACGAAAGTGCACAAAATGGATCTAATAAAAGGGCAATCAAAAACTTTAAAACAAATGCTCTCGACGGGTGTAAAAAAACCGACTTACAACCCTTGTCAATTTTTTCTCTGCCTGTGTGCAAATGAGAGCTTTGCCATTATACATGGACATCCATCAAAGCACAAAGGGCATACAAGAAACACAAAATTCTGTGATAGGAAGAAATGCATTTTTAAATGTTGAAGCATTGACATGGCATGTGAACTGTCTGAGAAAATGACTCATAGAGATGTCATGTCATGGAGTGCTTTGATTGCAGTATATGCGCAAAATGGATTTGTTTAAAAGGCATTGGAAATTTTCAATCTAATATACAGAACGTAGGAATGAAAAGCCGAATTCCACAATCATTGTTAGAATCCTCCTACCCGTGCTGGACAAAAGATGGATGTCATATGTTATGACTTGAGTGAAATGGTTTAAAAGGTTATACACACAAATGCAAATTCAGATTTTGTAGTTGCAATTGCTCACATCAAATATAGAGGCACAAACAAAACATGTGCATTGTTTGACAATAGACTAGAGGCGTTGTGATGCGCAGAGTAGTCTTCAAAATGCCCTGCTATGGATATGCATGAAGTGATTATGTTGAAATAGGCTTTAGGGACTCAAGATTAAATGCAATTGGCAGGTATAAAATCCAAATTTGCTCTTCCTTCTATCCTACTCAATCATCATATAAACTTCAACATAGAGGTTTGTGACATATGCAAGCTTCCAAGGTTCTTTTGATTTGGTAGAAAGCAAATACAATGTTGTAGATATGAAACTACAAAATGATGCTACGTGCAGGTATGAAGTCAAGCCTGTGCTTCTATTGTTCATGACTGCGTTGCCTTTCATAATCCCATTTGATGGAAAGGAATAGATATGCAAGAGAAAATGTTGTTTTGCTTCAAGATTGGCAAAGGCAAATGATTTACAAATAAACATTGCAAGGAGGGATTGCAAATTATGGAGCTGAATAATCCTTTTCACTAGATATACAGGATGGAGCGTTACCTGTGGGTTTGTCAAGAGTTGACACTTGTGTGCTAAACATTTAGCATGAATTTTAATTCAAATCCTGTTATTTAAATCCTTTTGTCATGATTTGAGCATGAAGAGAACCTTGAAGATTATTTATGAAGAACAAAGGGAAATTGATTAGTTCATTCGTTTTAATAAGATTGTTGATTTTTAATAATTATCATGAATTAATTAATTTTATGATTTGGTTTTAATTCATCAAATTAATATGTTTTGCAGGTTATGCCAAGTTCTGGATGTTGTTGAGGTTGTCGGGATGATAAATCCATATAGAGATGATTTCAGTGTTATTTTATTCTATTTTGACGAGTTAAAATAACATTAATTTTAGGGGCAGATTTAATAATTATTTCAATTGTGAATTTAAAGTTTACTAACACTTAATTGAAATAATTTGAAAATTTAATTGATTTTTAGAGTTGATTAAATTTTATGAATTGTTTTATTCAATAAATTAATTAATGTGCATTTTGATTTTCAGGTACTTTTGTGGATTGAAAAAGATAATGAATTCAACATGTTGATCTTGCAAAATTGGCGTACAAAGAGGAGCATTTTCTGAAAGAATCATCAAAATAGAGAAAACTAAATGTTTGGTGTTCCCAGTTTGGAGTAATTTCTAGAGAGAGATATTGCTTTATGTTGTGCAAAAGGATAAACTCTCAATTAAATTGGAAAGATTGCACTTGTGAGCTAAAGTCGAACTGGAGGATGGAATTGCAAACTAAAAATCAACTGGAGTTAAATAAGAGTTGAAACAAAAAGTTATCTTTCTGATTTAATTGCATACACAAAAGCTACAACTTTTGATGTTTGAGTTTTGGAGGGAATTATGTAAATGATTGAGCTATTAAATGTCAAATCAAGCTCATTGTAAAGGGTTAGAATCTTAGGAAAAATAGTTAGACATTTTGAAGTTAGCTGATTAGATTTTTTTGCAGTAGAGTAGATGATACAATTTTTTTGTATTCTTAGTTTAGCTGAGGTAATTTGTAGACATTGGTTTCTGTGCACTGGTGAATCTTGCCAAATTTGTGAATGATGTTTATCTATTTTGCAATAGTAGAAGTAGCCAGATTTAAACCTGCTTTGAGTTATGCTCTAGAATAATATTTTTTGTGTTAATCATTTGATTTGGAATCTTTCAAGGAATGAATAGAGTTTTTCTTTTCTTTTGTTCAAACTGTGATTTGCAATCTGTCATTAATATTTGCACTGTGAATGAATGACTTTGTATTGAGTATAGGTTGATTTGTTTTATAGTTTAAGTTAGGAATTCCTTGAAAATTAACAGGCCTGGTTAACCGAATGAATCAACATTCTTTTCTTTTTTGTGTCCTTCATTTATCTTTTTCCTTGTTTTTATACCCCCTGTTAGAGTAGGTTTAGATAGAAGTTCGATCTTATAGCAATCAAGAAGCTCAATAACTAGTAGGCCCCTTGAACATTATAGCCTCATTGACCGCTCAACAAAACAACATAGTTGAGAACCAACTACAGAGACCTTGAAAGATAGGTGGTTTTAGATCAATTATCTTTTTTAGGAGAAATAGAGTAGAAATGTTTTGTTTAAATGTTGATGTGTCAATTTGGCCATCAACAGGATTGGCGCTAGGAGGGCCCTTAAGCATTTTTTCTTCATTGTATGGGAGTAGGTTAGATCTTGGAAAACCTGACTTTGATGGGTAGCCCTTTGTGTATACCTGGATTCATTCATGAAATCCCTGGTCACATGTATGATAGGCTTCCTTTATTTTTCCCTAACGGTGGACAAAATGCTTCTAAACATGTCAATATTTTTAGGGATTTAGTCATTTTTCTCTAGATTCAGCATGAGGATATCATCTACCAATTGTTCGTCAAAACACTTCAAGGTATAGCGTGGCAATGGTATGTTAATCTGTCACGAAATTCTATTTATTCATGGATAGAATTAAAAATCTTATTCTTAGATCAATTTGATCCTTATACGCGTATGTGAAACCCATCACTTCAATTTGCAATTGTGAAAAGATCACCACATGAATCAATTATGCAGTTCAATCGTAGATTCCTTCTTATGTTTAAGCGAGTTATAGATTCAGATCTAGTTATTAATGATCGTGTGGTAAAAGAACATTATTATTGGGGTTTCCATAATTTATTGGTAGCAAGAATTAAATGTTGCGGTAAAGTTACCACTATATGGTATGCATTTAACAAAGCTCTCTTGCTCGTACAATCTGGACAAGATGTTAGAAACATGTATAATCAAAGTAAGAAATATAACGATCTTGTACTCGAAAACTGCCACCCTTCACATCTTTGCACTGGTTTATCCATAATGCCTACCCACATGAAAAGTCAAGCTTTGCAAAAGCCAATGACAGAGGTAAGTATTCCACCTGTCGATTAAGTTGTGACTATATCCTCTCTTTTTGGTCATACTCCAACACATAGTCCATTACATCGCAATGAAATTGCAAGCGAGAGATTTGATGAGCAAATTTATCATTTTGATGTTTTGTTTGACCAAGAACATGAAACGGATATAAAGTTAGAGCATAATGGAAATATCAGGTTAGAATCTAATTTCATTGTAAATGTTAATACTAACTATGATATTAAAAGAGATGGAATATCAACACAGGACTACTGTCATGTGAAATCAGTAGTACCTTCCAACACTTTGAACAACTCTTTTGATCGCGAGGAGAATCAGTGTGATGAGGGATGGAGAAAAGAGCATGGTTCATGTTGGCTGGATATCCCACGTATGCAAAATCGAGCAAGGGAGAAATTGGAAGAACTAGGAGATCCGAAGCTATCAGCACTCACTAGGCCAAATAGATGTAGGATACATCCAAAAAATCAACATTCCCAGATGGATTGCCATGTTTTCTTGGGTAGGATGGAATTGTATTTCAGACAACAGATCACTGTTGAAGAAATACTTATGGAAGATCCCTGGAGTATGTATCCCCTCGATGAGGGAGATGAAACAAATAGCACCCATGAAAATGATAATGACTCCATCCGCAATGATGAGAGTAATTGTAAGAACATGTTGAGCTCTGCCCCATCGTCTGATGACCTTGATCCTTGCATTGAGATGGATCCAATAAATGAAAAAATTTCCCTACTTGGTGTAGACTTGATCAATGTGGAAAATGAGTTTATCAATGTGTTCATAGATTCTTTCATGATGATGGGTAAGGAAGAAACACCCTGTGATGAGTTAACACAAGAAAACGACTCTGTTGATTTGAATAATGAACACGTAGAAACTGAGAACAACATGACTAGGAATGAGGTTGCAAATGGATCTCATGGTGAAGGACACAAAGTTGAATGCCAAATTGATTCTTCAAAGGAGGGAGATCAAGTAAATGCTCAAGTTATTCAAGGGCTACTTGATAATCATTCAAATCAGACTTACCCTTGTCAGGGAAATAAATTGGATCTCAATGCTAATCAAGATACTAACATTGATGAAATTAGTGGTTGGTTGCAACAAGGAGTGAACAACGATGATATTCAGCTGGGTGAAGTGGAAGAATGTCAAGAAAGTGACCAAGAGGTTGTCTCAGAAGTTGAATCCCTTCAACATGACGAAGATAATAAAATGAGGGAGTATTTTCTTGGTTTTGATTCTGTTTATTCAAATATGGTGTTTGAAGAAAGTCATTGCTTAGCATGCACAAATGAATTTGATCTTAACAGTGATGAGCTTGACATTGACTTACACATTCTAGTTGACGATATGCCGAAACATGAATTGAAGAAATGTTTTCTTGAATTTGATTATGTTTATTCAAATGATTTGTTTGAAGAAAATCCTAGTGTATCATATTTCTGCCACTAATGGTGATCAATTGAATGCAGATTCTCAAATTATTATGGGTGACATGTTTGAAGAGAGTGCTGACAGTAAGGCTTCATCTCAGGAAGAAGTGGGTCTACAGACCTTGCAAGTCTACATGGGTGATTTGTTGCTTAGTTCTTCTGAGTAGATCCAAAAAAAAATTGACTTTGTGCTCGCGATGAATACAAAGATGTTGGTAAATGGATATCCTAGCTGCGAAACAAATCTCACATCAGGTGATCCATGTAGGGTTCTTCCTTTTGGTTCACATCTTGAGTTAAGTTGTTATGATCTCTTGCTGGCTGGAAGGATTGCTAGGTTAGGTAAGGAAGATGTTGAACAAATTGCTTTAGAGGTTGGTGAAGGTAAGGATTTAATTGATGATGTTTTTATTTTGGAAAACATGATTGAGGTTGATAATCATGGTTAAATCAAGCATACTGGTTTGTTGTTTGAAACTAGTAATGATAGGGATACACATGTAAATTCTAAATCTTGTTGTGACCTCTTGAATAATAATGATGTGCCCCTAATGGATGCCCTTTATGTTGACATGCATGAATTGGAGCGAAATGGAGTGGTGTTCCATGAGCTGAGACCTTGTGAGAAGGAATTCATACAACACAAGTCCACATTAGCAACTGAAGGTCTTCTAAATCAGGTGGCGTCCTTTCATCATCCTCTATATTTCAATGATTTTCAGTTTGTGACGTTGGGGACAATAAAATGTGTTTGTGGGTGAATCATGACAAGGCTGAGAACCCACAACTATTAAATTTATCTTTATACCTTCATAATGAATATACTGCACATAAATTGTACATTTATGAGTATAAAGATAAATTTGCTAGATTTAGAACCACACCTAGTAAGTTAAGATTTCTGCACATGATGAAAAATCAGTCGGGTCAATGTACAGGTTTTCATTGTTTTGTGTTTTTTGGGCTCAGTTTTGGAGTCAGTTTTAAAATTAGGATTAGTTAGGTGCTAGTTTCTAGATTTGTTTTTTTTCCTATTGTTTGTTTTGGTTTGTTTTGTTTCCTTTTGTTGTTTTATTTTTTCTGTGTCCTCTTGTTTTTATTTTTTTTTTCTGGGTTTGTCAGTTTTCTCTTTTGTTTCTGATCTTTTGTTGTTTGTTTGTTTGTTGTTTTTGTTCTCGTTTTCTATTTTGCTTTGTCGGTTTGTCATGCCTATCTGTGTGTTCTTTTCTTCTGCTCTTCTCTTTTTGTCTATTTCTTTTCTTTCTTCTGGGGGGGTTCCTCTCGTTGATAGTAGAAGATGAGTTATTCTATGCAAGTTATGCCAAAAGGGTGAATCTGTTGAGAGTTTTCTATCTATATTTTCAAACATTTGAACAGTCAGTAGCTTTGAAAACTATGATTTACCTTCATCCATTTCAAACTAGGGAATGTTAGCATGGATTAGGACTTGGTACATTATGTAGTTTTGGGGAGTTTTTGAAACTCTATCACGATCTGGACACCTAAAGAAATCCATCAGTTAGTTTACATCAGGTGGGGTAGCTCTATTCCAAGTGAAAAATCTAAAGGGTTGCATTTCTTTCATGATGTCCATTGTGGTGCTCAACCCGCTATTTAGGCTTCACTGCTTAAGGATTGAGGGAAACAATAAATTATACTTCAAAAGAATCATCACCTGAAAGAAAAGAGAAAAGAGAGAAAATCTAAAAATGAACTCAATCAGAAAGGGTGATTCGAGTATCTCTACCGGGGCTATAGACACCTGGATGGTAGTAGAGTGATGCTTGGAAAGAACCAGAGGTATCTTTCTCGAGGCTATAGATTCCTGTCTAGCAGCAGAGCTATGCCCGAGATATCATTGCACATTATAAAGGTAACTCACAACTACATAGCTTGGGTAGAGTCTATTTCACTTTGATCTTGACAACGCTTATGGAGGGAAATGAATCATTTGCACACAAACATATTTCAGTTTCATCTCGAACCTCTGTCATGTCCCAATTTTGATTGTGTTTGCACTTCTTAGGTTGCCTTGAACGAGTGTAAACCAGATATTTTGGGTATTTGGAGGGTTATGCATTTTAAAATGCTTAGAGCATTTTAAAATGCTTAGAGCATTTTCCTAGTCGAGTCGCCATTTGTTATGCCTTGCATACAGGCCCCAACTTTTCGCTTGGAAAAGTCAGGACACCCTCTGTTTTCTTTCATTTTGTTGGTTTGTTTTGTCAAGATTGAGTTGCGGGATGGAATCAACACTTGACACCTTTCAGGGTTTCAAGTTCTAGTTCCGCCCTGACTTCGATCCCTGCTTTGCCTTTGGGTGTCATTCGGGTTCGCCTTTCATAATCCCATTTGATGGAAAGGAATAGATATGCAAGAGAAAATGTTGTTTTGCTTCAATATTGGCAAAGGAAAATGATTTACAAATAAACATTGCAGGGAGGGATTGTAAATTATGGAGCTGAATAATCCTTTTCACTAGATATACAGGATGGGGCATTACCTGTGGGTTTGTCAGGAGTTGACACTTGTGTGCTAAACATTTAGAATGAATTTAAATTTAGATCTTGTTGTTTAAATCCCTTTGTCATGATTCGAGCACAAAGAGAACCTTGAAGATTATTTATGAAGAACAAAGGGAAATTGATTAGTTCATTCATTTTAATAAGATTGTTGATTTTTAAGAATTATCATGAATTAATTAATTTTATGATTTGGTTTAAATTCATCAAATTAATATGTTTTGCAGGTTATGCCAAGTTTTGGATGCTGCTAAGGTTGTCAAGATGATAAATCTATACATAGATGATTTTAGTGTTATTTTATTTTGTTTTAACGAGTTAAAATAACATTAATTTTAGGGGTAGATTTAATAATTATTTCAATTGTGAATTTAAAGTTTACTAACACTTAATTGAAATAATTTGAAAATTTAATTGATTTTTAGAATTGATTGAATTTTATGAATTGGTTTATTCAATAAATTAATTAATGCGCATTTTTATTTTCAGGTACTTTTGTGGATTGAAAAAGATAATGGATTCAACATGTTGATCTTGCAAAATTGACGTACAAAGAGGAGCATTTTCTAAAAGAATCATCAAACTGGAGAAAATTGAATGTTTGGTGTTCCTAGTTTGGAGTAATTTCTAGAGAGAGATATTGCTTTATGTTGTGCAATAGGATAAACTCTCAGTTAAATTGGAAAGATTGCACTTGTGAACTAAAGTCAAACTGGAGGATGGAATTGCAAACTAAAAATCAACTGGAGTTAACTAAGAGCTGAAACAAAAAGTTATCTTTCTGATTTAATTGCATACACAAAAGCTACAACTTTTGATGTTTGAGTTTTGGAGGGAATTATGTAAATGATTGAGCTATTAAATGTCAAATCAAGCTCATTGCAAACGGTTAGAATCTTAGGAAAAATAGTCAAATATTTTGAAGTTAGCTGATTAGATTTTTTTGCAGTAGAGTAGATGATACAATTTTTTTGTATTCTTAGTTTAGTTGAGGTAATTTGAAGACATTGGTTTTTGTGCACTGGTGAATCTTGCCAAATTTGTAAATGTTTTTTTTTTTTGCAACAGCAGAAGCAGCCAGATTTAAACCTGCTTTGAGTTATGCTCTGGAATGATATTTGTTGTGTTAATTATTTGATTTGGAATCTTTCAAGGAATGAATAGAGTTTTTCTTTTATTTGTCTTTTTCCTTTTTTTTATACCCCCCTGTTAGAGAAGTTTTAGATAGAAATTCAATCTTACAACAATCGAGAAGCTCAATAACCATCAGGCCCCTTGAACATTGTACCTCATTGGCCACTCAGCAAAACAACATAGTTGAGAACCAACTACAAAGACCTTGGAAGATAGGTGGTTTTAGATCAGTTATCTTTTTCAGGAGAAATAGAGTAGAAATATTTTGTTTAAATGTTGTTGTGTCAATTTTTCCATCAACAAGTGGTAAAGAATCAGACCTAATTAGAGAAATTGGAGGTATATAATGGGATGCTTCCCACATTTTCTTCTTTTCTTGTCTAGTTTTAGACATGGCATTGCTAAAAGTTTTTGTATCACTAAGCCTATTGCATTTTCAACGTTGGTTCCCTCTATTGTTTTAACTATGACTTCTCTTTCCTTCTTTGCTTTTAGGTAGCGCTCATTTTTTATTACTGACTTCTTAGCAGTCATCTTGAGTCGTACCATCCTGGCACAAGAATTCTAAACATTAGTTCCTCATAATGTTGGATGAAAGGCTACTATAGTAAGCTCATAGGTCCTAGTACTAAACTTGGTAGCTCTGATACCACATGTAACATGCCCCAAATTTACCCCACATATTTTACCTAAGTTTTTAACTTAGAAAGTAAATAACACAAATCCTCATGCACATGGACATAAATTTTTTCCTTTCATTATCATAAATTCACATTTCACATAGAATTACTTGAATGAAGTAATCATTACATAATTCCCAATAAATGAAATACATATTTCAAATACATTTTCCAAATGATTCAAATATCATGAACATATACATATCATATCTTTCAAGAGTTCAGTGGTTTAATGGTTGAAGTGTCCACCTATGGATATTCAGTTCTTTTGTTTCACAAGACTCGACAGCCGACTACAAGAGGGAGAGCATCATCCAAGTGATTTTCCTCCAACCATGGACTTAAGTGGTCCCCTGCACATCTTCCTTCCTAAAAAGATGGCCCTACCCTTCAACAAAGAGTTTGGTATAAAAACCATAATAATGCAATATGAGTATCTGGTGTTGTGTCCTACATATCTAGTATGGCCATACAAAGGATACCCTCCTACTATCATTACACTACTCACTAGTATGCAATCTTGGATCACAGTGAATTGACAAGGCATAAGCAAAAAAATTTACACCTACTCTAGCTAGAGATTCCATATATAATAATTCCACTTCCTATGAGCAGAGTCATATGTTCACCCACCCTTAGTCGACTTGGAAACTATAATGACCACTGAACCTCAAGGTTATACTCACAAATAAAGATCAACAAGTGACAACAATAATAGTGACATCATAGACCTTAAAGGCTTGACACATTCACTAGATTACCCTTTCCCATGGTTGTAAAGTTAGGTTTCAGCAACTCCCTCAAATTTAAGTATATATCCCAATCCCTAGGAAATGACTTACCCTTTTCATATAAGGTACTTATCCATTTGAGAACGTAAGTTCTCATCCCAAACAATATAACCAAAACATAGGTATTCCCATAATATTATCAACCAACCTATTTCACTATGATTAGATAAACCATTTCATTACAAATGACCCTAAACATTCAAGCAATGTATACACAATATTATAATATAATGATTATTCAACAAATTCATCTTTCAAATGTATATAGTCATGAAATACTTGTAACACTATCTATATAGATTTCCTAATTCAGCTTCATGCAAACTAAGAAAACTCAAGCATTCATATCTAAGTATTAGCAAAAAATGTAGATATTAATAACATAGTAATTTCCAAACAACACTCACTCATTTTTAGAATATAAAGAGAAATGGAATAAGATCATGCCTAGAAATAGCTTCCAATAATATACTTGCAATCCTCTACTCAATGCAATGGTTCTCCTTGCTATTCCTACATACTCAACTCCACAATTTGCTTCTTTATGCTCATAAACTCTCACTCTTGTAATGCTCTCACTCACTCAATAATTATGTTGGTGTTTTTCCAATACACCCTTAGAATTCTCTAAAGAGTAGCCAAATTCTATAATCAAGAACCCCTAAGATGAATGGATAACTTAACGAGTAAAGGGCTTGAAGAACCTTACTCCTTCACTTTAGGCTCTGTGGGACCTAGGAGGGTGTTCCTAATTGTGTTCATTTTGATCTATCTGGTAAAGAACACATCAGCACATAGATTGGATCCTATAAAGGGAAAATAAACATATTCCACTAAAATATTGGCTACTCTTTGAGTAAATAATCATTAATTCATAGGACCAAGAAAGTATTTCAAGTACATGCTTCATGGTTAACAAATTTTAAATGAATTGTGCTATGATTCTAAGTCCATGGTTAGGTAAATCATCCATACATTCAATAGTAAATACTTATGACAAATAGGCCAGTGTTTCATCAATTGGGCAATGGTGTCAAATAAATAATAACCAGTAATACACAAATTCTTTAAGTTTAACAATAATGGACTATTTTCACAATGCCTTGCATCCTGAAAACTCACAATTTCTAAAGCATGACTTCTTATCAGATCCTTTGCAAATTCTCACAAATCTATGATCCTATTCAAGAATTTAATTAACTCTTTGAGTCAAGGCAGAAACAAGGACACACGTTCAAATAAGCATTTGATGATAAACGAAAATACCATTGATATTTCATTCATAATTTGTAGAAATTTACAATAGGAGAGTAAATGCTTTGGATATAAGAATTGTTTCGATATCAATAATTTTTGTAAAACTACTTTAAGATCATTACATATAAGATTCAAAACCAAGACAATTCAACTATTATGTTCATTGACATCCTTTCTATACCTAATTTCTACCCGGACCATATTTTGGACTCAAAATTTCAAAACCCCTTGCAATGAGCCATGAAATCCCTTTTATAACACAAGGGAGCAACAAGCATCCGACTCAAATGCAATTACATCTTTGAATGTTTTGTTTCAACACCAATTTGAATTTCATTTCAAAATTCCCCACATGGTCACCTACAATCATTTGTTGAGTACGAGGAGACAAAATTGATAACCACCATCAAAAGGAAATTGTTGATGGCGCCAAAATTTCCTTTAACTGCCAGCTAGGCCTCACATTCCACGTCCACGTCGCCTCAAGTGTCCACAGTCAACATGAAAACCAAAAACCAGCAACACACACAAGGAACAAAAGAAAAGCACCATGGAAATTTTATCCATCAACACAAAAATTGAAAACCCAAACACCAATTCTCTTAACCAGAAGAAGGACCAAAACCAAAATTCAACCCATTGTACATGCGCCCACTACGCGTCCTTTCTAGAGGTAGGGAAGAAACTTCTGCTCCCTCCTCATCTTTTTTGTTACCAAGCACAGAGCCATCACACCTGCTCGAAGTTTTGACCGATATTGGCAGGACTAATAATACTTCCACTCTCGGGGCTACCAGTTGATTCAGCATCATAAGATACTGTTGGTAGCCTGAGTCCATTTCTGTTGCACTATCTGAAGGGTTGTCCGTGATGGAAATTGGGGAGCTTTGTCTTCCATAGGATCCTCAGCCATATCTTATTTTTCTTTGCACTCCTAGTACGAACAGCTCTGACTCTTTGCCTTTCTCCTTTGCCTTCTCTGTAGTGACACCTTGGTGTCTTAACCTACTACTGCATCTAGTAGGAACACATGAGGACTTCTCACCAGGGGATTTCTCCTCTAGGATTGGAATTTGTTTAGGTACATTGTGCTTACGTTCAGAGACATCGCCATGAGGATTTTGCACGTTGAGCCTTGGAGACCTCCTTACTGGTAAAGCAAAAGTAATGACTTGCTCATCTTCGTTTCCTAGCAGCTTCTCAGACTCACAATGGAACACTCTTCACTCTCTGTACAAATTTAGAAAATGCTAATGATTGATTGCAATGGTGAAAATGGCAACCACTCCATCTGTATTTATCAAGCAGGTTTGATGGTGTTTGATCATCAATTTTGGCGTCACACGCTCGAGGAAGCAATTAATCATTGGCATCCATCTCATCACCGTTAATCGCCTAGGTACTTGGAGATTTTTGTATCATTCCTCATAATAGTTGGGGATTAATTTTTCGCATGCACTAGGACCCAATTGATTGCTCCTAAAGAGCGCATGCCATTAATGCTTGCTGGTTGTAGAGAAAAACGGCTAACACCTGCACATTTCTAATCTTTTGAATGTTGTTCATCAATTTTGGAATGAGATGGAGGCTTGAGCAGATTAGATGAGGTCAAATCGGGTTTGAAAACCCAAGGCCATAGCTCGTCATCCTCTGGCCAATGAGAACCCGCTGACTAGTATCCACATCATTAATTCCATGGGCTCCGCCACACTCTACACGAAGGTCAGGAAACTTCACGCATCACCCTTTCGCATACCTAGCAAGCTTTCAAGCGAGCATTAATTAAATGCCGCGAGGTGTGTGATGAATGACTAGGATTAAATTCTAACTTTGCATGACAACCGTCAATCTCCCCATCCTTGGTCATTGGGTGCTTGTACAAGGTTTGGGCCCCACATGGCAAGGACACGTGTCAGAATGTCGCAAACCTCGCATGTCTTATGATGACTATTCATTAATCCCCATGCAGTGTGTGATGGGCGGTGGGGATTAAATCTTAAAATCTAGCGGGCCATATTCCTACACATGCCAAATGCTAGTTTTAAGATGGGACCACGATTAGGCCGATGATAATAAAACCCTTGAGGACAATGACTTAAATCCCTTTATAATGAAATATTTCACCCAACTTTATAAGTATGTGGCGTGAGACAATGCACGGGGTGACCGTTTCTTCTAAACTAAAGGGGTCGGTAACTAGGTGCATTCAAGGGCTTAAGTGATCACTAACTCGATCGGTAACCGGTGGGAACAGGTCAATGCAAAATTATAACACTTAAGGGTTTTATAATAAAACATTTATAAGGTAAAGGTTCACAAACCAAAACCTTTAGCCCCTCCTCGGACACAAAGCTTAACATTCATGATCCAAGTCATGATTTTCTCAAAATATTACAAGAAATTTGGGAGCTCTATCAAATTATTCTCTCACAATTCACAAAATGATCTCTAAAATGCACTCGAAACACAACAAAATAACTCAACAAATGCTCTCCATCTGAATAAAAAATGAAATGGTAAAATGTACCCCTCTATATATAAAAAATAATGAGAAAAAGAATGCTACAAATTAGCTACTGTATTCGCCACCTTTCTAATCCCAATTCTCACTATGCAAGTCGAATGGCAAGTTGGGCACCTCTTTGGGAAACATAATAAGTCAGCTGGTTGACACATAATAGTCCAAAATACATTTAGTTCTATCTATTTTTGTGAGTCATTAAAATCATTTATCACAAGCTTGTTTACTAAGTCAAAACGCATCTCTATATGGCTACGCAGTTTAAAAGAAGTTTCTTGATTTGTTTTGCTCTTTTCAATGTGGCTTTTTGGCTCATGTAACTTGTAAATGGAACACCTCTACTTAGGTGACTTGGCCAATTCCAAAATAGTTGGAAAATAGTATTAAAATCTATGCATTGTGTGGTATTTAGCCTCTCCTTTCATGTGCATTTCTCTTGCTATTGTTTGGCTTCTATATCGACCTCTATTAAGTGACATTTAATATGCTTTGCTTTTAAATACTTTTCAATGCATTTCTTTAGGGAAACTACAACATTAACTCTTATATATATATATGTATATATGTATATATATATATATATGTGTATATATGTATATATATATATATATAGACACTGGAAAATGTCTTGGTCTGCAAGAGCGTCATTTTTCTCGATCTTCTTCTCCACATAATTAATTAATTTTAATTATTTAAATATCTTTGATCGTGTTCTTCTATTAATTAAATAATTTTAGTTATTTAATTAATTCACCTCCTAACCTTTATTCTACTATGATCAATTGAATTCATTTAATTTTGTCACTAATCTCCTTTTCTTCAATAATTAAATAAATTATTATTTATTTAATTATTTATCTTTCACTATTCCTCTATAGTCAAATCATTATTATTAATTGTTTGTCTATTCATTAATCTTTTAATTCTTCTATAGTCAAATAAATTTTAAATTATTTGGCTATCTTTTGACATTCCTCCCCCAATTAAATGATTAATCCAAATTAATTATTTAATTCCATTTCTCTATTTCCTCTTATTTAATTAAAATGGTTGCATAAATCATTTTAATTAAATGCCCATTTGCCTTTTCCTCAAATAAATAATTTAAATTATTTATGCCTCCACTTGGTCAAAGATTCCCTCTCATGAATTAAATGATTTTAATTTTTTAATTTATCCATTATCTCCCTCCACTATCTCATTTTTGAATCTCAGTCGTCAATTGACTATGGTCTCTTCTCAATCTTGACCCTTCATTTCGTAACTTCCACTTCTCTGTGTTGCATGTCTTCTCATCTGTCGATCTTGGAATCTTTCTAGAAGCTAAATCTCGTCCGTCCATTCGAATGGTTGTCTATAAAAGAAGCCTTCCTCCTCCATTTTCGATT
Organism: Sequoia sempervirens; assembly: GCA_007258455.2. Classification (NCBI taxonomy): domain Eukaryota; kingdom Viridiplantae; phylum Streptophyta; class Pinopsida; order Cupressales; family Cupressaceae; genus Sequoia; species Sequoia sempervirens. The sequence continues at coordinate 172,061,405 of VDFB02281492.1, read as the reverse complement.
TAACAACCACTTATCTCCAACTTTCATGCTTATTATTTGTAGGTATTTGCATTCACATTTCATGATCTGAGGGAAAACTTGTAAAGACAGCATGAGGAGAGACAAGAGAAGTGATTCAACTTCAATATGGGGAGTGCATTTTTTGTTTGCTTTGATTTTGCTCCTTTATTTTGATTGTTTTCTCTTGTTTAGATTGGATTTCTAGCTTAGATAGTGTTGTGGTTGTCACTAGATCTATGCTGGTAGAAATTTCCTATCTTACATTGGTGAACCTGACGTGAATGTACAATTTTTTATAAGAAAATTTGTGTTTCTTTTTTGTTTTTTTCCATGTAACAGGTTCGTTCCATGCAACTAAAACGTGTAGCGATGCAACCGAGAAGAAATGACGCAATTGCTAAGAATAACGACACAAATGTTAGGCGGGAATCTGAGTTTGAAATAATGACACATTTGAGATGTGTAGTGACACATCTATGGGCTGGATCTTTGAATTTGAAATCATGATGCAATTGATTCAAAATGACGCATTATAGTGACACAAGTGATAGCCTGAACGACGCAATCGCCTGTTGGGTATAAATATTTTTTTTTTTAGTTTTCTTCGAATTTTCCTTTTGAGTTTTCATTAGAATAGGGTTCTTGGTGTGCTCATAATCTCTTTTTAGCGTGTGGCATAGGATTTAAGGAGCTTTTGAAACTGTTTCTTTAGAAACAAAAATCAAGCTTTTCATCATTTACTTTAAGGATAATGAATTTTTATTTTGGTTTGCTTACAACAACTACAAATTGCATCAAATTGATAAGGTTAAAATGAATATGCATTTTTCATTCATAAGGGTTTAAAATGAACAAAATGCATATCTTCACTCATGGGTTTCAAAATGAACATGCATCACACGCCATTGGATTAAAAAGTACCCAAGTGTTTGTTTCATCATGAGCAAGGTTAAAATTGACAAGTGTTTGTCGTGTCTTGTGGTTTGCATTGTGCCATTGGATGTGTATACTCTTCTCTCGCACCACTTGGCGATCTTGACAATCAAAAAGCATTCCTTTGGTATTTTCTATAAGCACCCACATATTTTGATTTGGAATTAAAATGAACCCCATGAGAGTGTGAGGAAAATGCGTTGTGTATGCTCCCTCCTTATGCTTCGTGTGATCTGGAAGATCAAAAACAATGTACTTCCTTGCTTTTGTTTACCGTTAGAGGGCCTGCCTTGAAAGAGGGAACAACCCAAGCAACATTGTTTCGGTTCACTATATAAATTGTCGTGACCATTATGAAAGTCTTGGTTCACCTGGTGAGGATGTCCTATGTAGACAAGTTCCACCCCTAGTATCTGTGTGACACGTAAAAATATTTTCTTAGGAATGGACTAAGAGGCCTCTTAATTGAGCTAATCTTGCCTCGCGCATAAGCACTAGTATTTCCCTAAAATATAGACTAAGAACCCTTGTTTAGTGGCCAAAAACCCATTCACTTGTTGGTGCAAGAGCGGTCGTTCTTAAGCCACCCTACATCTTCACTATTCAAGTGTAGAGGCATAAATTTATCTTTGGGGAATGAGACTCGGTGTGCCTGTGTCATGTAAGGGGGAGCTAGTGTCACCAAGTCTCTAGCTGTTTTCCTTGTTTAAGTGGTTGGAGAAATCCAAGTAGGGACTCAACAGGCGGTATCTTTTCCTAGTCTGGGTTGTACATTTTCTATGAGTCTCTTTATTTACATTGGAATCAAACATTTTCACACTCAAAATCAAACCAAAAAAAGTGTTTGTGACTATTTTATGCATTTTCCAAACTTCATCTCACAAAATCTCATCAAAATCAGTCAAAAACCCATTCAAAAACTAGGTCAAAACCATCAAATTGCAAAATCAACATTTTGTGAACTATAACTGCTTGAAATAGGCCCACAACTACAATTTTGTACCTCATTTGCTACTAGAAAACTACAACTAAATTTTTGAACTGCAATTGCTTAACACAATGTTGCAACTATTAAATTGAACCACAACTGATCATCAGAAGGTCGCAACTGAAATGACACATCTAAGAAAAATAGTGTCGTAATTGCCTGATTACCAAAAATTCATAAAATCCTTATCCAAAACATAATCAATTCATCATAATAGTAATCTTGACTTCTAAACCAGAGATTTGCAGAGTTTTACCAGTCCATTCCAGCACTTCCATTTAGGATTACATTGCATTCTAGGTTCCTTTCCTCATCCTTTTTCCTTGCATAAATGAATCCTAGACCTTAGATTGCACCTACCTTTCAAATTTCAGACATAGAAAGATTACTAAGCCTTTGAATAGTCCATGGTTGCTTATCCAACTTGTCATTGACCTTCATCTTTCATTTTACCAACCTTTGTCATTTTCATCTTGGTCAACACTTGAGTCTCAAACTCGTGTCTTGGTTTAGACTCACCTTGTCAAAACCTTTACCTTGGTCATCACAAAGGTCAATGACATTTGGGTTAGCTATCTTGGACCTACAACAACTTGGTTGTCATCATTTTTCTTAAATCTTAAGGTTTATATCCTTAGTATCATCTTGTTAGTCTCATTTAGCTTCACACCATACCCTTTGCTCCTTAATCTTAGACTTTGCACTTTGCATCCTTATATCCCAAAAACATAAAAAACAGAGCTTAATTTCATCTTAGCCTTCGTTGCAACACTACCTTTGATTATCAACTTGGCATCATTTAGTCTCCATATCATTAATTAGTCTACCTTTGGTATCCTTTGCATCCATTGGTTTCATCTAGCCTCATCCTTTAGTCACCATCCTTGCATGATCACCTTGCATCCTTATACTCAAAAAATCCCAAAAACATAGTTTAGCTTCATATAACCTTGCATTACCTTCCAACTTGCAATTCTTACATGGTTGAAACAAGGTCATGAACTAAAAGAAAGGAGATGGATTCCTCAAATGACCCTTTTTCTAGTCCACATCATGACACAAACTTTGGATCAAACTCAAATCAATCTACTCCACGAAGAGAAACACCACAAAGAGACCCAACCAACACATTGGACAATCTAAGTCTAGACGAATTCAACAAGAAAATGACTCCCGAAGAGATTGAAAGAGCTTACCAAGATCCAAGGATTTTATGCATGGTTGATGAGCTCGTTAGTACAAATCCTAATGTATTATTGTATGCAGTAGCCAAAAAGGGTACTAAAATCCCTCAAGGCTTTGATGTCTCCACAATTGTGGAAGGAGATACTCAAAATCCATTTGATTTAGGGATGCCATCTTCACAAAAAATGTCAACTATACCACTTGGGATAACAACACACATGGCAACCACTACCACACATGCCCCTAGTATCTCCACACTTGGAAACAAGGTGACCCATGCGACAACACAAGGACATAATTTTACATTTGGTAGCACATCCATTCCATGGGTAAGACCTTCACAAATCCTATTTTTCAAAATATAAACCAAGTTCCCATGCCTATACTTCAAAACATGAATCAAGGTCCATCATTCCAATTCCAAAGAACACCCTCTTCAAATCAAAATCAACCAAAAAAATCTAGGAGAATTAAAATTGTCTTGCGAAGAATACCAAATCAAAACACCAATCAAGGGACCATGCCTACATTAAAAGGACCTACATTCTCAAACACCAATCGAGGACCTACCCCATCATTCCCAAATACCAATCAAGGACCTACATTTTCAAATACCAATCAAGGACCTACACCATCTTTCCAAAACACGAATCAAGGACCAACCCTTCAAATCCAATGAACAAATCAAGGGCCCACACCACAATTTCAAAATGCCATACCAAATACAAACATGACCTTTGGGACTAATCTAAATTCCAATTTCCCACCAAATCAAACCAACACAAATGCCACATTTACACATCAATATCAACAAAGTAACCAAGGTTCCATACCAAAAATACCAATCCCAATCCAACACATGACCTCAACACCAACATCATAACACTAAATCAAATCAACACAAAACCATCTCTTGCAGATACCTTGATTCAACAAATACAAGCCATCCAACAACAAATGACAAACATGCAATTGGGGACCAACAAGAAAACCTATTCCATAGAGGAATTGTGCCCCTATCCATTTGATAGAAATCTATACATGTTGCCCTTTCCTCCTCACTTGACAACACCAAGTTTACCCAAATACAAATGGAAAGGGGGTCTAGTGGAACACATACAAGAATTTAATACAAAATGTATGGAAATTGCATATGATCCTACCTATTTGATGAGATTATTCCCATGAAGTCTCACAGGGCCAACCCTAGATTGGTTCGCACATCTTCCTCCAAGGATTAGAACATGGGGGGAACTGGATGATAAATTCATTAATCACTTTGCCTTTAACATTGAAAGTGACATGAGCCTCCCAACATTATGTACAACCAAACAAGAAGAAGGGGAGTCACTTACCTCATTTTACCAAAGATGGTGGAGTCTAGCTAGCAATTTCCCTTGTCACATTCCTGAGAAATAACTAGTCACCATGTTTGTGGAAAACCTTAATGAAGAAATGACGAGTGGTCTTCAAATCCAATGTTGCACAACTTTTTATGAAATATTTGACAAAGGTGTCATTATTGAAAAAGGTCTTCTCGCAAAAGGACTAGTCAAAGTACACAAAGAGACTCCAAAGCCCAATAATGATAAAATCAAATATTGGTCCCAAAACAAGAATGTCACTAATGATGGAGTTGTTGATGCTAAAGTGATCAAAAAAGGTCCTTCCTCATCAAATATCAAACACATCAAATACCCAAACATAAGGTCAAAGTCAAACATTGAACGCAATCCAAAACAACCAACAATGCAGAGGTCCTCCCCGTGCCAAGATAACATACACCCAATTGGGTGAACCCATTGAATTAGTCCTAAAGACACTCTTGCAATCCAATATCATCCAACTACCAGACATCAAAAACTATGAACCCTCATTGATCAAACCCGATTGGTGGAAAGAAGATGAATATTGTGAATATCACTGCAGAAAAGGACATAAAACATCTAGATGTTGGACACTCAAAAATTTCATTCAATATCTCATTAAATAGGGAATCATTTCAATAGACAGTTCACAAGGAAAGAAAAATGTTGATCATTCCATATTTAAAACTCCCTTGCAAAATCATGGCAAAGGAAAAGCCTCCAGTTCATGGAATAACAATAGTGCCAATTATACCAATGTCAAACATGATTATAGCACTATTATCCTTCATGTAAGATCCTTTGATGATCTCATTTCCACCATTACCATAAACAAGAAAAGTTTGTGTGTTGTCACCATTCACAAAGCCAAGATAACTCTTCCAGGACCTCCTTCCAATTTGCAATAAAAAAGTCAATACAATCTCCTAGACCAACTAGGGAAGACTCCCACAAAAATTTCCATTCTAGAACTCCCTCACATATCTCCTCAACACAAAGCTATCCTTGATAAAGCCTTGCAAGAAGCATCCGTACCCACCAATCTAGACGTCAATGAATTTCAGGCCATGGTTGGATACCTAGCTATGCCGCATCATGTCACTTTTTTTGAACAAGACTTTTCCGCACAAAAGATAGATCATAATGATGCCCTACACCTTGAAGTTTGAGTTAATAAACGTAAGATCAGATGAGTTTTGGTAGATGGTGGAGCAGGTCTAAATATTTTCTCCCTAAAATTGGTAAAAGCATTGGGATACTCTGAGAATTGCATAGATTAAACTAAGAAAATTGTTATCAAGGCTTATGATGACATTGAACACTCGTTTGAAGGAGTTATTTCACTTCTCGTAAGAGTTGGTTCGGCTATACAAAACAAAAAATTTCATGTCTTGGATCTGTATTTACACTACAACCTTCTCCTTGGCTGCCCATGGATTCATGCCATGAAGGCTATACCCGCATACCACCAATGCCTCAAGTTTCCATATAATGGCACCAAAGTTACTATTCCTAGTGATCTTGATCCCTTTCAATATTGTACAAACCTAAAAGGAACTATTGAGTGATAAGTTCCTATAAATTGAGAGGCCTCATCTTCCACCGCATCCCATTATATTGATCCATTTGACCTTGTCAAATCATCCACTCCATTCACCCCACCGTCCAAACTCAAAATCTAGATTCAAGACAAAGGATGCAGAGAATACAACATGAAAAGTCTCTTTTGCATTGGAAAGCTACCTAAATCACCAAATTCTTATGGAAAGATGCATCCTGTATAGCCTAAAGTCATCATCCACAATCCCCCTACTACCTTCACTAAATGGGGGGAGCTAGCTAAATAATCTTTGGAAGACCACATTTACACGTCTGTATAAAGAAGAGGAGGACATAGAACCTAAGCAGCTATTAGTTGAATAGTATCGAAAAGGGTTCCTCTTGATGAAGCAACAAGGATACGATGGACATAGTAGCCTTGGTCTCAACAAACAAGGAATGTTGGAACCCTTACAGCCTCCTAAATTACTAAACTATCAAGGGTTAGGGTTTGTACCAGTAAAAGTGACTATCCAGGGTACTGGATTATTCTCGAGTGAGATTGTTAACACTTCAAATGAAATTGAGACATCTGAGGACTATTATATTGACTCTAACTCAAATGAGTGGGAATGGAATTTGGAATCCAATAGATCCATCAATAATTATAACCTTGAGGAAACATTTAGAGAACTTGGTGAGCCTAACTTTGAGGAAATTTCAGCCGCATGTTTAAAATTGGTCCCTCGTCAAGTCCCCACTAGAAGATCCCCTTGAAAAGGGAAGCCTGGATTAAACACTTCTAGGAAACTGATGATTCTACCTTCTGGGAACCTGATGACTCCACCTTTGTCTTTACCCTATATGCCTACACCATGACCCTTGATAATACTGTTGATGGCTTGCCCCTCATTTACTTGCAATTAATAGATTGGGATCAACAAGAACCACTAAGTTTAGACACATTTGAGAATGACAAATAAATTGTTGAGTTCATGGGGCTTTGTGAAGGAATACCACATGGGGATAAAAAAGATGGCTTTGTCATATAACTCAATAGTGTAGCATACTTTGGCGAGGCTGTCCTTTCCTCTAGTCACAAAAGTGAAAATGAAAAAAGTCAAAATAAAAAGAATAGGTCTTCAGGTGAAATTGAAAGGTGCCTGCTGACTGTGAAAAAGTAAAAATAAAGGACATCCAAAGGTTAAAACCTCTCTAAGGCGCCTGAGGATGGAGGGCTGGATAGTCTCCCTATAAACTGAGATAGATTTCCATTGCTTATAAAAGAAAGGAAGAAGTGAATATTGGGACACAAGACAACTCTAGAATCATACTATGCTAGCAGCATCTTTGATCACCAACGAAAAAACCTGAGTTTACAACATTCTTTTTAGAAAGACAAGTTAATTTTACATGGTCATATACTAATATGCCTGGATTGGATCCCAAGCTTGTTTTACATCACTTGCCACTATTACCAGATTCCAAACCATATAAACAGAAGCTAAGGATAACGCACCCATAGATTGCACTACTGGTCAAAGTTGAACTAAAGAAACTCTTGGATGTTGGATTCATACGCTCTATTGATTATGCAGATTGGATATCAAATCTTGTTCTTTTCAAAAAACTGAATAGTCAAATCAGAGTATGCACAAATTTCAGAGACCTTAACAAGGCTTGTCCTAAAGATGATTTCCCCTTGCCAAATATTGACATCATAGTGGACCTTACTGCTAGATATGAAATGCTTTCACTTATGGATGGATTCTCGGGCTACAATTAGATAAGACTTGCTTCTAAAGATCAACCAAAGAAAACATTTACATGCACTTGGGTAAACTTTTGTTGGAACGTTATGCCATTTGGACTTAAAAATGTCGAAGCTACATGTAGTGTTCTTTAATCAGCTCAATAACTAGGAACATGAATTCCTCTACTCAGGGATTGAACATCACAACTGGCAGTCATGACCTACTAAAGAACCTTATTTAATTATCAACCCAGGGACGTAAACTTGAAATGGGACAGCACAAGATATGCACTAATCACCCTTCCAAAAATGCCTTATACTGGAATTTAAGTACTAGAAACAACTTTACTATTTAACTTTTCTTTAGAAATGAAAAACTTGAAAGATAACCTATTCTACTCCTAGTGGCTGCAGGAACAGTTGACAGCTCTGTGTTTCTGCTAGCTGCAGGAACAGTCACATTAACTTCTATGAAAGGAAATGGGGCTATTCTAACTTGCAGAATAAAAGTATGGACAGTTCCCTAAGTGGGCCCCCTTAGGTAGTGCCAAAAGTAGACAATAGATTAGGTGAAAAACTTCGTAAGCTTTATTGATTCAATGTAAACAAGTACATGGCACAATCTCTTGGCTAAATTTCTAAGACTGAAAGTGTGTTACAATAGCGATTTTCTTAGCCAGCCCCTTCTTTGAAGGAGAATGGGCTATTTATTGAAAACTGATCCTAACTACTAACCAACCTTCCCTTATAAAACGGGAGGCATTTATTATATTTACTAACTTAAGTAAAGAGGTGAATGACAATGTAAGAACTAAGTCAAATTGGTTTAGCAGTCTTAAAGCACCATCATCCTGGATTCATGCACCACCAAGACGCCTGGCCTAGATTTCTGGAACACTCTCCCTACATGGCGGATGAGTTGAAACTGTCTCCTCATCTTTTGCTGTTGAACCAATCTTTATGGATTTGGTCTTTAATTCTTCAAGTGGAAATTGAATTCCCTTCCTTCAATCATGGTACCTGCAAAAAATCTTGCCATCTTTTCCTAAGGAAGAAAGTTAGCTCAACACGTTCATACTTAAAGACAATCCATTACTTTATTCATTCATTCATTAAGTATTAAACTAAGGCAAACATTTTTTCAGATATGGCTGCAGAAAGTTTTGGTAGTGGAGGCTGCAGGAAGGTTTATGATCACAAAAAGCCATAAAGTATTTATCAGACTAATAAAACATTAAAGGTAATAATCATGGGACTTCTTATCACAATATACTCATCATATTTAAGTCATAAAAAGGTCTATATCCTATCCCATAAACAGACTGAATGTTTGTTTTAGCATAATAAAAACAACAAAGTATTTATAAAAGTATGATCAAAATGTGCCAAAGACTTGGCTTATCACTCCCCTCAACCAACTACTTGTTGGACCCTTCAGCAAGTCTAGCATTCCTTCTTCTGGAAAACTCTCTCAGATCTGCACTCAGTTGCTATCCACATTCGCCACTCTAGAAACTCCAAAAGTGAACTCGCATTGCCTCCAGCCTTTGCCATCTATTATCTTCAGAACTTCTGTTATAAGTGCTATTATCCCCCTGTATAGCCAATAATGGCCATAGGAGAATAGGCGGCTGCATAACCAAGGGCAACCAATTCTCCTTCTTTGTTCTGGCATTCCTCATGTACCTCTCTGCCCTTCTGGTTGCTGCATACAAGGTATTGGGAGTATGTGGTTCTGCTTTCTTTAATTGAAATGAAAGATGCTCCCATCTGTTCTGAATGTGTAGGGTTGCAGCATTAAAATCACTGTTTATAATTTGGGAGTATTGAGAAAATACCTCTTGTCTTAGAGGCTCAATTAGTGGCCTAGCTCTTTCAACTGAACTTCCTGTAACCCAATTAATGAACCCTTCTGCAATTCTACAACACTCTACCCCTCCCCTCAACCGAAACTTTTGAACCTCTTTTCAAAAGTGATAGAAAAATAGGGAAAACAATGTGATCATGCAATATTTTTAGGGAGAGAGTAATCATGGATAATCGGAATACATGTAGGTTCATTATTGCAGGAAGGATAGACTGTTTGATACATAAGTACAGGTTTCATATATTGAGGGTTCTTGACAACTGACGGGACAAGCTTATGGCGGCGATATTAAGGACGTGGCGAAGAAAAAAAGAACGTGCTCAATCGTGCGAATGAGCCGAAGGAAATGGCAACCATATAGGAAATTATTCACGCTAATTAATACTAAATTAAATGCAATAAATAAAGTAACTGAAGCAATCTTAAAGTGAAGTGGAGCGTACCTGGAGTGAATCGCCGTAATTATCTGATGTGACTTCCTTCTTCATTGCAATAAGTGACACGGAGAAACGTGGATGATATGGGAAATGATAGGTGGATGACGTGGAAGAGAGAGAGTGAGTACGAATTGTGGATGAAGTGAATGAATGGAATGGGGATCTTATTAGATGACCCCTTTATTATGATTTGGTATGCACTTTTATGCATGGCCCAGAAATTTGAGCCTAGGCTCAATTCCTTTGGCTGCAGGATCGTTGCGATCCTGCTCAATTTCAAACTGTCTCATAAATGTTTCCTTGTCAATGGGTTTAGAATAGAGCTTTAGGCGATGCCCATTGACTAGTAGCTTGAATCAAACCTCATCAATGGTCCTTAATTGAACAACACCATTGGTGAATACCTCCTCTATCTCATATGGGCCCAACCATCTGGTTTGGAGTTTTCTTGGACTGTCCTTATATCGTGAGTCATAAAGCAGAGCCCAATCTCCTGCTTGGAATTTCTTTTCCTTGATGTATTTATCATGCCACCTTATTCTCTAATATTGTATCATCTCAGTGTGTTGCAGGGCATTCTTTCGAAGCTCATCCAGAGCATTGAGCTGCATGACTCTGTCCTTTTGTGCATTTGTTAAATCCATGTCCATCTCTAATGTTGTTCTTAGAGTCTTATGTTCGAGTTCTATTGGCATCACAACTATTTTACCATACACCATTTCAAAAGGTGTACATCATGTAGAAGTCTTCCAGGTAGTATGGTAGGCCCATATAGCTTCCGGTAACCTTGCGGCCCAATCCTTCCTATGCAAATCTACAGTTTTAGTCAAAATGGCCTCTATGTCCCTATTGGTGACCTCAACCTGGCCATTGGCCTGGGGGTGATAAGGAGTTGATTTCTTGTGCCGTATATTCTATTCATTTACTAAGGTTGTGATAAGTGTAGAAGTGAATTGTGCTCCTTGATCTGTCACTATTTCCCTAGGGACACCAAGCCTGGTGAATATTTCCTCATAGAGGAATTCAGCTACCTTATTATCCCTAGCATGTTTCATAGGTTTAGCCTCTACCCATTTTGTCACATAATCTGTACATACAAGGATGTAGGACTTACCATTGGAAGGTGGATCAATTGGTCCTACAAAATCCAGTCCCCATTTGTTGAAGGGTGTAATGACAACTTGTGGAAATAGAGGCATCTCATTAGATCGAGTTGGTCTTCCCATCCTTTAGCATCTGTCACATCTCCTGGTATATTTGGTTGCGTCTCTATGCAGAGTTGGCCAATAGTAGCCAGTATTTAAAATTTTCATTGTTGTTCTTTTGGCAACAAAATGTCCACCACACGGCTCATCATGGCTTGCATGCAGTATATCATAAGTGTCCTCCTCTTGTACACATCTCCTCATAACTTGATCTGGCCCTGTATAAAACATGCAATCTGTAATCCAAGAAAAGTTAAAGCTTTTCTCTACCAATAATCTCTTTTTCTTAGGGGAGAATTGAGGAGGAGTTCTTCCTGCAGCTAGATAATTTGCTATATCACATACCATGGGTGAATAACCTTGATTGCAAACAGGTGCTCATCGAGAAAGGAGTCTTCAATAAGTGCAGAGTCATCTTTCCTTTGAATTCTAGAAAGGAAATCAGCAACCACGTTGGCTTTACCTGGCTTGTCCACAATTGTAATGTCAAATTTTTGCGTCAGCAATAACCATCTTGCCAGTCTCCCAGCTATTGAGCTTTTGTTCATGAGATATCGGATTGATGCATGATCAGTGTGGACAAATATCTGATAACTGGTGATATAATGCCTGAATTTATTGAGGGCATAGATGATTGCCAACATTTCTTTTTTTGTAACAGTGTAGTTTAATTCAGCCCCTTGCAGATTTTTGCTTATGTAGTAGACTGCATATTCTGTTGAACCACCCTTTTTCCCTAACACAGCTCCAATGGCATAATCCGATGCATCAGTATGAATATGAAATGGAAGTGACCAATCAGGTCCTTTCAAAACAGGTGCCTGTGTAAGGGTGACTTTTAAATCAAGAAATGCTTTTTCACATTCCTCTATCCAAGAAAAATCTGCATCTTTCTTCAGCAGACTGTATAAGGGGCCTGCTATTTGGTTGAAGTCCTTGATGAATCTTCTGTAGTATCCAGCATGGCCTAGAAAACTTCTTACTTCTTTCTGCTTGGTAGGAAAGGGTAGATTAGAGATTACCTCAATCTTAGCAGGATCAACCTGTATTCCTGCAGCAGAAATATAGTGACCAAGCACTATTCCCTCTTGCATCATCATGAAGCATTTTTGACTATTCAGTGATAGGTTGTGATCTTCACATCTCTGTAGTACTTTCTCCAAGTTGGATTGAGCTTCCTAAAATGTTGTACCATAAGTAGTAAAGTCATCCATGTATATTTCCATGCAATCATATGAGATGTCTGAGAAGATACTTATGACTGCCCTCTGGAAAGTTGCAGGTGCATTGCAGAGACCAAAAGGCAAAAATGAATAGGCAAACGTTCCCCAAGGACATGTAAAAGTAGTCTTTTCTTGATCCTCAGGAGCAATCTTGATTTGATTGTACCCATTGAAGCCATCTAAGAATGAGAAGTACTTTTTCCCAGCTAAATTATCTAGAACTTGATCAATGAATGGAAGAGGAAAGTAATCTTTCTTTGTTGCCAAGTTGAGCTCTCTGTAATCTATACATACCCTCCATTTTCCTCCTTTCTTAGGAACAATAACCAATGGGGAAACCCACTGACTATCCGAGATTGGGTAGATAAAGCTAGCTGTTAACAGTTTCTGCAATTCTTCTTTAACAATTTCTCTCAAAGCTGGGTTAATTCTTCTTTGAGGTTGCCTGACAGGTCTGAACTCACTGTTAATGTATATGTGATGTGTACAAAGTTTTGGGTCTAAACCCTTCATGTCACCATATTCCCAAGCAAAAGCTGACTTATGACTGGTAAGCATTTTGACCATAGATTCTTGTTGCTCACTTGTGAGGTTTTTATTGATGCTCAAGGTTTTTCTTGCGGCTACCTCAACTTGGGAGGTTAAATCTACCATAGATACTTCAGGAAAAAATGGAATTTCTACCTCGTGGGGTAACAAGGTGTGAAAGCAGTCAGTTGCTGCAAGATAATGAGCTGATGTAGGCAAAGGAAGAATGGTCTGCAAGGAACATGGATTTTTTTCAAAATGAAAGTATTCGGTACCGTAGTTATTCAACAGGATATTGGACAGTATACCTTCTTCTTGTTGTTGTGCAATGAAAGGCTCTCTGGTAATCATCATTAAATTGGCCATGGAGTTCACTTCCTCCTCTTCTCCCAAATCTGGCCAAACAACCTCTCCAGACTCAAGTTGGGGCAGGGCTGGAGAATAGAGGGTAAGCTTCTTTGTGCTATATCCATCAGATATTGTCATGTTACCCGACCTACAACCAATATAAGCATCAGCAGTAGCCAACCAAGGCCTTCCTAGTATGACAGGGTATCCCCCCAATGATGCCTTCGGAGATAAGACCATAAAGTCAGCAGGGTACTCCCAGGAATCCAAGGTGACTACCAGGTCTTCAATTACCCCATCAGGTTTGACAGTTGAGCTATCAACAAGCTGTAATATTGTAGGTGTAGCCCTTAGGTCTGAAATATTAAGTCTTACAACCAGGTCCTTTGTCATGACATTTATAGCTACACCAAGATCTACTAAAACATTCTTAATTTGCAACCCATTAACATTGATCTCCACAACAGGGCTTCCTAGATCTAAATATTTCAGGATGCTAAGCTTCCCTAGCATTAAGTCAGAGAGTTGGCCTATGACATGGACAGTTTGAGGGTCTTTCTTTTTCCTTCCCGGTTTCTTCAAACATGCCTCCTTGATGGCCTTGCCATAGATAGGTACTTTTTGATTGCTTGGAACAAGGGAATTTTCAAACATATATGCTTCAGCTGGTCAAGGATTTCAAAGGTAGGTTCCTCTTGTTTTTTTACATTTTCACCTTCCAACCTTTGTGGGAAAGGAGGGGACACTTTATCAGATGCCTTAGGTAATGATGGAATCTAAACTAGCTCATTTGGTTGAGCTTAGTCATTGGTATCTTCTTCTTGGTCAGTCTTCTCAGATGGCAATTCTGAGATTATGGGAGGAGATGGTGTGGACAGCACAGTTCCTGAATGTAAATTGATATTATTCAGGTTAAGAGCATAGGCAGGCTGATGATTAGGATCAGCAAAATAGACTTGCTGCTGCTGCTGCGGTTGCTGGTTATTTGGATTGGGTACTGCCTGAGTAGGTAGTTGGGTTGGTTTTGGATTCTGACCTTGATTAGCTGCAGGAGGTGGCATGATGGATTGCTGCTGTGGTTGTTGTAGGAAATCAGTGGGTGGATTTGACCATTGTTGGCCTCCTCTCCATTGGTTAGACTGCTGCCAATTCCCTTGCGGAGGCTGCCACTGATTTTGCTGTGGTGATTGCCAATTCCCTTGTGAGGATTTTCAATGGTTTTGTTGGGAATTTGGCCAAGGGTTATTCCACTGAGGTTGGGAGTATGGCCCATAGTTTGGAGGGTACTGGTTTTTCCATTGACTATTATATGAACCAAAATTTTGCAAAGGGTCCTGAGGCATACCTTGTCTTGGGGCCCATGGCCTGCTCTGAGCAACAAAAACACTTCCTCCTCTCCTTCAATGGTTTTGAACTCAGTAGGGAGATGTTGTACCTCCAAATTGGCCACTGCTTTGCATCGGCAGTGGGGGAAATATTTAGCTAACATTGCCTCAGCTTCCTCTTTCTTCCTTCTAGCTTGCATAGTATCCAGTTGAGTAGCTACATCATTGATGATATCCTACTTGAAGTCATACAAGAGATTGGTAATCTCCCCTTTAGATATTCTAGAGCCACTTCCTTTTATAGAAGAAGGTCTAAACCCCCTTCCCTTCTTTACAACTGCTTTGGAGTAATTGAGACAAATTTTCTTGATATCATCCCAATTACTTTGGGTGACATCACCTCCTGCCATGAGGTCAAGGGCCTCCATGCAAGTATCATTGAATCCCCTTAAGAAGAGAAGTTTTTGAGATTCCTCATTCAGCTCATGATGAGTATTCTTCTGCACACTAAACAAGAATCTTGACACATAATCCTCCAAGGTTTCATCCTCCTTTTGTGACATTTTGAAGATGTCATCTCCTCTCAGATCATTTCCTCTACAATACTCTTTATATCCAAGAACAGAGTCTTCATTGCATCCTAATTGTTAGCTACATTGCTTCCCAATCCCATGAACCATCTCAAGGCTACCTCCTTTAGAGTAGAGGGAAACAATTTCAGCTTGTGTGCTGAGATTGTATAGTCATAGCTTCTACAAAGGATTTCAAATTTGAACAAGAAGGTATGAGGGTCCTCAGTAATAAGTCCATAGAACTTTGACAGTAAGGAGGCAAGGATGTTCTTGAGGTTATTATTGTCATGTAGGTCAGGAATTGGAAATGGAAAAATAGGATTTGCCATTCTTGGTTGTATTCTTGGATTAGCTCCTGGTTGATGAACTACAAGAGCAAGTGAATTATTTGATTTTGTTCCTTCAGATAGGTTAAATCTTAGTTCAGAGGAATCAGAGGAAGAAGATGAAGTAACTAAGTCTTGGCCAACATCCAGATATGAGTCACCTTGGAATAGGTTCGGTTCAATCTCTTCAATATCTATGCTCCCAAGAAGGAATCTTCCAAATTGGTCTCTTCTTCTATGCATACAACAAAAGTAAACTAACTATGGAGATGCTGGAATGCATAATTCTAAACTAAAAGTACTAAGAATGAAATCTTAAACTCTTTACTAGCATGCATGTAATAGGTTCTTAGTTTGACACCATCCCCGGCAACGGCGCCAAAAATGTAGTGTTCTTTAATCAGCTCAATAACTAGGAACATGAATTCCTCTACTCAAGGATTGAACATCACAACTGGCAGTCATGACCTACTAAAGAACCTTATTTAATTATCAACCCAGGGACGTAAACTTGAAATGGGATAGCACAAGATATGCACTAATCACCCTTCCAGACATGCATGATTCCTAAAATGCCTTATACTGGAATTTAAGTACTAGAAACAACTTTACTATTTAACTTTGCTTTAAAAATGAAAAAATTGAAAGATAACCTATTCTGCTCCTAGTGGCTGCAGGAACAGTTGACAGCTCTGTGTTTCTGCCAGCTGTAGGAACAGTCACATTAACTTCTATGAAAGGAAATGCAGCTATTCTAACTTGCAGAATAAAAGTATGGACAGTTCCCTAAGTGGGCCCCCTTAGGTAGTGCCAAAAGTAGACAACAAATTAGGTGAAAAACTTTGTAAGCTTTATTGATTCAATGTAAACAAGTACATGGCACAATCTCTTGGCTAAATTTCTAAGACTGAAAGTGTGTTACAATAGCGATTTTCTTAGCCAGCCCCTTCTCTGAAGGAGAATGGGCTATTTATTGAAAACTGATCCTAACTACTAACCAACCTTCCCTTATAAAACGGGAGGCATTTATTACATTTACTAACTTAAGTAAAGAGGTGAATGACAATGTAAGAACTAAGTCAAATTGGTTTAGTAGTCTTAAAGCACCATCATCCTGGATTCATGCACCACCAAGACGCCTGGCCTAGATTTCTGGAACACTCTCCCTACATGGTGGATGAGTTGAAACTGTCTCCTCATCTTTTGCTGTTGAACCAATCTTTATGGATTTTGTCTTCAATTCTTCAAGTGGAAATTGAATTCCCTTCCTTCAATCATGGTACCTGCAAAATATCTCGTCATCTTTTCCTAAGGAAGAAAGTTAGCTCAACACGTTCATCCTTTAAGACAATCCATTACTTTATTCATTCATTCATTAAGTATTAAACTAAGGCAAACATTGTTTCAGATATGGCTGTAGGAAGTTTTGGTAGTGGAGGCTGTAGGAAGGTTTATGATAAAAAAAAGCCATAAAGTATTTATCAGACTAATAAAACATTAAAGGTAATAATCATGGGACTTCTTATCACAATATACTCATCATATTTAAGTCATAAAAAGGTCTATATCCTATCCCATAAACAGACTGAATGCTTGTTTTAGCATAATAAAAACAACAAAGTATTTATAAAAGTATGATCAAAATGTGCCAAAGACTTGGCTCATCACTACATATCAAAGAGCCATGACTACCATTTTTCATGATTATATGCATGTACTTGTGGAGGATTATGTTGATGATATTATCTCAAAATCTCTAGAACAAAGTGGTCACGTAGCAGTCTTGGATAAGATTTTCACATGACTTGAAAAGTAAAAACTCAGGTTAAATCCAAAAAAATGTGTCTTCGGGGTCCAATCAGGAAAACTCTTAGGATAAATTGTCTCCCACAGAGGAATAGAGGTTGATCCCGCAAAAGTAAAAGCTATCTTGGACATGCCACCACCAACCAACATCAGTCAGTTAAGGACTTTACAAGTAAGAATACAATCGAATCATAGGTTCATCGCCCAACTTGCAGACAAGATTCACCTGTTTCAGCACCTCTTACTAAAAGGAATTCCCTTCAATTGGAATGAAAAATTTCAAGAAGCATTTGATCAAATAAAGCATTATCTATTGACTCCACCAGTTCTTATGCCTCCAATTGATGGAAGACATTTAATATTGTATGTGAGAGCAACTACATCAGCACTGGGGGCATTGTTGGCACAAAATGTTAATGCTGGTAAAGAACAAGCAATCTACTACATCAATTGCACTTTGGTCGGATATGAGTTAAATTACATCCCTATTGAACGAGCATGCCTAGCAGTTGTATTTGTAGCCCAAAAATTGAGACATTACATGCTAAACCATAAGACAAACTTGATAGCCAAAAATGATCCTCTAAAGTATCTTCTTAGTAAAGCAGCTCTGACAGGAAGATTAGTTAAGTGGGCTATGATCCTAAGTGAGTATGGCATTAAATACGTTGACCAAAAAGCAATAAAAGGAAAAGTGATAGTTGATCAACTCGTAGATGCACCACTAAAGGAAAACCATCCTTTAATATCTGACTTTCTAGATGAATCAATCTTTTTCTTAGAAATGCCAATAACATGGAAATTGTACTTTGATGGATCTTACACAAGTCATGGTTCAGGAGTTGGAATTTTATTCATCACACCTCAAGGAGATTCCATTCCTAAATCATTTCAAATAGCATTTTCGTGCACTAATAATATAGCTGAGTATGAAGCGTTATTGATAGGACTCTGAATGGTAATAAAATGGAAAATTAAGGATCTTCAAGTTTATGGTGATTCCCAGTTAGTGATCAAGCAATTCAATGATGATTATGATACGAAGGATGAGAAGCTAATGCCCTATAAGCGCATGGTTGATAGTTTTAGACTATACTTCGAAGCTATTACCTTTGAGCAGATACCAAGAATCTAAAACAAGGAAACTGACGCAATGGTGACAATTGAATCTCTCTTGGACATTCCTAACAATGCATCACAATATGAGTTCTTGGTAGAACAACTGTTGGTCCCTACGTTCAATGTCCCCGAAACTAAATTTGTGTGTGAACTTGTTGGTCTTGAATCTCCCTGGTACAAATAAAGTTACAATTATTTGCACGACCAAATTATCCCTCCTGACTTGTCTTCCAACCAACGCAAAACCTTTATTCGAAAAGCCTTTAAATATGCCATCATCAGAGATACCCTTTATCGTCGTAGCCTAGATAACACCCTCCTCCGATGTCCCAACTAACATGAGCACAAGTAGCCTTACAAGAGGTTCATCATAGTATATGTGGAGCTCACTTTGTTGGTCCTACCTTAGATAAAAAGATTATGAGGACAAGATATTATTGGCCTACAATGGAAAATGATTCCTATCACTTTGTGAAGAGATACATCACTAGTGTCAAATTCATGGAGATCTAATACATGCACTAGCTCAGAAATTGCAACTGCTCACATCACCATGGCCATTCTCTTAATGGGGAATCAACCTCATAGGAAAGATCCATCCCACTTCTACAAATGGAGATAAGTTTATCCTTGTTGATACTGAATACTTTACCAAGTGGATTGAAGTCATCCCGATGACCTACATTACTGGAAAGTAGATATCCAAATTCATCCTGAATTACATTATATGCCACTATGGTATCTCACATCCATCACTACAAACAATGGTCACCCTTTTAATAATCAATATGTCCATGAACTTTGTGAAAAATTTCACATCTAACACCATTTCGCTACCCCGCATTACCCCCAGGGTAATGGTCAAGCTGAGGCATCTAATAATACTATCCTTAAAATCTTAAAGAAGAATGTCGATGATGTTGGCCGTGACTGACACCTCCAACTCAATCCTACTTTATGGGCCTACCATACCAATGTTCACACCCCTACAGGAGCCACTCCACATTCCCTTGTCTTTGGATCTGAGGCCATACTCCTATTGAAGTTGAGTTACAATCCCCAAGAGTATCTATGGAAGGATTGATTGATCAGGAAGAATACCACGTATCCTGTCCACATGAGCTAGAGTTATTGGATGAAAAGAGATAAAATGCCTTGACGCATTTGCAAGCATATCAGAACCGCCTTTGACGTAGCTACAATAAGAAGGTCCGACCTAGAAACTTTGATATTGGTGACCTAGTCCTGGAAGAAAATTCAAAGAATCAAACAGATCAAGAAAAGCTCAAAAAGCTTGAACCTAATTGGTTGGGCCCTTATATCATCACAAAATCATATGGATTTGGTGCTTATCAACTCTCTACTCTTGAAGGTGAACCATTGTATGAACCCATCAACAACATGCACCTTTGCAAGTACTACACTTAATTCTCAAAGTATCCCTTCAAAAAGTCAAAAAATACAAAAAAAAATCAAAAAAATCAAAAAATGGTCACCTTGATGAAAACCTGGCAAACAGGTGTCTTTGTGACAACAAAAAATAAAAATAAAATGAAAATATCAAAAAGATAGTAAAGAGAAATAATTCGTCCAAAAGTGAAAACCACGTTAGTGGCACTTTGGATGAGTACCATGGTGAAAACCTGGCAAACAGGCGCCATGTGTAGTTAGTCTATGCTCCCCCGTCTACCATCACTCTACCTGGTATTCTATCCTTCACCCATATCATCCATAATAAAGCTTCGTCATCCTTTCCATGGCCTGAGAATCACCGAAATTTAGTATCCTTTTCCTTCATGATCATCCTTTCCATTCATCCATTGATTCCCCTCGCACATAATAAGTTGGTCCTACATATGACTGGGGGAAATTCCTTGACTTATGTCTTCATGGGATCATACATATAGTATCAGATTTCATAAAACATCAAAATCCAAAAAAATCATAAAACCTTAATAAATCTAAAATCATCAAAACACTTTAAAACTTCCAAAAATAGAGTCAAATTTTGAGTCAGTTTATGTTAGTGTGGTCGAACTATGTTGTCTTTGTGCATTTGCTACGTAGGCAAGGCCCATATCATTTTTGGTTTGCGTCATGTTGAATTACAAGGTCTTTGTGTGTATAACGTAGGCAAGGCCATCAATCAATGAGCCTTCGAGGCCCTAGGTGTGTCCTTTAGGGTTTGTTGAGTCAAGTTATGTTCTTTGTCTGCAAGCAATCATTATTCAAACCAAATCACAAATTAATAGACAAACATATCCAATAAATCCTTAATCTTTAATCAATCTTCAATCAATCAATTACCTTATCATCGGTCGCTATCAGATCATTGGTCTTATATTGGAATGGGGAATTATGTCATTTGTCTCATTCGGTCATATCACTCATCTTCTATCAAGATGCATCCTTCCTGAGATTAGAGATTGTCTTTGGTCGATCTTGTCATTCACCTTAAGCAAGATATGTCTCTCTTGCAACTAGGTGTTTATCAAAATGGTCAATCAGTCAACTTTATCAGATGTGTTCCTTGCCTTAAATAGGATATGTCTTTCTTGAAATCAGGAGTCATCACATCGATCAATCAAATCAATCACACTTTATCAAATCAATTCAAGTTCGTCACTTGGTCAATCAGCTTTCTTGTCTTGGTCAATTAACCTTGCCTTATTCAGGATGTGTCTTTCTTGACACTGGCCATTATCAATCAAATCAATTAATTAGCCTTTGTCAACCTATCAATCAACCTTGATCAAGCAATCAATCAATTGGTCATCTCGGTCATCTTGGTCAACCTAATCAATCATATCAATCAATCTTATCAATACTATCAGCAAATATTATCTCTTTGGCAAACACTTTGTTGGTTTGAGTTTGTCTTATGTTTTTTATTGGTTTTTGGGTCATATTACTAGCTACCTTGAGGATGTCCTGTGATGGATTTAGAGGAGTGATGATGGATCGCGATCTCTTTTCTTTGCTTGTTGTTTGTGGTATATCTTGGCAAAAAGACTGGGTATGAGTCGGGGCATTCCTTGTCTTTTGGATTTTTCTTTTGACTGCTTGGCTCTCACAAATGGTCACCTTGAGCACCTTGTTCTATGTCATACCATGGTGTTTGTGCTCCATTTGCGACAATTTTGAAACCTGATGATGATAAAAATAAAAGCACGAAAGTCTATCCTTTGTCATTTCTTGTCCACCTCTTCACCTTCTTTTCTCGTTCTCCATGCTAACATCCATTTCTTCCAAACTAACATTTCTTTTATCTACATATTGGTAGAGTCCTGTGGCACACAAAAATATCTTGCATACAATATCATGTTAGGAAGAATTATAGAACACATTGCCATCATAGAGATCATCATTATAATAAGTCTTACATATTTGCATGAGAAAATACAAAAACATAGAGTGCATCCATATCACATTACCATTTCATAACCTATGACGACATTGCATGGTACATTATGATCATAGTTCATTTCCATTTATCACATTCCATATACATTGCATCACATTTCATATACATTACATAACATTAATCACATTATTATATATCATGTTTTACATTCACATTACACATTTCTAATCATCATATGCATAACCTATAGGAATCACATTACATCAACATTAATTGCATTCACATATTACATTGAATCATAAAATTAAGTCATGCATACTACATTTATAATCCATACATATCATAAAGGGATGAACATCCATAACATAATCTTAAATTCATAACCATCTATCATATCCATCCATCACATAATCATATAGAATGCACACACATCATAAAAACATGAACATCCATAGCATAACATAATCATAAATATAAAGCATATTCACATAGGACTACATATCATCAACCACCACAAAAAATCATATCATATATTGCTCAAAAATGTATGTCATAGTATAATGTCAAGATGTATCATGTCTAACAAAAATGGAGCTCATAGGCTTGATCAAAATACAGTGTCCTAATACATAATGTCAAAAAAATACTCTAGCTTGAGTTGCCCTGATCCCTTGCCTCTGATGCCTGCCTGTCCTCCTGTCGAGGTGACCTTGGAGACCTGTGCTCTAATGTGGATCGCCTATCATATGGAATGGACCATCTGGGGGTTGATGTCTCACTACTTTGTGATCTACTCTAGGATCCACCTAAAATTTGTGAGAACTTCAACTCTCTCCTCTTTGGTGGTACTATCCTCTCATACAGATCCCTGTAATATTGCATCCCCCTGCTAGCCATGACATACTCTTGTGCAACATCTACCACTGACCCACTGCATGTCACTATAAAATCTATCATCCTCTGGTCAGTCTACTATCGACTGATGACCACTAGGTCCATCTCTGTCTAGAGGGTGTCTCTCTCAACGTTTAGGTCATCTCGCTCTACTATAAGGGTCCTCACCTCTGCCTCTAGGGCCTGTAGGGTGACTATCCTCTAATCTGTTGTACCCTCATCTTTGCTGACCTTGACCTCCTCAAACCCCTCCTTAACATCCACTCCCAAAACAATCCTCTCTCAGAGGACTGTCTCTGCCTCTCCCATCACTGGATCATTTGCATGCTCCTCAACCTCCATCATCTCTACCTCCTGGTGTCCCACCTCTAGAGCTAGCATCTCTGCATGCTGCTCTCCCTCCTCCAACACGATCTCCTCTGCTACCCTAACCTTTGGCTAGTCCTCCTCATCCTCCTCTCGATCAGTGACAAATGTCTCACCGCCCGTCGTCCGCCATCCCTCCTCCTTCGATGTCGGTATCCTCCTCGACCTCCTTGACCATCTCCTTCATTTCCCCCTCCTCAGTCTCTGTAATATCCCTTCCTTAGGCAGCTCAGACTAGCCGAGGTTTTCCTACTATTAGGGTTCCCGTAGGTCAGCAGTATGGTTAGGGGACCCAACCGAGGATGCAAGGCCTAACCGGGAGCTTTACGAGCCTTTCGGTTTGGAGTTCAGTTGTTGAATCCAGGGATAAATTGAAAATATTAAAGTTCGCTTTAGTGGAATAGTAAAAGTAAATAGTGAAAAGTGCCCCCATCCTAGTGAAACAAAGTTGTTTCTAAAAAGTGACCCTTTCTTTTGATGAGGAAAAGACCCTTGAGGAGGAATATTTTATTATCTTTTATAAAAAGCTCATGGGAGGTTATAAAGTGAATTTTGGGCTTCTATTTTGGCATTCATTTGTCATTTTTCATATCAACACTTGCAGGTTTTAGCTTTGGAGAAGGGTTTCAGTCTTATGGGAACGAAAACTCCCAAGGGCTATCGTGAATTGGACAAGAACCCAGTTCACCTTTGAGGAGGACCTACCTTGGGTCTTCGTTTGGGCTTCATTGGAGGAGTTTCAGGTGTTTAATTTTCAGGCCTAAGTTTGTAGCAGTATTATATCAACATATTTCTTTAGATCAGGTGCAGCCATTGATAGATCGAGTCTCAACCAGGCCAATACTATCACATGTTTGCATTCTACTTGTTGGTTGTACAATTTTTTTGGCCAAGTGCACCTAGGGTTTGTGGCACAATCACCATTGTAGATTTATTCTAGCCATTTGACAAGTTTACATTGAGGATTTGACATCTTCCATACCAGCCGTATCATTTCTAGTTGGTGCACCATCATTTGGAAGGGGTTTCGTGGGCATTTGAAGTTGATTTTGGCAACCAATTTCATATCAACACTTCCATAACAATGATCAGAACTGTAGCTGCATATTTCACATTCTATTTTAGTCTTCTACCATTGTTATCATGCTCATATCAGCCTTCATACATTGTATTTTCATCCTTGAATAGAACATGTATGTTATTGGCATATTGGGTATTCAAATCTTTCATTTGTATTGGGTTTAATAGAGCTGTTACAGTCTGATAATTTTCATATCAGACATAATTGGCATTTTAATTAGAACTTATATCTTTAATTTAATGGCATAAATGGAAGTGAGTTTATCAATTTATGTTGTGTAATCATTTATATATTAGTTTTATGCATTTCCTTTATGTTATTGGCATTGAAAAAACTAAACCAAACATCAAAAGAAATCAAACAAAACTCAAAAAATCAGAACAACAGTCAGAAAATTAGAATTCATGAGTTTGCACAACAATTGTTTGATGAAATGTCAACACTCTAAAAAATGAGTTTTTGGGGTTAGATTTAGTAGGGATATCTCAGTCTCCCCGTCCTTTGTCTCCTCGCCCTCCCCCCTTCATCTCCTGTATCCTCTCCGGCCTCGTGGGTCCCTACCTCTGCGCTCTATCGACGTTGGCTGCTTTGGATTAGTAAATGGACTGGGCCTATGAACTAGCCACCAAGCATCATACTCTGGTGTCGTGCCTGCATTTGCATCACCTACCCTCCATCCCCATTGTACCGGTTGTAGAGCATCAATCTCCTCCTTGGCAGCAGTTATTGGTATCATTTGTCCGCATGGATGCACCTCTTATGAAGATTGTGCAAACTCTATTGCATCTACAGGGACACCCTGCCTCTCTCTAAACTGTCATTTGACACACTCTAGCAAATACATCTCTATGATATGCTAAGACTACATAGAACTATCAGATACTTGGGCTATCGACACCATGGTAGATTCTCATCCTCACCCACCCATAGATCACAATCTCTAAAAGGTCTCCAGACGAAGCTCACCAATGTATCGATACCATGTCTCTAGTATCCAGTATCTCCTACATGTGTCTGTGTGATGGCACACCGATACAAATAAACATACAGAGCACCAGCTCCCAATTGTCATGCCACTGACAGTCGAAAGATTGCTATATGCTCCCACGCCCATATCATCAGCAATGCAACCCCGCAACTCATGCTCTTTCCCCCTTTATATGCTATGTCATGGAATTGGAAGTATAAAATACCCAATAGACATGGTCCCTGTGCATATACTGTTTCATCCTAGACCATACCTGCTAGCACCTCTCCCCAGCCTACTGGGAAACCTTGACCCCTGTGATCTAGAATCATCACACCAGAAATCAATGTACGTAAAACACAATTGAACCTGTCATATCTCTCTGCCAGGGTCTCCCACCTGATCTCATAACCCTAAATTCCAAGCTCTAAATCGTCATCGCAATCATAGTAGTCATAAATAGCCTACAACCCTTGGACGGGATCATATCATACCCGCTCTCCATGAATCGACAACTACAAAATCCTATAAACATCCTCCAAGGTAAGAGTCACCTCCCCGGTCAGCAAATGGAAAGTGCAAGTCTTGGAGTGCCACTGCTCCGCCAGTGTTGTCAGCATACCCCTGTTTGCCCTGATAACAAGCATATATGTGACATAGAATAAGCCAAGATCTAAAAGTTCCTTCCTCTCGACCTCATCTAGTTGATCCTGAAGCCAAAATGTCACTGGTTGTGACTCCTGCGTATAGATAGGGGAAGTACAACCTAAAACCGCAACAGAAGTCACTGCGTCAATCTAAAGTCTTCATTTGAACTATTGGACCTAAGTTGAACAAGTCATTCTATCCTAAATTGGAGCAAGTTTTTCATTAGTCAATTACATCATTGTGCTTTTCAAATGCGTCACATCAATTCTTAGCGTCTTGCAACTGCAATTGCGTCATTACCAATCACACTTGTGTCGCTAAATTTTGATTTTGTCATTTCTAGCCACGTATGCGACTCGAAAATCAAATATGGCACACCCTTCAGATGTGTCGCACCACAACCGTCCCTGCCCTAGACCTATGCACTTGTGTCGCGAAGAGGCGATTGCGATGAACTACTTCACTTGCATCGCTTGCGCACGCAATTGCGTCACACACTGTGTGACGTAATTACCTGCTAAATTCTTTCCTAGCTAAAATGCACGAAAATCATAAAAATCACAAGGTGGGTTTCGAGTACTTACCAAGGCGGGCGCTCCCTCAGGATGAAAAAACGTGCAGATGTGGTAGCCTCTGTGTGTAGCATCTGGAACTGGCGACATCTCCTCATCTTTTCTCACCTAGAGCTCCTAAGATTTCTAAATTTGGAATGCACAAATGACTAATTTTCTTAATCAAGCTCCTATTTATAGCCTAAAAATTAGGGTTTGCACTTGGCATGTGTATTGGGCACACTCTTGGACCACTTTGAACCTAAATTTGACCCCCTTAATTACCTCAAAAATCATTTTCGTCTGCACCATCAAACTCCTAACTGTCAAATTGACTTATCAGGACAATTTTCCAATTTTTTTTGATTTTTTTTTTAAATTTACAAAATTCTCCTGAGGGGGCACGCGTCTACCTTGCTTTCACCGGGGCATATTTTGAATAAATTTCTTTGACACAACACAATGAACTGCATTATGTCAAAGAGGGGAAAAATGTAGACACTGGAAAATGTCTTGGTCTGTGAGCGTCATTTTTCTCAGTCTTCTTCTCCACATAATTAATTAATTTTAATTATTTAATTATCTTTGATCGTGTTCTTCTATTAATTAATTCACCTCCTAACCTTTATTCTACTATGATCAATTGAATTAATTTAATTGCGTCGCTAATCTCCTTTTCTTCAATAATTAAATAAATTATTATTTATTTAATTATTTATCTAAGCTCACTATTCGTCTATAGTCAAACGATTATTATTAATAGTTTGTCTATTCATTAATCTTTTAATTCTTCTATAGTCAAATAAATTTTAAATTATTTGGCTATCTTTTGACATTCCTCCCCCAATTAAATGATTAATCCAAATTAATTATTTAATTTAATTTCTCTATTTCCTCCTATTTAATTAAAATGGTTGCATAAATCATTTTAATTAAATGCCCACTTGCCTTTTCCTCAAATAAATAATTTAAATAAATTATTGATGCCTCCACTTGATCAAAGATTCCTTCTCATGAATTAAATGATTTTAATTTTTTAATTTCTCCAAATTATATCCCTTCACTATCTCATTTTCGAATCTCAACCATCGATTGACTTTGGTCTCTTCTCAATCTTAACCCTTCATTTCGTAACCTCCACTTCTCTGTGTTGCATGTCTTCTCATTCGTCGATCTTGGAATATTTCTAGAAGCTCGATCTCGTCCGTCCATTCGAATGGTTGTCTATAAAAGAAGCTTCCTCCTCCATTTTCAATTTAACAATCACTTATCTCTGACTTTCATGCTTATTGTTTGTAGGTATTTGCATACACACTTCACAATCTGAGGAAAAAATTGCAAAAGCAACTTGAGGAGAGACAAGAGAAGTGATTCAACTCAATATGGGGAGTGCATTATTTGTTTGCTTTGATTTTGCTCCTTTATTTTGATTATTTTCTCTTGTTTAGATTTGATTTCTAGCTTTGATAGTGTTGTGGTTGTCACTAGATCTATGCTGGTAGAAATCTCCCATCTTACAATATATATGTGTGTGTGTGTGTTTATAATACATTTAAACATCAATTGTACAATAAGCTGAAATATATACATTAATATGTATATAATATATATATATACATTGTATATATGTATATATGTATATATGTTAATATATATACATTTTCATCATTTTATCTTAATAAAATAACTCTAACTATAACTATAACTATATATATATCAATGCGTATATATATGTAATAGATATATATGTATATGTATGAATGTTCACACACATATTACGTATCTATGCATGGGTATAAGTGGAAATTTCTATCAACACATCTCCATACATGCATATGATCGTAGGTATGTGCCATTGCATATATATACATACATATATATTCAATATATATGCGTACCTATATATACATATCCACTATACATATGAATACCACAGGGTCATAAAAAGGATTTTAACAATTTGATTCAAATCGACAAAACAATCAAAAGGATTTAAAGACAATAACCCTAACATACTTATAAACCCAAAAGGATAACAACATGGTTCAACACATACCGACACTGACTCATCTAGGATACTCTACCCGGTGAAGTACATGTGTGCAAATACTCATATGATCACGATAATGGTCTCTATACCAATTTCTTCTCCTAGATGATACTCTCCCTCTCCCTCTGGAGGGTTCGCTCATTTCTTGCATTCAACTTAGTGCACACAAACGAAGTTAGCCGATAACATGAAAATCATATTCACATTTCATATACATCATTAAAACATTAAAAATTATTTTCATCATAATACACATTCATTTGTTTATTTTATCCATAGAAATTCACTAAAAATAATCATGCATTTAAAGCTTATTAACTCATAAAAGTAATAGTATGCTGTAACAAACAATGGGGTGTAACAGAATATTCCTAAAGAATATTTCCTTTTCAAATTCAAATTCTTCCCTCCAATTCAAAATATCGCCAACCTATTTCCATGAAATAAGGAATATTTTGGGTTCTCATGAATCCTCAATCATTGATTCTTCTTGATCCTCACCCACCTCCTTGATTTCCTCTCATCCATTGATCCTCAGATCGAATCTTGAACATTAATCAAAATTTCCAATATCTATAAAACAAGCCTTCATCAACATGGAAATCATTCACAATCCTCATAAGCGTAGGCACTCTCTAGAATTCTTGAGTAATTTCTTGAGCATTAGAGCAACTATTTTGTGAATCGCGTCCTTCGATATCAAGCTATTGCAACATGGATTATGCACAATTTGAGCAATCCACATCACAAATATGCATCAATTAATAATGGGATTGAAGATTTGCACTTTCAGTTTATTTTATTGCTTTGAATTATGTTCAATTCTTTAGATTAAACCATTTGAATGCTTTGCAAGATGAATTCCATTGAGTATGGGTTTGTATGATCTCAATTATTTGAATTATTAGTGTTTTTAGGCTCTAATTGCTTCATTCATGCTTACTTACTTCCCCTATGACACTTTCTAAGATGGATCTAGTGAATTGACTAATCATTAAAATTCAAACTCTAACTACTCTTTTTTGTGACTCCTAAATATCTTACCTAGACCAATTTAACAAAATATTTAAAATTCTATAATAAAATAAATTAACTATAAAGTAAATAAAATAACTCTTCCTTTAATATAATTTTACAGTAAAATAAATTAATTGTAAAGTAAAATAAATTTTTTACTTTGATATATATTTTTTTTGTTCAGTAAATCACTGCTAAGGGGTAGCACCCTGAATGCTTTTGACTGGATCTATGAACTAGTGAGGCCACATTTGGGGGACCTCATCCCTGCCATTCCAAACCGTCACCACCTTATCCACCACTGCCACCACCACTAAATCCACTAATGCTTGCCACCATATCCACTGTCGCCGCCACCATATCCACCACCACTATATCCACCACCACTACTTCCTTTGTTGACCCCGCTACTGCTACCTACCTGCAACATTCCCACTCTCCACCATGGGATTCGAACCTTAGATAGCCCAATTGCTACCCTTGCAACTTAACCGTTGCATTGCGGGGTCAACCCCTACTTTAATATAAATTTTGTAATAAAATAAATTAACTCTAAAATAAAATAAAATAACTCTTACTTCAATATAATTGTAACAATATTTCTACGTTGAGAGACGTTTTACAATGGCATTTGGGGTGTGTTCATAAAAACTCCACCTTAAATCAAGGAGAGCTCTTGAAATCACCACCCTTTATTTTTTTTTATGTAAATCTTGATATTTGAAATAAATATTAAGAATAATATTAGTAATATTTAAAAACAGTTAAATCTTAGACCAAATAAGAAATCATAACCGTGAATAGTGCTTAGTTATCATCCAAATTAATTTTGAAAAGTAGTTTCGAGAAAGGTGAATAATAAAACCATTATTCATAACCTAAGAATAAAGAAAAAAATGCCATTTCGTTTCGTTTCATTTTCCCCCTTTGTTTTGTTGTCTTCTTTTACCGTGTTTTTGTTTTTTTCTTAGGAAGTTTGATTTAGCAGGAAGGCGTTACAAATAGGTAGTAAATCACAAAAAAAATCAGCATTTGTTCAAGAGGAGTGGTTTCTTTTAGCTGGTTTTCCATTCTACAATGCAAGCTTGCATGTTTTCTGTTACATTTTCCATTCTCCTACTTAAGGGTTTCTATAAAATAATTACATATTTATTTACTGTTATTAGTATTTTCAAAAGCTTGGTTGAAATGAATTAGACTGAAGGAACAACTGAAAAAAATCTTGAATAAATAGTGCTCAGGCCTTGTCAAAGTTTTACTGTGCAAATACCTTTTGATGCTTACGAAATATGTTAAAAAAGGGAAACATGGAAACACTTTGAAAACCTTCAAATTACTCTCTTTTTTTGTTCTTGCAATGCTGATGAAATATTTTCGTGGAGTTTGCACTGTGCAATGGAGATATGAATGCATGGGGGTTTTGAGGGTTTGTAATTATTGAAATGTTTTGTGGGGTGGATTTTTTTTTGGATTGGGGTTTTAATGGTTTGTTAGTACTATAACCTACTATGCAACAAAGTTGTGTTTGAGTTAGAGTTTTGAGGGTTTGCAATTATTACAATGGTAGATGGGAGGTCCTTTGGGACAATGTGGGGTTTGAACAAGTATGTCAGCGGAGAAGAGGCTATGAGTAGCTGCAGGAAGGTAGAGAGTGTTAAACTTGGCCTTGGGGATTGAGATGAGTCTAGAGTGATAGAAAATGGTGTTGTGTTGTCCTCATAGGGGCTTGATGCCTTGATTGAGGGTGATTTTTGTGATTTTGATGAACAGTTGTTGAGCATTGGGAGACAAAATTTGGAGGGATTGTGGGATTATATTGGGCTGTCAATTGGCTTGTCCATTAATTTAGATAATTCAATTAATACAAATTTAGTTAATTTGAATTCTTAACTGTACATGCTATGAGTGCATTAAGTTGAGGCTCAAGTTTTTTTAGTTTTTTGTATTAGTGAAAAAGAAATTTATAATGGCTTCTGCTCTTGTTGATTGTTCTTTCTTCTCACAACCTTCCGTTGTGCTGACAGATAAGAAGAAGTAGAGTCCTTAGAACTTGCATAGATCAATTACATTGGAATCTCAATGTTTAGTGTGCCAGGTCAGGCACGATGACATGCATATATAATGCTACCCAACCATAGTCCAAATCTTTCCTCCACTACCATTTGTGATCTGGCTTAGCAACTACCTACATGTAGAATTCAACTATTACTACAAGTCTTGAAAGCCCTTACTAGGTAATATCCTTCCCTAGGTGATTTTTTGCCAAGAAATACATCACCGATAGTTGTTAGAGGTGTGCACAAATGAAGATTGTGGCAAAAATGGGGAAGCCCAAGCATAGGAACACATTCATATGTTTCAAGTTGCAATGCTAAAATTGGGTGAGTCTTTTTAACTTTTTAGGTGAGTTGATGACAAAGTTGGAGAAGGTGAGGATGAGA
The DNA here is from genome assembly GCA_007258455.2 of Sequoia sempervirens. NCBI lineage: Eukaryota > Viridiplantae > Streptophyta > Pinopsida > Cupressales > Cupressaceae > Sequoia > Sequoia sempervirens. The sequence continues at coordinate 172,029,505 of VDFB02281492.1, read as the reverse complement.
TTGTTAAAGACTGGAAGAAGCAAAGGAGCGACTATGTTCATAGCTAGGGTAGTTGGAGGCAGAGTCTGTTCTTCAAATGCGGAATTACAATCACCACATTAATTCTTTCAAACAACAATTAGAGCAAATGCAAGTTGTTCTTGCATAAAATCTAATAATGATTTGGGTATTGCTCATGCTCTTTGATTTGTGTTTTGTTCCCTGGCTTCCCAAGACAAAAAGTTTAGGGGTTTTCTTTGTGTGGGCTAGTTTATATTCTTATGAATTATTGTTTGGTTTTGCATGTAGACTGACAAATTCTTTGATGATTCATGGGCGCAACATTGGAAAAAAATTGATGGCAATGCGTATCATCAGACATGTGATGGAAATCATTCATCTTCTTACAGATCAAAACCCGTTGCAGAATATTGTTGATCCCATTATTAATAGGTCAATGTTCTTTGTCCCGTTTTATTCCATCCCTCTAATTAGATGAAGTTTTTCATTTCCTCTTCAATTGGACCTTGGTTTGACTCAGGAGGGTAGTTTTTCATTATATTTCTTTGGTTTTGTCTTGAGTACTTCTAATGTTTGTTTATGTTGTTTTATTTTGTTAGATTTTTCCTTGTTAAATCCATTAGTTCTTTTGATTTTTGAACAACTATCATTAGTGTCTCCATTTGTTTTGATTTTTGTGTTCATACAGGTTTTCCTCCACTGCCTTTCAATTGGATTCATTTGTAGACAAAAGTGTCCAATTAATATTCCATGATTTAATAGGGTTGGTCTCATTTTAGCTATAACATTGATCTTCTGACCTACCATCCAAACATCTAATTGGCATTATTTGTTGTGAATAGTTTTTGGTCTTACAGCTTTTTTTGTTACTGACAAATTTTTGGGATTGAAAGTGTTTGTTAAAATATGTTTTGTTACATTTTTATGCTTCCAAAATATCTTATATGGTATATTTTTAAACTTTTGGCAGTGGTCCATGAGAAGATGCTACAAGGATTGGTTCTGCTAGTGTTGTGAGGCGTCAAGCAGTTGATATATCTCCATTGAGGTGTTTCAATCAGGAAATATATCTTCTCACTACAAGTGCACCTGAAAGTGCTTTCAGAAATATCGAAACAATTGCTGAGTGTCTTGCTAATGAACTAATAAATGCTGCAAAGGGTTCTTTAAATAGCGAATGGATTGGTAATCTAATTAATTGGATAAAATGCAAAAAATTACCCATTATTTGATTAATCCAATTGATCAAATAGTTTCTAATTTGTCTTTCTTTACATTTGTAGGTCTATGAAATTAAAATGAAGGATGAAATTAAATGTGTTGCTAAGGAAAATCATTGAGCATTTTTTAGTCACTTTCTTGAGAAGAAACATATATTATATTTTTTGTTAATTATATGTTTGATGTTTTTGTGATGAGTAACATGGGCCAATGTAATTAAGGAATCTAAATTATAGTTAAGAAATCTAAATTATAGTCACCATTGTGACATTCTTTACTATGATGAGTTTAATTTCTAATTTTGAATCATAATAACAAAAAATATATAATTTGTAGCAACAAACTAGATCAATTATTTGTTGGGCGAGGTTTGGAGTACTTTGAGCTATTTGAGAAATGGTAATTTTGGGTTGTTTAAAGATTACATCCGGACTTTCATTAGCAAGTAGTACCTACATTGAGAAAACTAGTAAAATTCCTACTAATTGGTGCAAGAATTGGCTTACATTATATTATTTGTCATTCATGTTAGAAAGAATAGTGCAAATAAGATATTTGCTTAAAATGAGATTTCTTTTCAAATATTGCAATTTCCCAACCAGTCGTTCTAAGTTATTTCATTTGAAAGTAAAACATTTGTTAGATGTAACTTTCTTCACTATTTGCTCAACTATGATTACTAGGGCACACTAGGATAAGAAGAAATGCATAAATATAAGGAGAAAAAAGAGTGTCTCATTATAAGCCATTATAGAGGAAAAGTTGTTTTTAGCATCCTTAAACTTAGTCCTCAATGTTTGGATCATGGAAAGCGAATGATGATTACTGTCAAGAAAGTTTGAAAATTGTCATCATAGTTAAATGTTTATAGTATTATTTGAGGATTAACCTTTTATCTTAATGAACGGTTGAATAATTTTCTTCAATTGAAAACTATTTTGTTTCAAAAATTAATTAGTAAATTAATGTGTTATGGCTTTAAATCTCATCAACCATCAAAGAGAGATGCATTTGCATATTAAATTTTATCTCAATGTTATTAAGTTTCAATTTATTAATATTGTAAGTTAAATGCTAAATATCATTGTACAATGATTATCAAGTTAAAAATAGAGCAATGAATTGCACCTATTGAGTGTACAAACAAATAACCTTTTACTATTTGAAAATATAAAACTTTAACAAAGGTCAAAAAGTTCATAGATATGACAGGCACCCTTGAAGCTCCAACAAATATCGAAGGCTAAACTAACACAAGATAGCAAAAATTTAATACCAAGCCTAAAAGAGAAGATAAGAATGCTTGAAGGACCCTACAACTAGCCACACCACCCACCACAATCTATTGTATCACTCTCTAATTGTCACAACATCTTGATCTTGGGATTACACAATCCTTCAAATTGGAGAATTCAATGCCAACAATCACTTCATTATGTTTAGTTGCCTTATGCTACAAATGCAACCTTCCAAATTAAGTGGAAAATACAAATGAATGACTCTCAAAAGCCCACAACTTTGCAGTCATCGAAGTCAAAATAGAAAAAGTAACATTCTTCTCTTCTTCCATAAGCCCAAAGTGACCATCTTGTTGAAAGAAGAGACAAGATAACAAAGTACAAGCAAGTACATCAAGGAATTTACCCTGAAAACTTTGAAGAAATTCCTTTGGGATAGAAGCCCACAAACGAGCTACTCTCGGCTCTGGCCTACTATACTTCATAAATAATTATATACTGTAAATGCATGTATAATTTTAAATGGATGTATAGTTTGTAAATTGGAACATTGTTAATCCCCCTTCTTTATTGTTTCCTTTTGGTATCAAATGATTCATGGAAGAGTTACTAGTTATTTACAAGTATCTTTTTCTTTAATCTTTTTTAAGTTTTTCACAAAGATTTGGATACATAATGGTCCTATGGTTTACACACTGTCTCAGGATTTGCAAGTCTAATTTTGTCTAACATATTGCCAATAAGATAACTATCTTTGTAATAATTGGATATCTTCATATTTTGGACGAATACTTGTAGGAATGTTGTATTTGTCTTTCTGCATATGAATATGGTGTTGAATTGCATGAACTTCCATGTAGCCACCATTTTCACTATGCATGCATCCAAAAGTAGTTGTGCATGAATGCAACATGTCCTCTCTGCAAATATGACATTGTGAAGAATAGAGAAGAGTATAGCATGTAAAACCCTTGCAAAAGTATCACAACTCTCAGGGATTGACAAAGCTCAAAATTGTTGATTCAGTGGTATGATGTGATCCATAAATAATTATATACTGTAAATGCATGTAGTATTTAAAATGGATGTATAGTTTGTAAATTGGAACATTGCTAATCCACCTTCTTTATTGTTTTCTTTTGGTATCAAATGATTCACGAAAAAGTTACTAGTTATTTACAAGTATCTTGTGTTAACATAGTGTATACACATGTATTCCTATGTGCAAATCCTGCAACTTCTAATGCAGTGATATAGTTCTACAAGGATAATATTGAGTGACATTTTACTTGTCATGAATGTTTTAATTCTTCGTGCATCTATATTCCCACGCTCACTTAAATAAAATCATTATTCATAACTGTCTCTGGTTGCGTTCTTACTTTGTTTTCTCTGCCTGCAAGTCATGCATGCTGTGAAGGTAGAGAGGAATATGGAGATAGAGATGAATATAGAGCGAGAGAGGAAGAGTGAGACAAATAGATAGAGGTAGAGATGAATATAGAATGAGAGAGGAAGAGGGAGAAAAATAGATAGAGATAGAGAGAGAGATAGAGTGAGAAATAAAGATAGAGAGAGATAAGGAGATAGAGGGGGGGAGATAGAGAGCGATAGATAGAGTGGAAGATATAAAGAGATAAGGAGGAAGAGGGAGAGATAGCGAGAGATATATGGTGAGATAAAGTGATATAAAGATAGAGATATAAGGAGATAGAGGTAGGGAAGGAGAATGGGAGAGTGTGTGTATATGAGTGAGAGAGTGGTTGAGGAGCACCTGCTCATTTCAAGGAATCTTCTCAAGTTGCTACAGGAGGAGTAGAGACTAGGTGATATTTTCTAGGTGGTTGAATGATTTGAGTCTAAATAAGGTCTTTTGTGACCATTCTTATGTAATTGTTGAAGCTTGAGGTCTTATGTGCCTATAGTGCAAAAGTTGCTATTATGTTGCAATGTTGGCAAGATAGGGTAGTATATTGATTTTCTATTGTCAAGTCATGTTTAGGAGGTGAATAAGGTCTAGATGGATCATTATTGATGTTTTAGGATTTCAAGAGAGTCAAAAATGTTAGTTTGGTAAATATGAAAAAGATTTTCCACAAAATGTGCAAAAAGTGCAAAATTTGAAAAGGCTAGAAGTCCAATGGTCACAAGGGGAGTTTGAAAAGTAGTTAGTAGTTGGAGATTCGGTTGTGTTTTGGTGGGAATCCTTTAAAAGAGTGTGGATCATTGATGTATGGGTTGGTTGTTAATTTTGAAGCAATAAACAATAAAGTTTCTCTTTGATTTCCTGAAATTTATTGTTATTTCCTCCATTTTCTAGTCTATACGGTAACGCATAGTTTCAAGATTGTTCAAATATATTATTTTTTTGTAGTGTCACAAATTAACATTCTTTTAGATCAAGTTTGAGGGAAATTCATTAAGTTTTTGGGAAAATTTCCTTGTTTTTTCTGTAATAGGCCGAGGGTACCCTATTTAAGGGTTTTGTAATCAAAATAATGTTTTAAAGGACCCATACACTGATTGTAATTACTGTGACAGGTGTAATGGGTCATAGGGTGTAGGAATAGATGATAAGATGAATGTTGTGTAATGGGAGAAGGGAATAAATAAGTTGGGATTGTTGCCCCTGTTGGTTTTGTGTGGAAAAATGCATCAAAATTGAAGTTTTAGCCTAAGGTTTGTAGAAATCCTTGAGGGTAGTGATATTTTAGGGACTTTTAAGCATATACAAGTTGGAATAAGGATGTTTGAGTTGGTTTCAAGACCTAGGAAGGCGTGGAGCATAACTTTTCAATAAGCCCAAGGTTAATTTGGGAAAAATAAGGGTTTTTGTGTTTGGAGAGTTGCTGGGTCAATCTTGCCCTAAAAATTATGGAATTGGTGATTACTTTGGCAGGGAAGTGCTGCCCAATTGGGATTTGGGTGAAAGGAAAAGTTTAAAGCACACTTACTTTGTAAATCTGGCCTAATTAAGGCCTAGGACAACATTGTTTCAGGATTTTGAGTAAGTTTCTCCAAAGGAGTTGTATGTGTGGAAGAGGTATGTTAAAGTTGTTCTTAATGGGTATCTAGATCAATTAACTTCTTGTGAAGTCATTTGAGAATTTTGTGAGGAAAGTTGAGAAAAGTGGGTCTGCTGTCCTACTAGATTGACAAGGTGAAAGGTAGGAAAACAAGCCAAATTGGTTTTGTGAGAAAGAAGTTGATTTGAGACCTTTTGAATTGACAAAGAGAAGAGTTTGGCAACCTAGGTTGCATCAGAGAGAGATATGCAGAGGGATATATATTTACAAATAGATAGAGAGGAAGGGAGAGAGGGGAGAGAAATAGAGAGCAGAGAGAGAAGTAGAGAGAAATATAAAGAGGGAGTAATAAAGAGAGAGGGAGAGATAGGGATAGAGATAGATATAACTTGGGGAATATATAAACGGTGTGAGAAAGATAGATAAACATATAGAGAGGGGGTGATGGAATGAGAGAAAAAGGGAAAGGGAGAAATAGAGATAGAAAGAGGGAGACGATGATAGAGAGGGAGATGGAGAGATAGAGAGATAAAGATATAGGAAGTGATATAAAGAGAGAGGTAGAAAGGAATATATAGAGGGGGAAAGAGTGAGATACAAGTGGTGATAGAGAAAAGCAGTAGAGAGGGGGTAGAGGTAGAAATAGGGTGAGAATTTATATTTAATAATATGCATCATATTTAATTTATAATATAATAATAAACATATTATTATATAATAATAAGTATTATAATTTTTTTATTAAATTTCTATTATTTGATGTTTAGATAATATTATAATATTATTTAATTTAATGTAATTTTAAAAATAATTAAATTTATAGAAAACTTATTTTTAATAATAATAAGCATAATATATTGTAATTTTAAAAATAATACAAATATAATATAAATATTTAAAAAAAATAATAAAAAAATTAACTCTTTGAAAATGATATCTTTGGATGTTATTAGTACTTGCGGTAGGCAATACTATTGCAATGACTTTTATTTTTCTTAGTTAACTAGTTATTAATAAATTAGCCTTCAACCAATAAAAAACAATGAAAAATATTTCTTATTAACTGGTTATTAATATATTAGTCTTCAACCAATCAAAAACAATGAAAAATATAATTTAATTTTGTAAAGTGAAGTTGTAAAATATTTAATTTTATAAATTATAAAAATTATTTCTTTTGATTATGATTGGCTAAAAAGTTTTATGTGTTGTTGATGGATTTTGAGGAAAAGTGAAAATCAACTATTATTTTGCCTATTTTTTAGAAAGTTGAACTATTAGTATTTATTTAAAGTATTTTTTGATTTTTTTATGTGTTGTTGATGGATTTTGAGGAAAAGTGAAAATCAACTATTATTTTGCCTATTTTTTAGAAAGTTGAACTATTAGTATTTATTTAAAGTATTTTTTGATTTTATTTTCAAATTTATTATTTTTTGTAATATTAAATATTATATGTTTATATTGTTGTGTTTTTTTTTAATTCAAGGGGTAAACGCTTTTGACTGGAGCTATGAACCAGATACAACCATTCAACAATCAACAATATCACCCCAACGGGGTTTGAACCTTGGTGGCAAGAACAACAATGCCACCTATAAACCATCACACCATGCCAATACCGGCTTATATTGTTGTGTTTTAAATTTTTATGTATATTCATAATATTTTGAGATTCATAAACACAAATAAATTATATTATACATACTTCACAAAACTATTATATAAATTTTATGTTTAAATAATAATAATTTAATTCTTTCTTATAATTATTTTATATAATCATTCCATTTTAATTATATTTTATTTTATATAAAATAATTTTAAAAATTACTATTTAAATTACTATTATTTAATCAATAAATATTACTTAATATAATATAATAAATTTATCATATTATACATATTTTATGTAACAAAATTATTAAATAAATTTTATATTTATATAATTATCAATTTTTTCCCTAATTATGTTATACTATCATTTGATTTTATTTTTTATTTTGTTTGATATTTATAATATCTTTATAATATTTAAAATTTTAATATATCATTATTTTGATATAAAATATTTGATTTTTATATAATATAATTAAGATAAAATTAATAATTATTAATATTATATCATTATTTTGATATAAAATACTTGATTTTTATATAATATAATTAAGATAAAATTAATAATTATTAATATTAATATAAATCCATACAACTATTTTTATTCCATTAACAAAAATTACATTTATTTATATTAAATCTAAAATACTATAATTAAAATACTATCAAGACAAGTACTAGCCACTACGTGGCACTTATTTAATAATAAGATAGATTTATTTAAACATCTATACTAATATATACATCTTAAACTTATATACTATCAAGGAAAGTTTACTTCCCCTTCACTAAACGAATATTCATGTCATTTATGCATTACCCTATATTTATGTAATAGGGATTTTATCTTCCATTTAGTGAAGATTAAAGGAGCTGCCTCCATCTTTGATTTGGATTACGAATAATAGAAAACCTGCATGATTTGGGTTACGAATAATAGATAACCTGCATGATGAGGCCATAAATTTTTAAGAAGAAAAGGAATGTTCCAAATCGTTGCAGTGAGCATGGGCTCTCCCTCCAATTAGCTTCCTCTCCACCAAAAAAATACCATATTCTTTACTACAACTTTGGGTAGCCGGAGATGCCAAAATATCTGTAATATAAGAATGAGAAGACAGACATGGTGGATCGATTCATGTGAGGATAATGAAAATGATAATAATGGCAGCTTGGTGGCTGCTGCAACACTTACAAATTTTATTAAGGATTGTTTGGATTGCGGGCATCACTCCAATTATCGTTGCCTCGATTCTTTATCACCAAGTGGGTTCACTTCACAAGTTCATCCTTGGTGCTGCAAGCAGAGGCAAGCTCATGATAAATGCGAAAACTGTGAGTAGAATATATATCACACCTAAGGATGCTTACTTCCTCTCTCTGTTGAAAAAAACAATGCGCACTTTCACCTTCCATAGAAAAAGCTATACCTAATTCCCACTACCACTTTTTATTGAATCATATGTATTTGTGTGATGTAGAGATGGAGTGTCCCGCAGAGCTACTTCCTGCATTTCTACTTGGTGAGCGTGATGTGGACCACGTTTCTCTTGGTTTGCATGTCATACTTTGCTTACCGTACCACTGTAACTCCTTCGTTAGACTCTCTGATGTACTCCAGCATTGCAAGCTACATAACAGGAGGCGCTGACGCGCTCTTATATGCGAAGCCCCCTTACATCCTGGCAGAGTACAGTCAGCAGGCATGGAAAACCGTCTTGGTGCTGCTACTGATAGAAGCACAAGTGGTGAGACGGTTGTATGAGACGGTGTATGTGTTTAATTATAGCCATTCTGCTCGGATGCACATTTTGGGGTATCTTACTGGAATTATGTAAGTCTCGTTTTCTCCTTGAAAATTAACTTACGAAACTAGCCCAAACTGTAGTCTGAATGCAATTTTTGAGTTCTATTGTTTTATATGTTCATGGGCCTATTCTCATTTATCAGATGATGGCTACGGGTTCTGAAAGATATTGGTACTATGAAGCACCAGAGGCGTACACCTAAAGTTTGAAATCAATTTTGATTTTGAGTTACCAAGGTTCAGAAATTAAATGGTAAAACACATTTATTAGAACAACCCCGCGTTTTTAATTTCAGGGCCGAGCTATGGACAAATTCTACCCCAAGTATACCCTTTAGTTCCTAGAGGCAAGGAAAATTATATCTAATCTCGGGAGAAATCTACCCAGCCCCGCAAATTGTCAAAATTTCAATTGTCTCACTTGTGCGTACTTGGCATTAGGGTTTGCCCTATCTATTTGGGCGTTGGATCCAACACATCTACTCATGATTCATATTTATAGTCTTTGGATGTAATAGTTTTGAGATTTGGCTCATGATTCATATTTATAGTCTTTGGATGTAATAGTTTTGAGATTTGGTCCAACTGTCAGCGGATTACATTTAGAAATTAGTATTACACAGTTTTGACAGACCCATTGACACATACACACTCGCTCTGTGGATCCCTGATGTTCACAATTAAAATTGTCTTTGGGTTTATTAACTGGAGCTCGCTAATTTTTTTATCTCTTCTTTAAACCTTTTGTAAGAAGTTCAGCGACGGAACGTTATTATGCACAAACTATTAGGGTGTAAAGCTAGTGATGCTTTACTCTTGAATGCATTTAAAATTAAATCGATCCTTGGATAAAGACGATTTATGCCTGCAATGTTTTGCATCATGTAGACTATCTGCCAAAGACCTCACTGTAACCCAACATTTCCATCCCCATCATTATTTCTACACAGATCAGTAGTTTGATACCATCCTTAAGGCTCTAAACAAAAATGAAAAAACATTATTCTCAAAAAAAAGGAGAAAGTTTTCGCCAGAATTTCTTCACAAGAAATTACCTTTGGCTTGATTCTGTCTTTTTTGTGCAGGATCAGCATTTTCTGTCTATAGAGATGTTCCTTTGCGAACAACTTCAGCCTTCTGTAAATGGAGTAGGAACAAATTGGCCTCCCAAACCTATATGGAACGCTGCTTGGAAGCATTTGTTTGAGAATACGACCATGAAAAAGTGTAGAGATAGAAATAGATCAAGCAATGTAATGCAACCCTACTTGGATTGGGACATATGACCCTTAAATGGTGCATTTGGATCTCTTGTCCAACCCATACAGTTGGAGAAAGAAAGATTTCCATACTGAACGTTCAATAAGAGACTCACTTCTTTGGTTGAGGAAACTTACATCCTTACCACTTGCTTCAAACGGTAGCTTGTTTGTGGTCCCACTTCTCTGGTCATTGCAGTTTACATTCTGTGCCACTCAATTCCAGTAGTAGCTTGCCTTGGGCTCCACAACACTGATTGCAGTAGATGTGCTTGGTTATTTGTCAGATGGAGGTAGATTGCAAGGGAAAATTAGTGGCGTATTTCTCCTAGGGGGAAACCAATTACTTAATATTTGCAGATGATTGAGCCTTCACTTCAGGACTGACTCAGCAGTCTTTGGAGTGTATTTTGTTGCTTAGATATTCTTGCAGAAACTATCAAGCAGTGGTGAGGGAAATTCTCCATCTATCTTACTGACCAAGATGAGCGTCCTAATTGTCTGAAGTAATGTGGTAGTTTAGAAAAGTAGGGGAAATCGTCCATTATCTAGGCATTCCTTTTGGTATTTGGTAATCAATTGATGATCAGTGAAAATGGGTAATGGCTATCTTTGAAAATAAAATAAAATTGGAGTAGCCTTGATCTCCCTCTTGCTAGGAAGGTTATCATTGTTTTTCAGAAGGGTGCATCTGCCACTAATTTAAGATGGTGTCTACATTTTTATAGTGGCAGTTGGAGGGGCTACATGATGCTCGGGACTTGGCGACAAGACCAATATAGATGTTTTGTTGTGCAAGTGGATATCTTGGTCTCCAGTCAAACTTTGTTGGTAAAGAATGGTGAAGAAAATCATTTTTCAATGATAAGATCGTTGGAGCCATGAGAAACATCATTGGCCCACATAGAGCTATTTATATCATACTTAAAAGTTGGATATTATGGATAGCTGCCTTTGAAGATCTATATAGATTAATCCTTTAGAGTGTCTTTTTAAAACGTAACTCCAATGGACATATCTGTTTTGGAGTGATTGGAAACAGCTGGGCAGGAATTCCTCCAAATTTGTGTCTATAAATCTTATGTCTTATTGGGACTTAACGCTAATCTTGACCTGCATTTGGACAAGTGGGAGGTGAGGGATCAAGAACAAATTGTTGGTGATCTGAGCTGTAGCTCCCAAATTCCTAAGGTTGGATACTCAGTTGGATACTCTCCTAGATGCTAGGGGTGCCAAACCTTGGAAGAATACCACAAAGCCTATATTCAGGTTGGGCAACTGAGGACCAATTATTGAGGTGGCTATGATCTCCTTCACTTTTGGTTGTGTTAGACCAAGGGGGGGTTTCCCTAAGGTGCTGAATTATATGATACTACAAAGACTGAACAATAGCCTTGCCACAAACCATACCCACTACACAATGTACCCCTATTTTGGTTGTCACAACGTACCTAGGTGTTGGTTTGAAAATACGAGGCTATGCACCTTTATACAATAGAATAGACTTACCAGTTAAAGTGTTTAAAATATGGATATAACAACCCCTACTGCTGTTATGCACTTATACATGGAAGTTGGAAATACAACACAACCAAAAATGTGTATAATGCTTAATTTGTTTAAAATGTATTGAAGTGATGGGATGGGGAACAAATTACAGACGAGTGCCTATATCTAGTTGGACACAAAGCATGGAGTTTATACAAAATATGTAACAATTGAAACCAAATAAGATACCTTAATCAAGTTATTTTTGAAGACTATATTTACTGAAATACACACATAAATTAAGTTTTACAAATGCAAATGAGTAAATAACAGAAGTTGCAGAACTTTATAAGAGTCTATTTAATAATCCAGCAATAAACCTTTATATTTTTTTATTGATATTGAGAAGATACATTACAAAAAGCTTTGGAATGATTTTATGGCCTTTTGGTTGACCAACTAATCAAGAACCTATCAAGACAATACACAAAGAACTCTTTGAGGCTCTCAAACAATGTCGTATCTGCTAGTTACAATCATTCTTCAAAGTTATACAGATTCTATTATAGATTTTTAACAAACCCACATCAATACAACCTCAAAATAATACTACCTCGAATTGGAAAATGAAACCCTAAGGCTTCTTGCAATATTTTCTTCTTGTCAGTTCTATAATCGCTCCTTTCTTTTTCTCTCTTTTCTTCAAAACAAATCTAGAAAATATGTCTTTCAACACTATCAAGAGATCCTGGGGAAAGAATCATTGTCGTCTGTAACTATATAGGCCTTAGTTCAGTGATGTTTCTGGATTAGATTGTGTTGGAGTTTTTTGCATGAAGGTTTCGGATCACACTCCATGATCCATCATCAGGATGGTAGAGAGCCAGAGGAGAAAAATGGTTGATTGTAGACTAACGCTAGATAAAAAGAGAGAGGAGGGAGGAAGGGGGAAGATGCACAAGGTTCGAGGAACAAAATAGAAAAAGGAAAACAAATAATAATCAAAAAGAGAAAACTAAAAATATCAATTTTTTTTCATTCATTCTTAAAGTTTATTGATTTATTTTTCTCTTATTCCTAGTTTCTTAAGTTGTTTCTTTTTAAGTTGTCTTATTTTCTTGTTCTTTCTCTCTCTCTCTCTCTTTTGGGCTTTTCTTATTAATTTTTTGATATTTTTTGTTCTCTTTTTGATTATTATTTGTTTTCCTTTTTCTATTTTGTTCCTCAAACCTTGTGCATCTTTCCCCTTCCTCCCTCCTCTCTCTTTTTATCTAGAGTTAGTCTGCAATCAACCATTTTTCTCCTCTTGCTCTCTACCATCTTGATGATGGATCATAGAGTGTGATCTGAAACGTTGATGCAAAAAACTCCAACACAGTCTAATCCAGAAACATCACTGAACTATAACCTGGATTGTGGAAATTTGATATCATTATATAGGCCTTGCACGTCTTCTTGCATCACCCTCACATACACTTGAAGCCATGCCCTTTACATCAACAACCATATGTTTGTACACCATTCATGTCTCAGAGGGCCCACAAGTACCAAGAGGCATCTAAGAGTCTTCATTTGTCAATTTTCATCTATTTTGATACCATTAATGACATTTTGGGTCATGCAAGGAGGTAGGTAAGGTTTTTTGTTCGAACCACATAGTTTTGAGACTTGGCATGCCAGGTAGGACAAGTCTGACAGGTATACCATGATGAGAAACTTCGATACTTTGAAATTTGGAAAGTTGGATTTTGGGGGAAAAAATGACTTTTGAGGAAAGAATGCATGGATGACCAAACTTAGAATCCCAAAATTTAAGGAAAAGGGTTTAGAGGGGAAAAGGGGAGTTGGTGGGAAATGCATGCCATGGATGACCAGTTCGATAGGGATACCGAGGTAAGAAACTCCAAAACTCCAAAATTTGGAAAGTTGGATTTTGGAGGAAAAAAGTAACTTTTGAGGAAAGGATGCATGGATGATCGAACCTAGAATCCCAACATTTAAGGAAAAGGGGCTTAGAGGGTAAAGGGGAGTTGGGGGAAAGGCATGCCAAGGATGATGGGTCCAACATGGATGTTGAGATAAGAAACTCTGAAACTCCAAAATTTGGAAAGTTGGATTTTGGGGTAAAAATGTGACTTTTGAGGAAAGGATACATGTATGACTAAACCTAGAATCCCAAAATTTAAAGGAAAGGGGCTTAGAGAGGAAAGGTGCTTAGAGGGGAAAAGGGAGTTGGGGGAAAGGCATGCCAGGGATGAAAAGTTTGTCAGGGATGCCGGGATGAGAAACTTTGAAACTTTGGAATTTGGAAAGTTGAATTTTGGGGGAAAAAGTGACTTATGAGGATAGGATGCATGGATGACCAAAACGAGAATCTCAAAATTTAGAAAAAAGGGGTTTAGAGGGGAAAAAGAGAGTTGGGGAGAAAGGCATGGTAGAGATGACAAGTTTGATAGGGATGTTGGGATGAGAAACTTTGAAACTTCAAAATTTAGAAAGTTGGATTTTGTGGAAAAAATGACTTTTTAGGATAAGATGCATGGATGACCAAACCTAGAATCTTGAAATTTAAGTAAAAGGGGCTTAGAGGGGAAAAGAGGAGTTGGGAGGAAACGCATGCTGGGGATGATGAGATGGGAAAAATAGAAACTCTGAAATTGCCTAAAATTGCTTAAAGAAAGGCCAAATTACAAGGCATTGACTACAAAAGTACCCTTTAATAAATTTTACTAAGGATAGTTGATGAAAACATTTTGAATATCCTTAGTCTTTAGACACTTACTCAACATAGGGGATCCAACCAAAGATTTCTCGGATCGGTTATCAATAGAGGGTGGATAGGGTTAAATGCACAACTTTGGAGCAGAACAAAGCAAAGATAAGACACTTGAAAATGAGGTGCCAACACAAATTATTTAGGAGAACAAATTAGGGCAATCAATGGTCCATCAAGGATTGATGGCCAAGACAAGGTTGGGAAAAGTGGCAATTACAAAAACCCCATATTCACGAGAACTAGTGATTGAAGATGTATTGATAGAACTAAAGATAAGATGTCATGTCTTTTTTTCAGGATTAGATCCATGGAGAAGACTTCCAACCTATCCCCTTTTCTTGTACGTTGAAGGATAGAGCAAGGAAATAAAAATAATAATATTTTAAGTGGGCTCGATCGCTTTATATTAGTTTAGGTTGTACATAATATTTAAAAAGTGGCTTTTACACTTTATTCAAAATGTAATTCAAAAGAGACCTTTGGATGTAATTTAAGAGTATATATTTTAGATAATTGGAGGGAAAAAGAAAAAGAAATAAAATAGAGAGCCTGAAGTAAAGCACCTATAAAAGAGAAGTCAAGGCTCACATCAAAGCATTTGATTTTGTCATTCATTTATTCCGTCCATTTTGAAGATTGAAGCACTTAAGGACAAAAGCCCTTGATGTTGCAGATCAGAGGATGAAAATCATCTTGGTTTCTATAATTGGATTTGAGGATGAAAACCCACATATCCTTTGAGGCGATTCTTCTCAAGGAGCACATGGCTTATTGATTGTGGTTGTTCAATTCATATTTGCAAGCAAAGTACACCACAACAACAAATCAGTGTTTTTGGCCAAGATTTCAAGTTTACATGTTGCTACAACATTGTTACAATGTGCTATTGAAGATTTCAGCTTGTGGAGGATTGGATCGATTAATATTTGCAAGAAAATCATATATATATTGGAAGGCATTTTTAGATCATGGCAATTCCATATACTGCTGTACAACATTATTTATTGCTGTCATATTTACTGGCATATTAACTACTACACTACACCTAGACCAATGAATTGGTATCAATCTGTAGGGGTTTTCAGGCCATTTTCAGCTCCTATCAGCTGCCACCCTACTCCTTCAAGCATACCGTACAAATACAGCCTTAGAACTGGCTGTGCCACTCCTTTTTCAGCAGATTTGGACTGCGCCAGTCAATCTGAGCTGTTATAGCCCACGCAATCCCCTAGCAGACATCAACAGCAACATTGCATCAATTTTATGAAGGTTTGCTGGCTGTACAGATTGTTGTAAGTGAACACTATTGAATTCTAGCATTAATAAGGGATTTACTATTACAAAAATATTGCTATTTGGTATTTTGTTTATTATTAACAGGTAAGGGTTTGCTTTTTGCATCAATATTTGTGAGTTTCAGCTATTGGCCAGAAAAGAATATCTGATTGTAGATGTTCTGCATTTGTTATTACCCTAGTTGCATACATTAGAAAAATACAATTTCTTGTTCTGATCTTTCATGTATGATTGAATGTGTGAGGGTTACAGAATTACAACAGCCATAGAGAATTTAGATTTCTTGTACTTGTCTATTTTGTAATTTGAGGGTTTTCTATACTTCATAACAGCATTGCGAAAGATTGAATTTGTTGTACATAATATGTATTTTGATTTTCAAGGGTTTGCAATATTGTATTATTGCTAATCAGCTAGAGTTTGGCATCGGCATTGGTCATTGATTATTGTTTTAGCTGTAATGTCCCCTGTTTCAGCATGATCTTGTTTTGCGATGGTTAGCTTTTTATTGGACTCTCGTAGGCTAACAGGCTGGGTTAGAGGGTCAGTGGTACTTTCTGGAGAGTTGGATTGTTCTTGTTTTCAGTGGACAGTGATTGGATCACAGCGAGCGTTGGCATTCCAGGAGTTCACAGCTTCTGACGGCACGGGATTATCCTGAGTTTTGAGCGTATTATGGAATTTTAAGTGATTAAGTTAATTATTTAACTTATACGCCTTTTATTAAAGTCACATTGACTTTAATAATATTTTTATATCACTTAAAATGTTCAAAAGAGGGATTTAATATTTTAATGGCTTAAAATATTAAAAGTGCGCCAAGTATTTAATTCATGAACTATTGAGATGAATTAAATATTAATTAAAAGTTTTTTAAAACCTAAAAGTGGCGTATCTTTATGGAAATGCGTGCCTTTGCATAAAAGGACATTTTCTGGCAATTGAAACTCATAACTTGACTATTTCGATTTGCCTTGTGCATTTTTTCTTCTAAGCATTCTCCTGTGACCAGGGTTTGATCATTTGTCCATTGGAGAACGGAAAACTCTTCAGTGTTGAGTACTCTTGAGGCTGTGAAAGATCAGCTGAATCAGTACAGTTGAGAGCTTCACACAGAAGTTCTACAGTTGCAGACAGAGGGATTTTATATGCAGTTGTTTGTCTTTTGCACATTCTAGAGGGTTTCTACTGGTGGCGCCCTTTCCACAGCTTCAGAGACTTTCTTTCAGAGATTCTAATGCTTCCTTTCATGGCTGTACGGATTGCATTGGTTTTTGTGCCTTGAGAAAGGCGTGTGAAGTAATTAATAAAAACGCCTTCCTTTTGAGAGGGCTTTGGCATCTAACATTGGCGGCTAGTGATTTTAGAGGGTTGTGACCAATTTCTGAGCTAGAGAAGCCTTGTCTGGAGTCTTGGCGTGCATTTATGCCTGTTTTCACCATTTCCAGCTGTAGATCTGGCCAGTTCTTTATTTAAAATAATCTGGAGCCTTCTTGGTATGTTTGTCTTTCTAAATTTCTTTGTTGGAGTTGAATAATACTTTCTGTACTTTCATTCTGAAGAAATAAGATTAAATTTATCTTTTATGAGCAAAAATATGCTGCGCCCCTTCTCTTCTGTCTATTAAGATTTCTCATAAAAACTTTAAAAACACATTTAAAGATTTAAGAAAAGAGGGTTTTGAGCTGAGAGCCAGCAGGGCTCATCACATTAGCTTGCACATGTTTAATGAATCAACCATTTCCTAGAGTTGTCTGACTGGAGACATTACATAGGTGATAGGATTCCAAACTAACAAAGCCTCGATTGAAAATTCAGGTTGCTGGCATATCGTGGAAGAAATGTGTATGTGGATAGAGATAAAATACAGAATTGTAGAAAAAGGATTCCCCACAAAAGACTTCTTTCTAGCCGCTGTTGAGAGTTTGGAGGGTAGAAATAGGGCCTGCTAGGAAGGTACTTGGTTGATGAAGAATGCAAGATTACATTGATGGCTGCAGACTTCAAAACTTGATTTAGGTAAGGAAATAATGAAAAATATTACTGGTGGTGGGTTAACTTATTTGTATTACTATCATAGTTGTGGAATATCTCAAATTTTTGACAATATCAGAGATTTTGTTGCAAAGCTGGTCAGCATAGTTGATTTCACTAAGAAAAATTCCCTAGCACCTATGCATGGATTTGTGTGAAATTGTATCTCTCCAAACCTCTTCCAACAATAAAACTTTTCATGTATTTGGGAACTTGATATGAGGAACTAGATTATGATTTTTCGCCTTTAAGATGCCATCTTTATCAGAAATCTAAACTTATTTAACATTCAATAGTAATAAATGAAGCAATGTCTTATGACCAAGCAGTAAGCCTTTAACAGATGAAGTCTCAACAAGGGATATTCAGAAGAAAATAGGTTCCATGGTAGTTGGAAAGGCAAAGCGATGAATGGATGGAGAACATAGAGAAATGGGTTCCTAAACAATTAACTAAAGAAAAGAAAAGAATAATTTATGAAAGGGATTGTATGAGTTTTTTGGTACTAAAATGTAAGAGCACCTCTTGTTAGAGACTGGGATTGTACTAATGTACTGATCTTTTTTCTGGTTAGATGTAAGCCTTCTGATAGAGACGGGAACAAGTTCATTATTATTCCTTGGGTCCTACCGACAACTTGCCATAAGAATGTTGATCCTGCTTTTTGTATTTGCAATGCAAAGGATCAAGTAAACAATAATTACCAACACTAGATAATCACAGGGAGCATTCAATAATTGGGACGATTACTGTTATATTACTATTGCAATTCGACAAACCCATTAAGTATCAATGTTGTCACCTTTTAAGGTACAAAAGGAAAATTCAAGTGTTCATAAGTAAAGTCATGCTTATTGTTATAAAACTAAATAGTATCGGATCATGTCATACATAGAATATTGCATACTTTAATTTCTTGGGTTTATTGCATATGCATATCATAATGGTATACACATGATTGCGACTTATGATTGAAGTACAACCATTCTTTTGATAATGGTACATTAAATATAAAATACTTAAATACATTAATAGATTTTGTTGAATCTTATACAACAAGGCTGCTTTAAAGAATATTAGTTTGGACTGTATGTGTTCAGTTGCTCCAACAATGTTGTGAGAAGTAGAAGAGAGAGGAGAGAGTATCATTGGAGTGCTTTATGGCCCATTCAATGAGCCTTACAAAACTCCCACGCATCTTACTTTCTTGGGAATGGTCCTACCCTTCTTGAGGGCAGCAAATAAGGAGATTTAATAGAGTAAGAGAGAACTGTGTGTGTGCCATCACAAATAGCATGGAAAACAAAAAAAGTCATGTGGAACAAGACAACACCATGAATGGGGAGAATGTGAATGCATAAATCATGTATTCAGCCAAGCATTTAATAAACATTCTATCTATTACATACTGCATGTTTCAACCACGTTTAAGGTTTTTAGAGATTCATTAGCTCATCCTAAGGTTCCCAATTATTGTAATTCCATAAAACACAATAGTATGATGCTTGGTCTGGAACAAAATGCAAAGAGACTGAAACAATATTAAACCCTTATCATAAATCAAGCAAAATACCTTCGGATTGAAAGAAGACCAAACCATATAATTCTTACTTTCACTTACCGAGCAAGAGATTTTCCTTGAATGGATTTGCTCATGGACATGAGTGATGTAGTTGCTCTTGGAGTCTTCAAGATCTTAGTAGCATGTACCTTGCCAATAATCCTTAGCTGTAATTACCTTTGAGAGGTCATCTTTGGTCATCTTTAAGAGGTCAAAGACCTCTTCTATTGCAATGACTATTGGGTCAAATTTTAGGGGCAGACTCCTAAGGATCTTCTCAACAATCCTCTGCTCTTCCATAGCTTCACTATTAATCCTTAACCGATTTATCAAATCAGAAACTTTTGTATAGAAGTCTGAAATGGACTCATTATCTTTCATTTGAAGCGTTTCAAACTCTCTTCTAAGAAACTGTAATTTTACTAACTTTATCTTGTTATTCTCTTTGTAGGAGTTTTGAAGAATCTCCCATGCCCGGTTTGAGTAGTTAGCTGTTGCTATTCTGGGGAAAATGGCCTCTGTCATTGCTGCTTCAATAATGCTCAGGGCTTTTGCATCCTTCCTCCCGGTCTCTTTTAGTTGAGTCTTTTGGGCATTTGTGAGGGCTGCATATGTAGTTGGGTTTGGTACATCTGTGAATCCATTCACAACTAGTTCTTGCAAATCATTAGCTACTAAAATAGTTATCATTTTCTTCGACCATACATCATAGTTTTTCCCATGAAATATGGGTGGCTGCAGCCAACTTTTAACCTCTGTTCCAGTCATGCTAGAAACTCAAAATACAAAAAATTTAATACCCAGAACTCTAATGTCCAATATAAACTAAAACCTTTTGCCTTTGATACCATTGAGCTACTGGTCCCTTTGTGGCCAGTCCATTGTTGTTCTGGGTGGCTTGTTTCCAACAATGGTATATGTTAACAATCTTCAGGATAGGACAACTGAGAACAAACCAAACTTTGTAATTCAAGTAACTTAATAAAAAATAGAAATCAACATATTTTGGTGTCCCAAAAAGCATTGACCTCTTGATGAGGGTCTTTGTTGGATAATTACAGTCAGTCAGGACACAAAGATTTTCAGCTATTTAAAAACCCCACAGGCCATACGGGTTCTAATTGAGTGAACAAGAAAGTAACAGTTGAGTCACCTATAACATAATTTATTGAACCATCTATTGCATAGAAAAGGTAATTGCAACAGTCAAAATCTGAGATATTGAAGCAAATCACAAATTCATTTCTATGACTGAATCAACCTGACATGGCAGTATAATGCCTTTCCAAGTTCTTCACAGTAGATAAAATAAATGCATCTTTGAAATCAATTGACGGCAATGATAAAATCATCACTTATATGTATAGCTCATTTGGAATAAGAGATTATACATGTAAGGTCTTAATGGACATATATTGATAATGGGATTTCAAACTAAAGTCTATATTTGATTTTCATGTGTTAAACACAATATTAAAAGGTTTACAGGTCTGTCATAACAATAAAGACATGAAAAGCACACAACGCCTGCTGCCATAGACAAAATAACAGCTATCATCTTTATAAGCTCATACCACTAAATCGTTGATCCCATTACAACTCTTAGGGTTCTATCAAATAAAAGAGACTATAAACTTAAACCCATTTCCTTTTGGGGTTAACTACAGCCATTCAGGGTACCTATTGTTAAGGCAACACAAAGGGTCACTTTTATACATACAGCTGAATCCCTTAAAGGGTTCAACAAATGTCCTGTCATGATCAAAACTCCTTAAAACAACTCCCATCCTTCAAATGTAAGAACCATAGCCAGGGATTATATTCTAGAATCATTCCACTTAAAACTTATCAAATGTAAAAAGAAAAATCCTGTACAAGATATCATATTTACACAGGGCTTTTGAAGTTGTGAGCTCAAAAATCAGTTTTAAATCATGTAACTGAAACATGAAAGGAAAGAACTGAGACAGGCCTGCATTTTGAGATCTCTTTGATTGGTGAGGACAAGCTGAGCTCCTTGAGCAGCCTATCTGACTTCTCAATCAAATGATACCAACTTGCCTGTTCATGCCCACTGTTTTGGAGTCTAGACCTTTAAAGGACTTAACAGAACCCTCTGGGAAACTGGAAGAAAAACCATAATCTCTTCAAGCCCCTGTAGATTAAAAACTTTGCAATGCCTCTATAATTCTTTCATGAGCCTTTATTCTAGGCTTTTCAAATTGAAACATTTCAAGGAGTCAAGGTTAGTGAGGTTAAGATGTGGTCGGGATTCCCCGCTTTTAACCCCCAGACCACTACACAATTCCTCATGCATACTGCCATAAACTCAGACTTGTAAGCTGCCTGGTGCAACAAGAGTTACTGTCAACAATGAGCATAATGTTCAAAGCTTGAGTTAAGAGGCTTAGGGATTTGTTAGGGATTTTACATCCTCCTTATCCTTAACTCGTAGGAAGAAAACTTTTTAAAATAATAACACCATAATTACTTGTGTAGAGGCTCGGGTTGACTTTGGAGGTGGCCTTCTAAATAGGTCAGCACTTTCATAATTTCTAAATAGGTTCACTTTATTAAAAAGACAGGTACATCCACACTAAAATGTCTTACCACCTTGTTTATATACCATGCTATGCTAAGACACTAAGGATACATTTAAAACTCATCTATGCTACATACCAATGCAATCACCGATACCCAAAAGGCCACAACCAAGCAATTTCTGCCATATGCAAATAAGTGAAAATGTCTATCAAACAATCATATATTGACAAAGGAGATTATTATGCTATTCAACACTCTATGCTGTTAAGCAAGACAACATTAGCACATGATGCATATCATTCAATCAAAATATGATTATCCATGCAGCAATTGATGAATCAGTGACATGGATTGTGTGCTGGTACATCTCTCCCAAGTTGTCTCTTCCAAGTTTTCTGTCCTCTATCTGAAGATGCTCTCCCTCAGGTCATAGCCTTTGCAAGGAGGAACATCCTGCATATCACTCACACAGAGAAAAATGTTAATTAGTTGTTATCAATTCATAAGTACAATGACAGGAACATTAATTTTGCACCCAATAATTTAAGAACTCAAATATGTCTATACATAATTTGCAACCACACAATAATAGTGACATCTATAATTAATTACCAAAAATAACAATGTTAAAGTTATTAGAAGATAAGTTGTGAGTCACATTAAAGAGGATAGTTTCACAAATAACAAGAAGGAGCAGGACAAGCACATCAGCCAGTATATGGAAAGGCAGAAGACTAAGCCCACGTTAGAAGAATAGGTTAATAATACCATTGCAGTTTTTGGCACCAATAATCAAAGTTACACAGTCTGTTTTCAAAACTAAAATGTTAAACATATTCTCTAGACCCTTATGAAATGCATCATAACATTTGATAGAGTTGAGAAGAAGCATTGACATTAAAACCTAGATTGCTAGAAATATTTATTTTTATCTATATTTCCAAGGATTAGTATGAACCTGTCTAAAATATATTTGTTTTTGTAACTTTTGAGTTTGTAAAGCATACTTATCATTCTAAAAACATTCATAGGTGCATGGATTTTGGGGTTTTTATTCAAAATCTTGAAGCTGTTGAACAATCTGGCATGCATTTGCTGTAAGCTTTTGAATTTCGAAAATATATTTATTTTCATCAACGTAACATGCATAGTTTCATGGATTTTGGTTTATTATCAAAGTATTGAAGTTGGTTAATTTGTTTGAATTAGCTTATGAATCCCCTCAAAGTTTGAATGATTGTTGTGGACAAAGAACAGCAGTTTTAAGGCATCCATGATGACAGTGATGATGATGTTTTGCATTTTTTGCAGTTTCTACATTGCAGCACCCTTATCGGTGTGCAGTTTGTGTTGCCCAGAGGTGTTCTCTTATATCATCACCCAATCAATCAACTCACTATTTCGAAAAGAAGCTCATATAGAAAACACAGAGTTCAAATTATTAGAATATGGAATTTCTCTTTTGAAATTGGGATGGTGGCAGTGGACTGGTACTTTTATTTTCATTTGGGGATCAATTCATCAACACCGGTGCCATAAGATACTTGTAAGTGTAAACTTTTGATACTAGATTCTACACTTTGTTTTCAATGTCACTTGTATTCTATTTAGCTTTTGGGATAGGAAAATGTGGTCATTCTACTTGTCGGTATTAAGTCTCTGAATTTACTTTGATAAATTACCTTGTTTAGTGTACAAGACCAATAAATTTGCTTATTGTTTTAGTGAGTGTAGTATTAAATTGAATTTTCCAAAAATTCTAATAGCACTTACAAGAAAGGGCTTCAAACAAAATGGAAGTGAATATCCCAAACAATCTCAAAATTTGCAGTAAACAATGGAACTGATGATTAGAATTTGAACAAGAACATGTATGCTTGTTAAATTTTTTTAAAGTTAATTTCAAGGAAATTCTTCATCTCTTTTCATTGCTTGACTTGTAAGAAATGTAATTATGTTACAGTTTCTGTCTTTTCATCTTGAAACCATAAATATAACTAGCAAATGTAATCATTTGGCAAGCATACTTTATAAATAATCCCATTAAGAAAAGAAGTATGATCATCTCAAACCTCTTGAAGTTGTCCTCTCTCCAAAGTGGGTTCCATTTAAGTTCGATTTACTCTAAGTTGCCGGTTTGGGTATGGGTTCAAATACGGGTACGGTGGTATGGCAATTTTTTTTTTCCTTAGGTACGGGTATGTGAATATATATATATATATATATATTAAGTATAAACATGTTCAAAAATATAAATTTAATTATAAGAACAATGATACTCATAAGACATAAACATAATTGCCAATAAATAGAATATTTAAATACCTCATTTAATCATATTCATAATTTGCAAAAATTTAAATACTCAAGTCTCAAAATGTCATTACATAATGAAAATTCAAATTACAATCAATATTTAGTAGTCTTCATATTCGTCTTCATCAAAAGCATCAAGGTTCTGGTCAACACTTGGTTCAATTTAATTTGGACCACAATCAATTGGATTGCCACCCCCAACTAGGTGTGTCAAGTGCAACAGTTGCCTCATCTATAGAAACTAAGGCAAGTTGTGCAACTGTAGCATCTAAATCAGCACACTTGGGGGTTAGATCCCAATTCTTTGTCACACCCTCATTGTATTCAAGTTTCTTATGTGACAAGGGGCGAAGGTTGGAGTGTATATAGACCAAATCCTCTGCTTTTTTTGCACCCAAATGGTTGCAGTTGACCAAGTGGATGAAGGGGTATGTACTCCAATTCTGCTCAGCTGAAGAACTTGCAACCTGTTGAGTTTGAATACAACATTTAGTATTTAATTTTATAAATTCAAAACTTTAAATATAAATTATAAAATTATATTATTATAAAATAAAAGTATAATATATAGCATAATAGCATCGAATGAAAAATGAAAAATAAATAAATAAAAAGATACATACTTGGAAGAGTATTTTAATTGCAAGAGGCTGCAAGTAAATGGAGCCTTGACTATGTAGATACCACCACTCATCAGCATTTTTCCTATATTTGTCTAGAAGAACAGAAACATCATGATGTTTTGAAGATATGAAGTGGCCAAACTTGCTCAAGACAATAATTTGGATATATTCATCTGAAAATATCTTTCTAAATGCAGCCTTATAGCCAGCATCAACCTCCCCATCCCTATATAGTGGCACCCCCCTCAGCAATGAAAGTACCTCTTTGCTATAATACTTTGGTGACAAAGAAAATGTTAAGACACGTAAAGAGGTGGTCATCTTGTTCCAATGGTCAACAATAATCCTTTGCATAGTTTTGAAAAATGTTTCTGTTCGGTCATGTTCCTTGGCATCTATTATTGATCTTATTTTTTCCACCATGGAATCCAGGCCATCATAAACTTCACCCAAACATGAGCGATCAATATTAGCATGCCTTATCATGCTCATGATGGGCTCGGTGAAATTCAATACATATTCCTCACGAGCCCACCACTCATCATCTAAGATCAATGCTTTTACTTTTTGGGCTCTTTTTGTGCTTGATTGCTTCTATACACTCCACAAATTGTTGATGACCATAGAACTCAAGGCCTCTCGCACCTTCACAAGTCATCTTAAGACGATTCTGTGAGATGCAAATCGAGTTTCTACAACCTAACTTGTATAAAAAATACATGTCACAAATCAACAATGAAAAATTAAAATTAAAAAATCAAAATTATATTAAAAAATCAAATTTAAATTACCTTCAACAACTCCAACTTGGAGAAGGTCCTAAAGATGCCTTGTGACATATGATGATTAGTCACAAACATTTGGATCTCCTCGCCCTCTGCGTAGATTTGTTTGACACACTCAATTTGTGTGCCAATCTTTCGCAATATCAAATTGAGTGAGTGAACTATACATGGTGTCCAAAAATGTGACTATATGTACCCTCCACTGTAGACCCAGTTGCCCTACAATTTTTACTATTGTTCGTTATGACTTGGACAACATTTTCAGACCCCACCATTTCAATGGATTCTATGAGGATATTGGCAATAAAACTTGCATCTTTTATTTTCCCCTCACAATCGATTGCCTTCAAAAACATCACCCCTTTAGGGGTCACTGCTATAACATTGATCAATGGTCTATTTTTGCAATCTTTCCATCCATCAAAAATGATGGACCCACCTGTTTTGGGCCATGTATCCTTGATTACTCTCAATGATGCCTCTACCGAAGCTATCTCCTTCGCCAATAAGGTGGTTCACACCTTTTCGTACCCAAGACTAACATAATCATAAGTTGTATTGGAAATGGCCGTCAACATTTCCCGCCAATAAGGTGATCTATAAGGATTGTTACCCAAAACAATCTTACAAAAGTAAAATAGAAACTCAATATCTCATAAACATGGAATTTAAATGTAACAACTTCATTAGATAAATAAATGTGATAACACATCCTCATATGTGTAGTGCATAATCCAGGTAAAAGCACATAATTATACAAGTTACAACTCAGGCTCTCATGCCAAGTAGTCAACTAAGTATATAATCTGGAAGTACAAATACAATCAATGATATAATAATGATGTGAGGACACAAACAATATAATCTCCAACCACCACCGACCCTCACAGTCATCTGCAAGTCAAGAGACGAGAACATGGCTCAGGCGCTTTTCCGCTCAACCACAAAGCTTACGCTTTCCCAGAATTCTTCCTACTCAAAGAATATTTGACCCTATACGAAATACCTAGCAACCTTGAAACAATAAGCAGGAGGGAATCCCGGTGCAACCTGATATATCTACATGCATTTCTAACGTGAACATGCAATGTCCTACTATCAAGATATGGTAGAGAACCATTTAAATAAATTTGCTAGGTAACATTCGTCTATTTCAATGAATACATGGCTTTGGCCAAAGCAATAGAATAAACCGGAAGATCCTGAAAAGAGGATCGACCTTCTCTATTGGTCCATATTCGGCACCCTATCCCAGAAGGTAAACCCAATTCACATATAGAATAACATGCATATCCAAAGATCATAAAATTAAATAAATACTCTTTTTCCTTTCATACAAAATGACAGTAAAATATTTGATTGACATGCAGTTCACTTTTTACATGCAACTTGTTTATTAACATGTAATTCAATTATTGACATGCAACTAGTTATAAACATGCAAATTGATCTTTAATGATATTTCTCTACTTCATGTAATAATTAAACTACATGCATTACTATTCTCAATGTCATGCAATATTTAATGTAAATGTAATACTATTTTTTTTCATGCAATA
The DNA here is from genome assembly GCA_007258455.2 of Sequoia sempervirens. Classification (NCBI taxonomy): domain Eukaryota; kingdom Viridiplantae; phylum Streptophyta; class Pinopsida; order Cupressales; family Cupressaceae; genus Sequoia; species Sequoia sempervirens. Next base: position 172,002,355 of record VDFB02281492.1, on the reverse strand, counting down.
ATTAACTAATTTTAATGTCTTGCAGGTTTAATCCATAAGAAATCAGTTCATATCATATGCTGATTTGAAATTAGAGAATCAGATCTGTTTCTGTGCCAAAATTTGAGTAGCTTCCTTATCCTATTCATGGTTTTCTCCATCTAAGCAAACACAGTTTTCACACACCGATGTCAAACTTCCTAGTACTAATATTAACTTCCATATTAGTTGTGACTGGACTGTGCCTTGTGCTGCAAATAGACAGTCAACTGTAAGTTTCTTTTTACCACTCTGTCTATTGCAGACATTCTCCTGACCAAGTCCACTTTCACAAGTACGATGACCATCCCATCCACATATCTATGGTAAAGATGAAGAAACCTCTCCACAAAACAAACAGAAAGACAACTAAAATTCATAACTTCCCCAACTAACAAGTGTGAGTAGCTATGACAGAGATTCAAGCTTCAAGATGGCGGTTAATATATAGCAAATTTTGTGTGCTGGACCATCACTTTTTGATTACCAGTCATGATTTTTTTCTTGCTGTGTCCAAGAATTCAGATCTGCTATAATGTCATATAATGGAACAAACAAATAGCATCATAGGGATCGAAATAATGATAGATTAAGTACTAGAAGTGAAATAATACCTCCTTCCTGAGCTTGTAACAGAAAATCAGCATCTGAGGAATCTATGTTTCCAAGTCCTAAAAGATCTTCACGTGCCTCGAAAATCCAAAGCACCAATCCAATACTCGACACACAAAGCACAGAGCAGGTGTCTCATAAAAACATGTTGAAGAGGGATTCTTCACATTTATTACACTAACAAAACTCAATCCCTGTGTACAAAGTTTTTCCCTGGCAGAACTATTATGAAGTATGTACAGAGTAGCCGATTTGAGGAATTCAAATTTAGATAGGCTTCAGTGGGTGTTGTCGAATAAGCATATGTTGAACATTGCAGCAGCAGAATAAATACAGCAATATATACTGTAGGACTTCCCATTTCTGCGTCTCAAAATAAGCTTCATATAAACCCCTAGCAATGCCTTTAATCAGAGGAACATTGCGCACATAGCAGTGCAGCGTCTTTAATCAGAGAATCTTTGCAAACATAAGCTTGTCTTAGGCTTTCAAAATAAGCATACAAGTTCTGAAAATGCCAAATATCAGAGCTATAACATCTCCACTAAATAAAATGTCTTTGTGCTCAGTAAAAATCAACATTATAGCAAGGAAAAATCTTCATTTCACATCGCGAAAGGAATATTGAAGCTTGGAAATCGGTCTCCTGTTCTTGTTCGCATCATTGCATATAAATACTGAAGACTAAGATGAGATGTAAGCCTGGCTGCTGCCACCACATTGTGCAGTGGAATCATTGACATTGGACAGCCTAACACTGTTGGCAACCTTGAATAAGAAACAAAATAGTTCCAAAATCTTGAACTGTCGTTTCCGAGTGTATTTTTGCAGGAAGAAGCTTTGGCAGCTGATGAAGTAGGGTGACCAACTGCCTCTGCAACTGCTCTCAATGAATGAAATGCAGGCTTCACAGACCTTGCAAAAGCTCGACAATGAGCCGCCATTAAAATGTATTTGACTTCTGAGAAATGAATAGTCAATTATACTGTAGGGTTTTTTTGAGAGGTTTACAGAGCCCTGATTTTATTTACCGTTCGAGACTGCCGAAAAATTCATGCCTACCCTCCTTTCATAGTTTTCATGCCATGCATACAACTCTAGTCTTCCTATTTTAGACTGATCTTTCAAATGCATGGTTCTTCATGCAATTTCAGTTTTAATTTTAGACTTATTGTATTTCATTTTAATAATTTTTTTGTTTTTGTTTTCTTATTAATAATAAACTATTTATATAATTATTTAATAATTAAGCTATTTATATATTTTTAATAACAAGCTATTTATATATTTATATATATAAATAATAATATCTTTATTATATTATTATTATATATATAAATTATCAAACATTTGAAAACATGATCTTTTATTTTTCCTAATTAAATTAATTTTTGAAAAACAAAATAATCATAAGACTTTTATTTTTCCAATTAATTTGATTTTCACAAACATACTAACCATAAGACAGTCATTAATTAATTAAATCATAATGCACAAAAGCAATGACGTAACCATGATAACACAATGCAATCATATCATACATAATGCAAGATGGATGCAACTACGTGAATGCGTGTGCGCATCGGGTTTCCATCATGCTAACCATTACCGAGCGGCTAGGATACTTCTATCTCAGCCATGTTCTCGCTTTCAACACATACCTGCACTGATTCGCACTCAGATTTACATCAATAGGTTAGTCTAAAAAACCATAGCCGAAGCATGTGCACGTAACATCTCATCTCCATTTTAAATTTCCATTTCAGTCATTTAAAAATAACATCTAATTTAAAAACACATTTATCCATAATCAAACAATTATAAGATATTCAACCAATGTTAGTTTTAGGGTCAGATTTAACAGAAAGCAGAAATACAACAATACATGAACAATAGAACACAGCATATACCCTGGGAAAACCCTCCTTCTTGAGGGAGAAAAACCCAGCAACAATATATCACTTATATATTGAATAAAAGAGCAGCAAATCTGCTTTACAACTTGACCACACACTAGGCCAATCTGAAGCAATAAAGATAGCATCTCTCAAGATGCAAATATACAATGAATAATGACTTCTTCTTGATGTCGATCTCCTAGAAGCAAAGTATCGAACTGCTGAAAGAATGCGAATTCCTCCTTAAGGATACGAACTTGTCTTGATAATAATGATGATCTATGAAAGAGCAGCGCCTTCTATATATATATAATGAAATGACATTTCACCTTGGGTCGGCTCCTTCCATCAACCAAGGCGTCTTTTATTGAATGGTCGGCCTCTGCCAAAACAATGCATCCCTTTAACTTGGTCGGCCCTTATTTAAAAATAATATAAAATATTATTTGAAGCAAAATGTCTCTTGAATCGGGCCTATTCAATTATATATTTAATTATTTCGAATTATATAGGGGAGAAAGAGATCTCTCGCCGCTACTTACATCAACAACCAATACTCTCAAGCAGTTCTTGTTTATTTATTAATTAAGTTTATGCAAGAAAAATGAGATGTGACATGATCTAACAAGGTTGAAAGGAAGCCCATTGCCATAAATGCAACAAGCAATGCTTTGATTTGCAATCTCCCTTGCTTCATTTTTGAAGGCATTCTCCAATGGGCCTCTTTTTCGTGAAACCGAAACACCATCTCCTTTAGAAGATGGTGGCATTTGCATGAAAGGATGTGGGCCACCCAGTTGTGATAAGCCACTAGGAGGTCTTTGCAAGCTTCTCTTGGCAATAGGCGAAGGATATGCACTTCATATGGCTGAGGAAGAAGCAAGAAAGAAAAAGAAAATGGCTGAGACTACTCAATGGACAAAGGGGTAGTGCAAAATTGTAGAGGATGAAGGAGAGTCAGGTCCAGATGATCTATGAATTAATTGTAAAAAGAAGACCACAAGAAGAAAAAGAACAGGCTTGACGTGCTCAACAACGTAGTATAGGAGTTTAACAAGAAATACTATCACCTATTGTTGAACAATCCATATAACAAGTTGTTAATGTTGGTTAGGACTATCCACAAGTTTGCCAATGCCACTACCAACAAAAGGATTTGAAAGAGGCAGAACACTTTCATAGCCAGAAGTGCAGGAACAAATTCAATGGGATCCCACAGAATGAGATAAGTACCTGAATGGAGCTATTGAAGAGGTTGCTGCAATAGCCAACCTAAATAACAAGTGAGAAGAATTTACAAGGCAATTCAGTAAACAGGGTCTTGACGTTTGCCAAATGAAGATTTCCTCACTCATGGACATAACTAACTTAGGAAAGACAAGCAACTAGTCTAGCGGAAATGTTGGTGAGATTAGCAGGTGGCTGAGTTGGCAGTTTGAGAGGGAGGAAAGTGACAAGTAAAGGAGAATCAAGTATTTTGCAACCAATTGTGACCGTCCATTGAAAGGAATCAAATCCATCACATGTTCATTCAACAATGCTTATAAAAGAAGTAAAGACTAGTAATAGGGATATATAGAAGATAGATAGCTATAAGAAGATAGATGTAGAAGTAGAAGTAGAAGTAATGTTCATAGTTTACTAATGAGCACTGTGCGCTCATGTGCAGAGCAATGTAAATGAAGCTAATGTAAGGTTGAACCAAAGATAATAGAGTATGCCTTGTGCTACTTTCTCTATGTTCTATGTGTTAACCAATATTAAATTTAACTAGAACATGTTATGTAGGAATGGATACACACACACAACTGTCTTTAACATCCTAGTTCTTGTGCAGTAACAATAAATATATAGAAGTCCTCATGGAAATAAACTAACAATGGTTCTAGGGGAGTGCTGCGTTTTGGATGAGCTCACAAGTCTCTTCCAGGATTGAGAGATAGCTCAGTGTGGCATCCTCACAAGTCTCTTCCAGGATTGAGAGATAGCCCAGTGTGGCATCCTCACCTGCTTGGGGTTGCTATCAGTCTGTGCAGGACAAGAGGATCGCCATTTGTTTGCCTGCACCAATAATTGAGTCCAACAAGATCCCTAATGATATCTCTCTATTTTGCCTCATCCAAGAGGATGATTTGTTTTTAGAATTCCTATTTGAAGTTAAGTAACCTCTACTGTATGAGAAAAAAATCTCAGAATGAGGTTACAGGGCATATTCATGGACGAGTAGTTTACTTACTGCTGGTTTTGGGGTTCTATTCGCCTCCATCAATGAAGGCATGAAAAAAACAAGAGACATTAATTTCCTACTTCACGCTTATAATGTGGGCCTCAAATATCTTATATATAATTGGTTCAATCTGTATATTCTTGGCTTCATATCACTTGTTGTTTGAGATCTTTGTGGAACAATGGATTTCTGTTATGCATGCATATTGAAACATGAAGACAGAAACAAGAAACAAAGAAAGCGAAATGGTGAGTATCTGATATATATATGTGTGTGTGTGTGTGTGTTATTATGTTGAAGGTATTAAGTTTCCAATAAGCTATTAGTTAATACAAAATAAAAGTTTAGGTCATCTATTCTCTTGCTATCATTAAATGATAAATTGATTTGCTCTTTTCTTTAAGAATTTTTTGTATGCCTATATGGCAATCTGGTACCTAGTTTATCGATTTTTATTAATCAGTAAAAAAATTATTAGTACAAAAGCTGTGGCAGTCACTTTGAGTTTTGACACTAGTGTTGATTTTTGAAGGGATCTTTGCGAACTGAAAATCAAGAAGAGTTAACTGATTATTTTATTCCATATGGCGATTGGTTTGAGATTGTATCTTGTCCTCACTATTTGGCAGAGATTGTAAGTATCTGAAGTACTTTTTTAACATTATCTTGTTTTTGTGCGACTCTGGATTCTTTCATGCATTGACTTGATCAGAATAATTCATTTTAGGGCAATATTTTACATCATAGAAAGCTTTAGCTAACATCATGTATAGATGAGTTTACTTTTGTTTATTTACATCTCTCTTTCCTTGCAGGTCATATATGCTGGTATTTTAATTGCAACCGGGGGTTTGAACCTCACAGTGTGGCTTCTCTTCGGATTTGTGGTATGATATCTCTATTGTCCACCTCTTTTTCCCTGTGTTATTCTTGTAGAGTAGTTTTTTCTACTGGTCTTGATGCAATAGCAAGTCCAAAGAGGGTCAATCAGATATCTTTTATTCATGGTCGCAACTTATATTTGTTATTAATGAAGGTATGCTGTATTTTCCTGATATAATCGCAGGTTGCCAATCTCACTTTTGCTGCAGTTGAGACACACAAGTGGTATCTACGGAAATTTGATAATTACCCACCCTCTAGGTGGTCCATAATTCCATTTGTATGTTAAAATTAGTATGTACTTGTAATATATTGTGGTGTTTATTTGTTATTCATTTACTCACACTGTGCAGTGCTTTTGGGAAATGTAATTTTGGAGGAATATTTAACTAGTAATTATAATTTATAATATTTGTGGTCAAGAATGTTAGCGCCTTTGAAAACTTGAGGACGTATCAGTAAATGGAATTGCAATCAAATGATGTTTAGTTATTGGTATGTCTACACGAAAACTTTGATGTATCAAAATCTCTTCAGATTTTTGGTTAAGGATTGCAACTATTTTCTGATTTACTTATTTGAGTTATATCTAGCTTACAACTGGTTAAGTTTTCAGAAGATTATCATGAAGAAATGCATTGAAGGTATGAAGGGCTCACAAGCTTAACACATATTAGGAATAATGGTCTGCATTATTCTAGTGCAAGACGTTTTACTCAATATTTTGGGAGGCACTCCAAGATAATGTTGTGTATCTAAATATATGCTTGTGTATTTACAAGTTTATGTTGGTTGTAATACAAAGTTCCTAGAGGTTTTAGACTTTGCTATGTAAAATAGTTCTAATAAGTTTATATTCAGATATAATATTAAGTTGGGGTACTAGGTTCTTAGAAGTTATAAATTTTGCTATGTAAATAGAGTCCCTATTACGTGAGGTAAATAAGCATTAGTTGTATGCCTTGTGTTTTTTATTTGGGTACAAAAAAGGGTTCTCCAGTTTCACTTAGATGGGCAGATGCTGTCTAATTCCTAGATGTGGATGTGCCACCGACCTTCCCCATTCTTTTAAACCTTGTATGTTCTCATGCTACTATTTGATTTTGATTTAGCAGTCTTGCAGTGTTAAAACATAGAAATTTCCTCAGAAGTATGAAAGAAAAACGTAATCAACGTCCATCACATTACACAGTCAAACGAATGAAAATATGCCATACAAGAAAGAGTTCATTATGGGTTTCAACGAGTCTTTATTAAAATTTTGATGGATTTCTTATCAACTTGTTTAAAATTCAAAGGCAAACATTTGTTAAACTTGACATTAAATATTTTACAATAATATTTTTTAATAAAATATTTAGTGAATAGAGATTTTACAATTGTAATTGTTAGTTTTTATGATCAGATATAAAACTCAGATTTTAATTCAAAATCAGACACACAAACACATAATATACCCCGGGAAAACCCTCCTTTTGAGGGAGAAAAAACCCAGCAACAATATATCGCTTATATATTGAATGATAAACAATAGTCTCCTTTACAATGAGGCCAATTATGAGCCCAAGAATGGCATCACAATCTGATGCTAACACAGATATAATATAATGCTTCTTGCTGATGACAAACTCAGCCTTCTACAGTACTTTGATCTGCCCTTGCAATGTTCGCACTTGAAGACTCTCAAATTATACAATGAACTGGATATGAATGAATGAATTACAATGAAATAGCATCGAACATATATACAAGAGAGAAGGAGAGGACGTGACTCTCCAAGTCTTTATGTCGGCCTTCACAAGAGTCGTGCCTTCTAGAAAATAAAGTCGGCCTCCAAAAGATTGTCTCTTCAAGAAATCACGCCTTCATGATGTCGGCCTTGTAACCAAAAAATTAATATTAATTTATGTGAGATGATGAAGCACCTCTTCATCAATCATTGTCTTTCAAATTAAATAGCCGTTTAGGTTATCATTTAATTTGATCTTCATAGAAGGATTTGGGCTGGAAGTAGTAGCTCGACGTTGCAACGTAACATCAACACTCCCTCTCAGCTAGGGAGGATACTTCTAGCTATATAAGACATCACCTCATCGTGATGTCAACCACAATGGCTACTCCCATATGTGGAAAATAATCATATCACCTCATTGTGATATCAACCATCATGGCTACTCCCATGAATGGTAAATGTGCACAAGTGCCCATCACGGAATCACTCAACGTGATGTTGTCACCTCATCATGACGTTCACCATGGCTACTCCCAGAGGGTGAAAAGCACAAGTACAAGAAAATCATCACGGACTCTCTCACGCGATGTTGTCATGGAGTCACTCAACATGACATCCACCATGGCTACTTCCAGAGGGTGGAAACAAGGGCTTGCACCTCAAATCTCTCTCACAGAGAGAAATGTATTAACAAGGGCTTGCACCTCAAATCTCTCTCATAGAGAGAAATGCATTAAAGAAGATCACTGATGCTGAGACTCCCTCTCAGCTAGGGCTTCATTCTCCACCATACCAAGCTTGTCTCGAAAGTACACAAACTTTATTCTGGAGAGAGGCTTGGTGAGAATATCTGTCGTTTGCTCATCAGTGCTGATATACTTCAACTGGATAGCTTTCCTCAATACCATATCTCTGATATAGTGGTATTTGATTTCAACATGTTTTGTTCTGTCATGAAACACTGGATTGACATAAAACTTCACACAACTTGATTATCACAATGAATGACAGTTGGCTCCAATGATTGTCCAAATAATCTTGCAAGGAGCTTCTGAAGCCATACTGCTTCTTGAGCTGCCACACAAGCTGCAATATACTTGGCCTTTGCGGTGCTTAGTGCCACTGAAGGCTACTTCCTACTAAACTAGGAGATCATCGCAAACCCCAAACTGAAGCAACATCCAGAGGTGCTCTTTCGATCAACAACACAACCTACCCAATCAAAATCAGAATAACCATGCAGCTTTAAGTCCACATCGGAAGAATATCTCAAGCCATACCCAACTGTGCCACGCAAGTATCTCAGGATATGCTTTGCTACAACTAGATGTATTTGCCTTTGTTCACACATGAACTGACTAAGTGCACTCATTGCATAGAAAATATCTGGTCTAGTATTGACTAGATACATCAACGATCTAATCAACTGCCTGTACATAGTAGGATCCACCAGATCTGAACTAGTTGTAGCCTCTTTTAACTTCTGCAAATTTGTCTCCATCGGTGTAGACATGGATTTGCAATCCATCATACCAAATCTCTTCAGAATGTCAATTGTATACTTCCCTTGACTCATAATGATCTCATCCGGCTTCTACTGTACTTCTAAACCAAGGAAGTAGTGCATGAGACCAAGATCCTTCATTTCAAATTCAGAAGCTAACTCCTTACATTTGATAATGAGGTGATCTTCTCCAGTAAGAATTAAATCATCAACATAGAGAACCAAGATTATGACATCAATTACCTTGAAGTATAGATTTGAATCAACATCATTCTTGGAAAAGCCCAAGCTCATCAGGTATCGATCAATTCTTTCATACCAAGCACGAGGAGCCTGCTTCAGGCCTGCAAACATGAGACTCCTTCCCATGAACCTCAAAGCCATCAGGTTGCTCAATATATACCTCTTCCTCGATTACACCATTTAGGAATTTTGTCTTCATGTCCATCTGGTGAATCTTCCATCCTTTAGATGCTGTAATAGCAATGATGGTCCTGACGGATGTATAACGAGCAACTGGAGCAAAGGTTTCCTCATAATCTACTACCTCTTTTTGAGAGAATCCTCTAGCCACGAACCTATCCTTGTACTTCTCGATGCTTCCATCAGCCGTGTGCTTGATCTTGAAGAGCCACTTAGAAGAAACAACAAATTTTCCTTCAAGTCTAGGTACAATATTCCAAACATCATTCTTGAGGATGGATTGACACTCTTCAACCATAGCATCTCTCCATACTTGTTGACTAGTAGCTTCCTCAACACTGGAAGGCTCTAACTCAATGATTCGACTCATCAATGCAACATAGCTTGAAAATTTATGAGGTCTCTTGCTTTCTCTAAATGTTCCTCTTGGGGCTGCAAATCTTTATGCCTCCTGCATTGTTTGCTTGGACCAAAGAGGTCTCTTACGACCAATCACAATGTCTCTCGGCCCATCAGTAGGTTCCAAAGGCTCAGTTGAATCCTCATCTTCTTTAGGATCAGTAGCCTCCCTCTGAATCTCAGGAGTATGGTCAACTTCCATATCCAGAGGAGACTCTTGGTCTTCATTGTCTATCTCCATGTGGATGCCCTTAGATCTCTTGAATGCAACATCCTCTTCAAATGTAACATCCCTGCTGATCTCAATCAACTTCTAACCTGGAATGTAAACTCTGTAGGCTTTTGAAGACTCATTGTAGCCTACAAAAATTCCTTTCTTGCCAGATGGTTCCAACTTTGTCCTTTTATCTTTAGGCACATGAACATATACAAGACAACCAAAGATTCGTAAATGACTTACTTCCGGCTTCACCCCTGTGAATGCTTCTTCGAGAGTCATGTTCTCCAAAATGCGGTGAGGGCTTCTATTATGAATATACATAGCTGTCCTAGATGCTTCAGCCCAAAAGAAGGTTTGCAGATCTTGATCATGTATCATGGCTTTGGCTACTTCTACAATAGATTTGTTCTTCCTTTCTGCAACACCGTTCTGTTGAGGATTGTAAGGGACACAAAACTCCCTCTTAATCCCTGCTTCAATGCAAAAGTTATGAAAGCTTCCAGAGATGTATTCTCCTCCGTTGTCGGATCTCAAAACTTTGATCCTCTTCATGGACAAGTTCTCTACTTGAGCTTTAAATTCTTTGAACCTCTCAAGTACTTCCTCAAATTCTTTAGATTTCAAGAAATAAATGCAAGTCTTTCTAGAGTAGTCATCAATGAAAATAATGTAATACAAGAAACCACTCAAAGAAGCAATAGACATTGGACCACATAAATCAGAATGAATAAGATCTAGAATACATTTAGATCTACTTTCACTACTATGAAATGAACCTTTAGTATTCTTACCCAATGCACAACCTCTGCAAGTGCCTTCATGCTCTTGGTTGAGTTTAGGAAGGCTCGTGACCATCTTCTCCATGGTTGGTAGTGCTCGAAAGTGAAGATGAGCAAGTCTTCTATGCGAAAGTTCACACGAACTTGATGAATCATACAACAAAGCCTGAAGTGGACGAGAGCAAAGTCTGTAGAGGCTCTCATGTCGAACTCCAATCACCCGAGCAATCTTGATATTTGAGTTCTTTGGCCATGCAAGAACTTTACCTTTTGAGAATGCAACTTGGTACCCCTTGTCCTCCAAGGCTGAGAGAGACAAGGTTCCGTTTGATACCCACAACAAATAGCACATCACTCAACTGCAACGAGATACCTGAATCTAATTGAAGAGAGGAGGTCCCAACACCCTTCACATAATAGCTAGCATCATCACCAATAATGACTTGAACACTAGAATCTCTCTCCACCAAATCAGATAGATGCTCTCTAAATCCGGTGATGTGGCGAGGGGCACCACTATCATTCAACCAAGTATTGTTGTCAGTAGGCACATTGCTTGATAAAGCTGAATAGAATAGAAAACCACTTGAATCCTTCTGTGGAGAGATCTCACCCACATCTGCAATTGAAGCCTGCTGCTTAGGTCTAGTTGGACAATCCTTTGCATAGTGACCAAACTTGTCACATCTAAAACATTGAATGCGAGAGAGGTCCTTCTTCTTTTTAGATGCAGGGGCACCATTTGATCCTTTATCTTTATTCCTCTTGAAGTAGCCTTTCTTCTTCGAGGATTGAGCGGCAAGAACATGAATGTCTTCATTTGTAGAGCTTTGACCAATGCCTCTCGCAGCCAACCTTGATTCTTCTTGAATACAATCCACCCTCAAACGATCAAACTTAGGAAGTTTTGATCTCCCATTGATTCCTTGAATGAATGGCTCCCAAGATTGAGGAAGACCATTGAGAGCCAGCATAGCCAAATCCTTATCATCCACCAAACGCCCAATGGTAGAGAGTTGATCTCTCAACTCGATAATCTTCATGAAGAATGAGATGACGGATTCTCCTTTCGCCATCTTGATATGATGAAGTTGCTGCTTTAATGCAAGAGTTTGACTTGTGTTGTTGATCTCATACATCTCCTCCAAGGTCTTGAACATGTCTCTTGCTGTTTTCAACTTGGAGATAATAGGCACAATATGGTCTTTCACAGAATCAACGAACATCTTTTTCGCCTTAGTGCCATTCCTCTTCTATTGTGACTTCTCATTCTCATCGGTTGGTTCAGGAACTTCACCCTCCACGAACTGAGCTAACTCATTTTCTTCCAAAGCGAGCATGACTCTAAACTTACAAGATGTGAAGTTTGATGCGCCCTCAAGTCTATCTTCGATCTTGAGCCTGTTCACCATCTTGACAATAAGATAAATGCAATCAAATATGACAATAAGAGTGGAGGATAGCGCTGTTTGACTAAATCTGATAATGATCTTTCTTATACCCGCTCTGATACCATGTTAGTTTTTATGATTAGATATAAAACTCAGATTTTAATTCAAAATCAGACGCACAAACACATAATATACCTTGGGAAAACCCTCCTCTTGAGGGAGAAAAAACACAACAATATATCGCTTATATATTGAATGATAAACAATAGTCTCATTTACAATGAGGCCAATTATGAGCCCAAGAATGGCATCACAATCTGATGCTAACACAAATATAATATAATGCTTCTTGCTAATGACAAACTCGACCTTCTACAATACTTCGATCTGCCCTTGCAATGTTCGCACTTGAAGACTCTCAAATTATACAATGAACATGATATGAATGAATGAATTACAATGAAGTAGCATCAAACATGTATACAAGAGAGAAGGAGAGGACGTGACTCTCCAAGTCTTCATGTCAGCCTTCACAAGAGTCGTGCCTTCTAGAAAATAAAGTCGGCCTCCAAAAGATTGTCTCTACAAGAAATCACGTTTTCATGATGTCGGCCTTGTTACCAATAATTAAATATTTATTTATGTGAGATGATGAAGCGCTTCTTCATTAATTGTTGTCTTTCAAATTAAATAGTCGTTTAGGCTATCATTTAATTTGATCTTCATAGATGGATTTGGGTTGGAAGTAGCAGCCCGACACTGCCACGTAACATCAACAGTAATGTGACCCAGAATGTTTCCAACACCATTCTAAAAATATTTCTAGTTGCACCTAGACATATCTGTTCGAACTCTGAAAAGTAGAGTAAATGTGTCCTTCCAAATAAAAAATAAAGTGAACACATTTCCTCCTAAAAATGTCTTTTTGAGAATGGCTTGCTAGTCATTGGCATAAATACCATCTTAACCCTTAATTTTTTAAAATATCTACTCACATATTATAATATCTATTTTTTAAATGTTAAAACATTTTCCATATGTTTAATGCCTATAATATCACCTTAACCTTTAATCACATTTTAGTAGGAGATAGTAAAATCTACTAACATATTGTGATATATTTTAAATGAAGAAACATGTCATGTACACTTGAATGGATATATTAGAATGGTGAAGATAGGAAATTTATGTAATTACATTAGTATTTAGTTATATGAGTAAGTGTTACTTGATTTTTTATGGAAAATCAGAACACAAAATAAAAGAAAAATATTTTCTACAAAAGAAAGTCAAAGTCAAAGTCAAGGGAAGAAATTCAAAGTCAAAGTCAAAGAAATTCAAATAAGTCAACATCAAGTCGAGAAAGTCAAAGTCAAAGTAAAAGGAAGTCAAAGAAAGCTAGCATCAAGTCAGGGATGAAGTCCAAAGTCAAAGTCAAGGGATAAGGATTGAAAAATATCTTATCCACAGAGGATAAGGATGACAACTCATAAAGCAAAAAAGACAAATCTTATCTAGAGGGGATAAGGATTGAAAAATATCTTATCCATAGAGGATAAATATGACAATTAGAGGATAAGATTGACAACTCATAAAGCAAAAAGGCAAATCTTATCTATAGGGGATAAGGATTGAAAAATATCTTATCCACAGAGGATAAGGATGACAACTCAGAGGATAAGATTGACAACTCATAAAGCAAAAAGGAAAATATTATCTACAGAGGATAAGGATGACATCTCATAGGAAAATTATGTAAAGTCAACATGACTTTTTAATTTTAGGCTCTCAAAAATCTATTAATAAGAGGCCTATGTTTGTTGTAAAGCATTGGAAAAGTTTATTGTGACAAAGTGACATTCAATCCTTTAATTTTTTCAGTCAAAATCAGGTCTCTACTTCTGTAATCTTCTTCATTGATTGCATTTCCAACCTTGTTTCACTTTGAAATAATGGTTGATTGTATGCTTGTGATGTAATATTTTACTGTTTTTTCAAAAAATAGTCATTGTAGCAGCCTTTAGTGATTCAAAGATCAGTATTTTTGCCTCTATTTGTTTCAATTTTCTCTATGTATGAAAGAAAAATAGGTATTATTGTGAGTTTTATGACTCATTGATCGTTGTTGTTCTAAGTTTACCTCTGAATTATTGTTGTAAATTACTGTGTGAAGCTTTAGATTGAGATTCATAAGTTGTGTTGCTAAAAGGAAGTAGAAATCTGCTCTATTTGGTGTATCACCTTCATTTTCCGTTTTAGATTTAGATTATTAGATCTCTTTCATCTCTTTTCCTAACAAGGTTCTTTAGTTAGAGTTAGGTTTTAGGTGATTTACCAAGGGGAAGCTGCCCTTTAATCAAAGGTTGACCTTGAGTTTCGCGAGTCCCACAACTTGAAAGGTCATCCCATGTTTCACATGATAGCTGGATTCAAGATTCAACAATGTGCATATTCCTAGTGATAATAGTAAGTGGGGAAGGTAATAAAAAAATAGTAATATTAATGCGTAGAATTTGTGGTGAATTTTTCATAAAGTCTAAATTATGGTGTAGGATATTGTGTAAACTTTTTACAATAATTTTTAATAAATATTTGGTAAATTAAAAAGGTTGTAAGAATTTTAGAATTATTATGATAATTTGTAATTCTATTCTTTCTAATAATCAATCTGATCTCTAATGTATTTCGAGGTTTTTCTAACATCATTTTATTTAAAATGCATTTTTAATTGTGCATACAAAAGAATAATTTAAAAATTAAATTGAACCCTAAAGGATAGAGTGGGTATGTTTTATTCTCTTCAAAGTAGTGAATAGAGTGGACATATTTACTTCTAAGCAAATGATGAAAGTAGGCGCATTTCTTTCTAATAAAGTCATATATTAAGAGTGGCTTTCTAATTTTCTACCTAAATATTACCTTAACGCTTAATATTTTTATACTTATATCATTGCCCTAAGTAGAAAGACCACATGTGTAGAGCCTACTTATAAAAGTTTTGAAACCATGTTAAGGAAGTGCATATAAGCTCTTATGCCATGAGAGAAATGCAAGAAAATCACTCATCTTAAAAATTAGATCTTATGTATGTAGTGATTATATCTAGTAACTAAATGCTATGAAACTTAATTCAAAAGATTAAAAATAGCATAATACTATATTAGTAAAATTTTAAATAAGATCCCTATAAAGATCATATCATAAAAAGCCTCCTTATACTCCTTCCTTCACATTATGTGATTTTTGAAGGGAGGAAGCTCTAATCTATAAAATTCTAAGCTTACCTTAATAGAGATCCCATTAGCCATATTATGTGGTCAACTCCTATTGGTTGCCTTGCACAATCACATTTTCTAATTTCCTAATTACTTAAAATATAAAAATAACCAATACATTTAACTTAGGACAAAGTAAACTTGCTTAAATAAAATATTGGTTACATGACAACACCAACACCTCCCTTGGGTGCAACTTAAGGAATGTTTTATAAAAAGGAACTATAGAAACTAAGCAATGAATTCCAATAGCTACACTTGATGAGGTAGGCATGTATAATAAGCTTGATAGAAAAGGAATGAGGACTTGGAATACCCTTCCCCCAAGGAAAATGTATTTCATCTTATGTAGTACTTGATGAAGGTGAACATATCAAGAGTTTAATGGAGATGATATAAACAATATGTTGTTGCTTGTTTGGAAGTTTGGAAAGATGAATTGATACTCCATGTAGTCACAAGCCAATGCAAATGAGCAAGAACTGGACATTGAAGAAGTTTAACTTGCATCAAACAACATTCCTTTCTTTAGGAAGAGATATAGTTGAAGGCACATATTGAATGCCCTCCCAATCTAAGATAGGATATGAAGGAAGCAACAAAAAAGTGACTAGAACTAGTTCAATGATATTTGAATATGATAGCAAAGATATCCTAAACACAAGCTATGGAAATATGATTGTCAAAGAGGAACAAAAAACATTGGAGATGGATCATCTAAAGAGCAAGTCACAACAAAAATGGAGGGTCTAACACATGTACTTTAATTGCATCTGCTAAAAGAGGATTCACAAGACAAGGTGGATCAAAAAGTAAAAGACAAAGGATGATAACTTGAACCCATATTACATCTATTGAATGAGGACTCACAAGACAAGGTGGGTCACCAAGTGAGAGTTGATGAGGTTCCAAGGACAAGTATGTGGGAGCTTTCATCAAATAGAAAAATAATGTCCTCCATGAAATGAGAAAAATCCTCAAAATAAGGTTCTACAAAAAGATGACCAATGCCGTGTAGATAGGGATTCCAAAAAGGTGATGAAGTCCAAGAACATTTAGGTGAGAAGTCTTATCAAACATAAAAATAAATATATTACAAGATATGAGGATATTGTATATAAAGATGAACAATGTCACAAAAATAAGAATCCCAAAGAGGTAGCTTTGTTATGAGGGAAAGAGGATACAAAAAAGTATCAAAAAATGCATCATAAACTATATTGAAAATTAACTAATTTGATGAAGTTGTGTGTCTTCATAATTTGTATTACTATCATCATAATCATTAGTGCAATTAAATTTATAGTGTGTCATCCATGGGAACATCAAGCACTAGAAAAGTGTCACCAAATAACTATAGAAGGATTACTCAAGTAGTAGAAGGGCACTTCATGTCTTTAATGTGATGCCACAATTATTAAGCCACATAATGTGCTTATTAGAACTAGTTGGTGGTGTATAGTGCTCCTCTAGGTGACATTTCTTAGAGTCTGTTTTTATTATAAAGTTTTAGGGTTCTATTAAGGGGTCCCTACCCTAAGCATAACCATAATTAAAGAAAAAAACATAAATGACTAAAGTCTTGTATGAAAAACCTAGATTGGGTGGAACATGCACAACCAAAGCATAAACACATAGGTACCAACAAGTTTAACAAAAAACCCAATAGGATCATATAAACTAACATGAACAACCTTAACAAGTGTAGCTAGACCAAACACAGCATTACAATGAGCCAATAAAACACCTTGGAGCATTAAAAATAATCACCCAACAACCAACATAAGACTTAGTGATGGCCTTGCATCAAAGGGTTTGTGACACTTTGTTCAAACCCCCCTTGCTAGAAATATCTACTACTTGGACCAACACCATCCCAACCACCTCTTCTAGTCCCTCAAGTTGCTCACTTTTAATTAGCTTCACATCTTACCAACCTTAACAAATTATCATTTTCCAGGGACGAGAGATTAAGCCCTTTCACCTCCTCTAGTAGGCACTTGCTATGGGGGAGAACACAATGTTTAATAACCAACCACAAATCTTATATGAAATTAGTTAGAGCACTTACACCATTATTGAGAGCTAAGATTTCATCTTTCATGCCTTTGATTTCAAGGGCTACTTATGCCTCATAAGACTAGAGAAAGCCCTACTACTCAAAATAGTCATCCTTCGAACAAAAGAATAACTCTTAAATACTCATACTAACATTTGCATTCTAAATTGTCATCCCTAGTTTCTCCTAAAAACTAGTTATGTTTGAAGCTCTTGACCTCAACTTACCATTATCCTCTATCCCATATTGCTTGAGAATCATCTTGACCACATAGAGCATGGAGGAGATAGAGTCATTAGAAATATTTCTAGAGAGATGGTTCAAGACACCACCCTTGCGAAGTGGATCACAAGAGGATCTTGCACCACACCCCACCATTAAAGAACACAAGACACAACCACATCCTTCACAACACTTGCTACTCCACAAAAACAACTACAAGGAGCCCAACTGCTAGAAAAATCCAATGCCATGCTACCAAATGTGAAAAACTAAGGCACCACCTTCTAGCCACTATCATATAACACAAGTGTTGGAGAAAATACAATCTCATAATACATATAAATGTGTGAGACGTCCATTTCTAACATTGTCCATCATAAATTATCACTATTGCCAATATGAACAAGTAATCATATAATAAGGCAGAACTTCATTCACTCAAGGGGACACTCTTTGTCCACTTTCCAATGAGGAAACATTATTCATGTCAATGTCATTGGTTTGTCAAACAATCTACAACTTGGTTTTGCTTCTTATCATAGTGTTGAATCTCATTGTGATCAAATTTCTTTAACTGTTGAAGGATTTTCTCTCATATTGAACATAACTCCCAACTTGAACATAAATATTTTTTGAGGGTATTGATAACAACATGAGTTACCTTCCATAATAATTCTATAGAAGCTAATTAAATAAACTATCACCAACCCAACAAGAAGAACCTCCACTCAACTTTAATATTTGTTTTATAACCCAAATTTTACTAATAGAATCCCTATCAAAAACTTGCCCTCAACATCTTGTAGAATATACCCAATGTGAAGCAGGCTAAGGTTACCTCTAAGACACTATTAAAATTAAATTTGCTTCCCTATCCATAACCTTACATTTTTCATTTCTACTAAGAATTAACCCTTGACCGAGACCCTCACAATCATATTATGACTCTAATAAATGTTAATACTATTGTTTTCATTCTAATTTTGGAGTAGATATTTAGTAGTATATGACTAAGAATCATACTCTATAAAAAGCTCATTAAAATAAATGTTTTAGGAAGCTTGCTAGTTAGTTCAATGAGAGCTGACGATGCAATATACTGACCCGCAACAGTTGTTCCGGTCATACTGATCTACTCTCCCATTACAGACTAGATGCAGCGACTCTACTGGGGATCGAACCCAGAATCTCTGGTTTCGTAGACCAGCGCCTTATCCATTGGGCCATAGAGTCCTGATGTCATACAAAAAAAATCACTATAATATTTAATGGTTAAATACGTTTACGATTGCTTCATTATTAAATCCTCACACAGCAAATGAAAAAACAGCGACTGCCAGCTCCCCATAAGAGACAAAACAGTCGGAAGGACTTTTATTATGTATAAATCTTGGAAAGTGCTAAGTGATAGGCATGAGCCCTAATCCCTGAATCCTGAATATCGGATGCAAAGATTTTAAATTAAGATTTTGCTATCAAAGAATATCGTCTACATCTTAATTGCATTCATTATCCTTGGATTTCAATTACGCCATTACGTGAAACCAGGCACGATCACTTTGGCTATCTGTGCAGATTACAGGGACAGAGGATGCTAAGCAGAGTTGAAAGGGGTGCCCTGTTCCACGAGGTGACAGTTGAATCAATTCAGCAGAGTAGTGAATTGAACAAAAAAAATATTGAATTATGAGCATGGGTGTAACTGTCCACATTTGGAATGTTGATGGTTAGTCCAAGAACGAGTTGTCTAACTTAGAACTCAGATTTGATTGTGGAAGAAATGTGTAAGGAACATAAGATTCCGGTGTCAACTGAAAGAGGCAAAATCAGAATTGGGGAAGACTTTTGGAAAATAAGGAATGATGTATATTTATGAATGAAGGGGTGAACTAAAAACACCCATACCCAGATTAATTAAGGATACAAAATCTTCTCAGGTTTAAAACAGGAAAATAACCAGATTATGTCAGGTTGTTGAGAGGGGGGATGGTGCTCTAGAGTCTAGAGTTGGGGGATTTTCAGAGGAACACGGAGACAAGGAATTGGAGGAGGAAAAGGATTTCGAAACTGGTGTGCAACAGTAGACTTGAAAGCTTTTGTTTAACCGTTTCTAAGGTAATGTTCTATGGGATGACAGTCGACCCTTTTTCTATATGTTAATAGTTCCTCTGTTATGGTTGTCCTTGGTTGTTACGCCCAATATGTGTGTATTCCTATGTGTGAAATGGAGAAGATTTGTAAGGAGTAGAGAGAAGATTGCTTCTTGCCTCAACAAGAAGGCTGCTAGATATCATCAACAAGAAGTTTAAGATGCATTCTTTCTTATTTCTCCTATTTCTTCTAGTCATTCTTTTCTGAAGTAGAAGGATTGGTTTATAGTACATGTGACAATTTCCAGGGAATTTAGCTGCGAGACCCCCTTGCTAAGGTGATGAAGGTGGAAATAGAAGCTTGTGGAATCTAGGTTTTAACACCGTCTGATAAGAGAATGTTAAAGGAAATTGCAACGGTATCCCACACAAACTATCTCTAAGCCTTATCTAAGTTAAACCCCTTTTAGGCTATTATTAAACTGTGTATCTTAATATATAGAACATTATGCAATGAATTAATAGATCTTGGGCGGAGAATAAATTGTGATAATTTAGTTGGGTATAAACCAGGTGCTTTGTTAATATGGAAACCAAATTAGGAAGTTAGTATATAGAATGTTGTGATATTCTTGTGTGACTGGGCCTTGTCTTGTGTGTTTCCAAATTTATTTCTGATAGAAGCTTGAGGTTTTGTTTCTGAAAGGGAAAGGAGAACCCAGCATGCACCTTACAACATCCTATATTTTGCTCAAACAGATATTCAATAATTTGATGCAAGCACATACAGACATAGTTGATTTCCCATCTCATTAACCCTTAGAGGAAAGGTAATGTAGTTTGCAGATCTAAATAAATTTCAGCAGCAGCAAATAAATTAACATTTTAAGAACACAAAAAAAAAAGAATAGAAGAAAGATAGACATAAGAGAAGAGACACCAATATATGTGGGGTAAACCCTTTCGGGTAAAAAACCCCACACTCCAAAGTATCGAACCAATGTATTAATCTACATCAACAAACATGTTACAATACACTTGTAGGCTCAAAGCCTTAACATGGAGATTTACATCTTGCTCCTCTGGAAGAAAAACTGACAGCACAACCCTGCATAAAACTCTCCTCACAAATGTCTCCTCAAGCCTTCAATTTATAGGAATTCCAATACAAGAAACCACCAAAATGGAAACTCAAAACCATGAGTTACAACACCTAGTCATGGAGAATCAAATCCATCGTAATATAGAAAGATACTCAAATCATAACCGACTTCTCCAAATATGGCACTCCATTTTTGGCTCCTAAAATCATGCTTTCACAATCTCCTAAAATCTCGCTTTTCAAGTTTCCAATTGTAATTTCCTTTTTCAGGCTCTTTCCATTTTAGCAACTCTTACACATCTTACAAGTTGTCATTGTTGCATTTAGCAACTTCCATGACACCAAGTGATAATTTTTTTTTTGCCAAAATACAAATAAATAAATAATTCAAATATTAGAACTTGCAAGGTGTATGACACACCTAATCCTAACAGTTTCAATATGAAAGAGCGCTATGTGTATTAAAGTTCTATGACATTGAAACAATATACATCTCGATATTTCACGTACACCCTTGGAGATGGCTGGGTTTATATTGTTGGGTGTTGACGCTCAACGATCACTTTGTTTTTCCCTTCAATTACAATGTCCATTCAAATTCCTTTCTTTTCAAAGAGTTATCCATATTGGATAATGTAATTGCCAATTCATATGTTGTTGATGTTATGTTGCTGCTAATTGTATTCAAACATCTGAGATAATAAAGATATTTCTCCTGCTTCAAAGTGGATGTAATCAAATTGGTGAACCACTATAAATATTTGTGTTCTTCGTGTTTATAAATGATCTTATTTCTGATTTTAATTTCTACAATATTCTTTTCATTTAATCTGCAATAAATTCATCAACAATTGGTATCAAGTTTGGAAAATTAGTTGTTTGAATTGTGATAATTTTCGGGAAATGGAGGAAGTGGATAAATGAAAGATAGAGAAGTTCGCAAGGCAAAATTTCAGATTGTGGAACGTGTAGATGGAGTCTTTGCTGATTAGAGGAGATCTCTCGCTCGCATTGGAAGGAAAAGTGAAGAAACCAACTGCGATGTCATATGAGGATTGGGAGAGACTAGACAAGAAAGTAAGAGCCACAATTATTCTTTCATTATCCAACACTGTCCTCTTCAACGATGCAATAGAGAAGACCTCAAAAGAGTTGTGGGACAAATTGACAAACATGTACGAGATGGCGTCAGCCTCCAATAAAGTTTACCTCATGAAAAAATTATATAATTTGAAAATGAAGGAAGGTGGAATCATGTCAAACCATTTGAATGAATTTAATACTTTAATCAGTCAATTGGTTTCAGTAAGTATCAATTTAGATGATGAAATCAAAGCCATCTTACTACTATGTTCTCTTCCGAATAGTTGGGAAGGTGTTGTGATGACAATCAACACCTTTATATCCGGGAAAGCAAACCTCAAATTTGATGACATTGCTGCAACTCTTCTCAGTGAAGATATGCGAAGGAAAAATCAAGGAACCGCATCCAGTGATGCCTTGATTTTTGGCAATAGAGGTAGACACCAAGAAAGGGGAAAAAATAATCATAGAAGATCAAAATCAACGAAAGATCAATGTCAAGGGGAAGAAATGGAGGTTGTTGGTTTTGTGAAAAGGAAGGCCATATAAATAAAAATTGTTGGCCATACAAAAAGGTGCAGAACCAATCGAAGGACAACGAAGTGAACACCACGTATGAAAAAGATGAAGATGTTCTAGTCTTATCAATAGGTGAAACTACAGTAGATTAGTGGGTGTTGGATTCTAGTGCATCCTTCCATAGAACCTCATGCCGAGAAGCCTTCCAAAATTATCAAGAAGGTAGATTTGGTAAAGTATATCTTGGTGATAACAAGGTGTGTGAAATTATTGGCAAAGGTGACATGATGTTGAAGTTGAATAATGGAAACAAGTGGTTGTTGCGTGATGTAAGATATGTTCCAGAGTTAAAAAGAAATCTGATTTATTTGGGATAGCTTGATGCTCAAGGATGTAGCATCACTTTTTCTTCAAATTCGTGGAAGGTGACCATAGGGGTGTTAGTGGTTGGAAGGGGCAACAAATTGGGCACATTATATGTGCTAGATAGTCCTATTGAAGTGGGAGAAACGATGACATTTGTGGACAACAAAAAAAAACTATGGCATAGAAGGCTCGGGCACATGAGTAAGAAGGGGCTCAAAATCTTGCTCAAAAGGGATCATCTTTCGGGTTTAAAATCTGTGGATTTGGACCTATGTGAGCATTGTCTATATGGCAAACAAAGGCAAATTATTTCTCGAAGACTGGATATGACAAAAAGACAAGGCCTTTGGAGCTTGTGCACTCCAATGTTTTCAGTCCTCTAGAGGTAACCTCATATGGGGTAGCTAACTATTTTGTTACATTTGTTGATGATTGCACTCGAAAGTTATGGATTTATATGCTCAATAGATAATCAGAAGTTTTAACCAAATTCAATATTTTAAAGCTATTGTTGAAAACCAAATGAGGAACAAGATTAAATGTTTAAAAATAGATAATGGGGGAAAATTTTGTGCAGATAATGGTATTCATTGTATTAAAGTTGTACCATTCACGCCTCAAGAGAATGGTGTAGCTGAGAGGTTGAACCACACAATTCTAGAGAGGGATCGAAGCATGATCTCAAATGCAGGTTTAGGAAAAGAATTTTGGGTAGAAGCAGTTAACACAACATTGTATTTGATTAATACCAAACCCTCTTCGAAATTGGAGATACTCCAGAGGAGAGATGGATTGGACAATGAATTTCATTCAAACATCTACAAGTTTTTGGATGCAGAGCGTTTGTTCATATTTTGAAAGAGAAGCGTATGGAGTTGGATTTTAAATCTAAGCAATCTATATTTGTCTGATATGGGGAAGATCGGTGTGGCTTCAGATTGTGGAATCCAATCACGAATAAGTTGGTTCACAATCTGGATGTTGTCTTCAATGAAAAGATGTTTCCAGGCTTGCACAAACATGGCTCATTAACAAATGAATATGTGTTTATTGATGGTGTTGGTTGTGGGAGAAATTTGTAGTTTTCACATCCAAAAATATTTTCATCTCTGCCTCAACAACCACAAATGTTTAATTCAAATTTGCAAAACACTCACGGGCAAGGAGAATCAATTGAGGGTTTGGATTCTTCCCAATTTACATACTATGATGCCCCTATTTCAACTAATATACATCAAACTCCACTTGATGCTAGTGACAACTACTTTCATGTTCCCCTGTCATCACCATTGCAGGCTTCTCACACTCCATGATGTGAGAATCATGTGCAATCACATGAAGTTTCACAAGAAAGGTTCTAGGAGATCATGGGCCCCCATGTGAGGCACAATTAAGGTTTCCTGTAGAAAATTCAACTCCCACGTGGTCTACACATGAGGACATTCCAATATAGCCAATTCTAGGAAGTAAAAATTCCACGCAGCTAGTTCTTCACACCTCCACACACCCTGTTTTGGGGAGTAAAAACTCAACAAAACCTTTAGAATTGTCATTGTTTCCTTTTGAAAAGTCTTCATTGTCTTATGGAGTCCCCACACAACCTATTTTGGGAAGGAGAAATCCTATGTAGCAGTTTGTAGAATTTAACATGCCACCATTGCATTCTACGTGAGAAGAAAATACCTCTCCTACCCACACCAATTTCTTTGATCCTTCATGGCCTATGCAATTTTCACCTGCTCACAATCTTATCCCCACACAAATTTTTCTCACTAGAAATTATACGCTAGTTTCAAATAGTTTGTGAAGTTTTTCATAGGGAAATTCACATCCAAGGGAGTTCTTCAATTCCACAATTCTTGTTCAGTCTATGCAATCAATGCACAATCAAAAACATAATTCGTTCACCCCTGTCTCTTCCCATAATGAAGCTGTTGATTATGATGTTTTCACTCAAAATTTCATGCTAGTTTCAAATGCATTACAGAGGAAAAACATTGAAGATAACTTGCAGGAATAGGGTAATGTGCAAGAAGTAGTTCTCAAGTATGGAGGTCTACCCAAGAGCGTCGACCTTCGACAAAGTTTGACAACTATCAATTATTGATTTCTGATCAGTTAGAGCCTGCAACTTTCAAAGACACATGTAAAGATGTTAATTGGGAGAAATGGATGCATGCAATGCAAGAGAAAATAGATTCATTGATGGCTAATCATACCTAGGATTTGGTGAAGCTTCCACCCAATCGAAGAGCATTGAAGAATCAATGGGTGTACAAATTGAAAGAGAAAGAAGGAGGCAGGAAACAATATAGAGCGAGATTGGTTGTCAAGGGTTATAATCAACAAAAGGGTTTGAATTCAATGAGATCTTCTCACCAGTTGTGAAGATGACTACCATTAGAGCAGTTTAGGGTTTGGCAGTAGTATATGATCTTGAGCTGGAGCAACTTGATGTGAAGACCATGTTTCTACATGGTGATATAGAAGAGGAGTTGTATATGCATCAGCCTGAAGGTTTTGAATAGTAAGGTAAAGAAGATTTATATTGCAAGTTGAGGAGGAGTTTGTATGGGCTCAAGCAAGCCCCATGATAGTGATACCTTAAGTTTGACTCTTTCATGGCTGAGAAACACTTCACACATTGCAAATTTGATCCGTGCATTTATTATAAGGTTTTGAATAATGGCGAGTTTATTTTATTGCTGCTCTATATTGATGATATGCTTGTTATCAGTACTAGTATGAGAGTTGTTTGTGATTTGAAACAACATTTAGCTCAAAAGTTTGCAATGAAATATTTAGGGGTAGCAAAGAGGATAATTGGCATGACTATAATTCAGGACAAAAATAAGAGGGAATTAGATTGTCACAAGAGAAATATATTGACAAACTTTTGGGCATATTTAACATGAAGGTTGCTAAGCCTATTAGCACTCCACTTGCTGATCACTTTCCTTTGTCATCTAAAATGTGCCCCGAAACACCTCATGATCAGGAAAACATGACGGGTATTCCCTATTCATCAACAATTGGGGGTGTTATGTATGTGATGGTGTGCACTCGTTTGAACGTTACCCATGCAATGGGAGTTGTGAGAAGATTTATGAGCAATCCAGGCAAGACTCATTGGAAAGTAGTGAAGTGGATATTAAAGTATTTAAAAGGAACTTTAGATTATGTTTTGTGTTTTGGAGATAGAGATGCACAACTATGAGGTTATGTTGACTTAGATATGGCCAGAGACTTGGATAAACGAAGGTCTACAATAGGTTATGTGTTCACCTTTTTTGGGGCAACAATTAGTTGGGTTTCATGGTTGCAAGGTGGTTGCACTCTCCACTACTGAGGCTAAATATATTGCACTCATTGAAGGGGCAAAGGAGATGATTTGGTTGCAGCGACTGTTGGGTGAGTTGGGTTCCAAACAAAATGTTTACACTCTCTTTTGTGATAGCAACAATGCTATTCGATTGGAAAAGAATTCAACCTTTCATATTCAGACTAAGCATATTGAGTTGTGTTATCATTTCACCCGGAATGTTCTTGAAGAAGGTAAGCTGAAAGTGGGGAAAATTGACACAAAGGTGAATTCGATAGATGCATTGACAAAGATTGTACCACGAGAGAAGTTTGAGTTTTGTAGGAATTCTCTCATCATTGTCAAGATGTGACAATAGGGGTGAAGTGGGGGAATATCTCTGAGTTTGTAGCAAACATTGGACTTCTCTGTAGTTGATAAACCTTATAATCAATATCATAGGTTGAGGGTTGAATCCCTGTGTCAAGCAAGAGTCTTGATGGTGCAATCCCACTATTGCCCAATTGTGTACATCACCATTAGCACACAATTAGTTTAAAGTTTTAGTCTGTAAGACAAATACTTATCCAAATTCGGGCCAATATTCTAAGTGAGGATTTCTATTAGATAGAACAATGAGGTCAATTTGGAAGTGGCTCAAGATTTATTAAGATGAGTAAAGTCTTTATTAATTTTAAGAATTAAAAAAGCGATATATATTATTTTTAGAAAAATTGAAAAATGTATACTTTCAAAGTTTATCGAAGATTAAGTTGAAAATAAAAAATAAAAACAAATTAAATGAGATTAAATTCAAACATTAATAAACATTAAAAATTGTTAAGTGCCGAGAATACTGTAGAAGGTGGATAATGATTATCTTGTTTATCCCATAGATTAGCAAGAATGAAACCATCATCAATAGACTTCTAGCTAGTAAGAGCAACCTCTTCCATTTGATCTTCATTTGCAAGTTGTTGAGCATGAACAATAGAATAGTCAACTCCAAGTGAGGGAAGTTGTCAAATCCTGGTCAATTAGAAGCACCATGGTTGTGAGAAGAGGTGAAAGGTGGCTGAGAAGGTTGAGACCACTCACATGCTACATGATCTTGGAGCCTTATAGTTGAAATCCTTCAAACTAGGATCCTTGATCTTTATTAACATATTCACTATGACCATGCCTATGCTCACAAGGTGGGGAAGAGGTAGAAGTTAAAAATTATAATCATATAGGGAGCATTATCCTAGTGATCTAAGAGCTCCTACAAATGTGCAACTTTAAGTGCAACCTTGTGAGCTTACATCTAGATTT
The DNA here is from genome assembly GCA_007258455.2 of Sequoia sempervirens. Taxonomy (NCBI): domain Eukaryota; kingdom Viridiplantae; phylum Streptophyta; class Pinopsida; order Cupressales; family Cupressaceae; genus Sequoia; species Sequoia sempervirens. The sequence continues at coordinate 171,974,939 of VDFB02281492.1, read as the reverse complement.
CCAAGCACATTATAGCAAATCATAGTTAAGACAAGTAAAAAATAGGGTGTTGGAGAATTACAATATCAAAGAGAGGATGAAACAACTTCCACAAGTGAACAAATGAGCACAAGTGTATGTCTATCAAATATGAAATGAAGAGTGTATAATACAATGAACAATCCTTGCATATATAGGAAAAGATGAGGAGGTAGGAAGGTAGGAATGAAGTACTGACTACCCCTCTATAGGTGGGACACTTGTAAGCTCACTTGACAAGTGAGTGAGCAAGTGTCAATTGTTGCAAGATGTTGTGTCCCTTGGTCTCCTTGGTGCAACGCAGTGCTTGGGTTCGTGACATGGCTTAACCATCTCCTGTGGATCTTGTATAAATCGGGTGGTTGTATCAAGCATTAACAGGTTGATCTTTTGTTGCAAAGACAACCACCAATGT
>VDFB02281492.1:171959554-171974406 GCA_007258455.2 Sequoia sempervirens | reverse complement strand
TAAAAGCCTAAAACAAGTTCTTTCCAACAAACTATGGATGCTTGGAAAAAATATATAAAAGCATAATAGTAAGCAATAGCTCATAGACAAGGCAGTGAGTAGTTTGAAAAAATGCCTCGAAGAAATGTGATCTCCTGGTGATGGAATGCCATTCCATCACCATGAGACCACATTTTTTTGAGGTATTTTTTCAAACAACTCACCGCCTTTTCTATGCTACCACATTTTCCATACATGTCTACCAAATAATTTAATCAAACTACTCACTTCCTTGTTGTTATGGCTAAAAGCCTAATAAAGGTGCTTTCCAACAAACTATGGATGCTTGGAAAAAATCTATCAAAGCATAATATTAAGCAATAGCATAGACAAGGTAGTGAGTAGTTTGAAAAAAATGCTCAGGGAGTTCATGGTGATGGAATGCTGGCCCCATCACCATGAGACCACATTTCTTAGAGGCATTTTCTCAAACAACTCACTACTCTTTCTATGCTACCACATTTTCCATACATTTCTACCAAATCATTTTATCAAATAGTTCTCTTCCTTGTTGTTATGGCTAAAAGCCTAAAAAGGTGCTTTCCAACAAACTATGGATAATTGGAAAAAATCAATCAAAGCATAATAGTAAGCAATAGCATAGACAAGGCAGCAAGTAGTTTGAAAAATACCTCGAAGAAATGTGGTCTCATGGTGATGGAATGTCATTCCATCACCATGAGACCACATTTCTTTGAGGTGTTTTTTCAAACAACTCACTGCCTAAAGAATAGAAACCAAGCATTTAGCCAAAATTCCCCTCCAAATTCTTTTCAAGGTCCTCATCCTCATCCTCAATTTACCAATCCATGGAACCTTCCACCTTTTATTCCACTTGTTCATATCCCCACCCCTCCCTCTTCATGTCATGATTGCCCTCCATCTCATAACCAAGACCACACTATACCATCCACCCCATCCCAAGATAATACCATAGAGAAGGAAATGAACTGTTTGAAAAAATGCCTCAAAGAAATGTGATCTCATGGTGATGGAATGCCATGAAACATTTGTTTGTAATGGAATTCCATCACCATGAGACTGCATTTCTTTGAGGCATTTTTTCAAACAGTTCACTACCTTCTCTATGCTACCACAATTTTCATACATGTCTACCAAAGCATTTTATCAAACAGTTCACTATCTTGTTGCTATGGATAAAAGCCTAAAATAGGTTCTTTCCAACAAGCTATGGATAGGGAAAATAGTAAGCATGATAGTAAGAAATATATAGTTCAATAAGTACTCAAAATTTTGTTCATTATCTCATACATTATAAGCCATGATGTGCATCACTATTGTAGTTTTTGTGATTGAATAATTTATTGTTTTATTTTCAGATGTTGCAAGCGGAAACACCCCCAAATGTTCATAGGGAAATGGAGCTTGGTGTTTCTTCTGCTATAGACTCCTCGATGCCTCTCATGAGGGTATGAGGTAGATTATTAAATTTCAATTTGCATTCGTTGTTATAGCTGTTAGTTACTGAAAAATCAAATGATTATTGATTCGTAGTTTAATTTCTCTTTTGGATGGTTTCTACAAGGCTTCAGCACCCCACAACATGCGAATATTTCCCTCAAGGAGAGTGATCGTCTACTGGCATTAAGTGATTATTTTGTTAAATATATCATTTTTATAATGTAATTTCTATATATTAATGTCTTTACTTGTTATTGTAACAGATAAGGCTTGATCAAGAACTAAACCCTAGGAGGAGCACCAAGAGCACTCCTCGAAGAGTAAACGAGTGACAAACTTATTTCCATCCAATCGACCAACAAATGGAAAGAGTTTGTTTCAAGAGCCTAGAGAGCAATGACTTTTGATTCCAGAGCCCTTTGTTGTATGCCTATATGGCATTTTTGGACATATTTTTTATTGCATATATTTGACATTGTATGCCTATATGGCATTTTTGTAAGCCTATATGGCATTTTTGTAAGCCTATATGGCTATTTTGTATATATTTTATACTTATATCAACATATATTGATGTATTCCTACATGGCTATTTAGTTAATACAAATATTTTTTTATCGATGGTCTCCATATTTGCATTATAAATCCATGGTTCAATAGATATGAGTTACGTGTATTCAAGTGTATACTTTACAACTTACATGTATACTTTGTGACTTACATGTATTCCAATGTATAATTTGCAACTTACGTGTTTTCATGTGTATACCTTGTATTCATGCATATACTTTGTATTAATGTGTATACTATGTATCCATGTGTATACTTCAAGTCTTACTTGTATTTGAGTACTTATTCTTCACTTATTCACATGTATGCTTCACTTATTCACGTGTATACTTATTAATTGGTTAGCCCTAGCATTGATCATTGTTGTCCTTCATGATTTGTCTTGAATATTTATTGATTGATGCTAAAAAACTTCAATATTTCCAAAAATGATTCACCAATGATGTATCATTTACTTATGTGCTAATTTAATATGGAATCCAAGGAATATTTTTAAAGGGATAAAGCTAGGAGGAGAGGGAAGATAGATATTTATAGTGTAACCTATTGTACCTTCTCTAAACAAACCTCTAATGGCTCTTGTATTCTTTTCTATTCTATTTTCTACTTTTCATATCCCATTTTTATAGGTGATTAGAGCTATAATAGGAATAAGAAAGTTACCTAAATACAAGATATTAATAATAATCAATTCAATGTAAGTATGAGATCCACATAGCAGTTGGATCATAACCCGTATGAGAACGAAAAGGTTTAGGCTTTCCTAAACTATTTTGACACCTATATTTTTTACCTCTTTCATGCAATCATATGCTTTTGGTGTGGAAAACTCAGACTTGTCAATTGTCGTGTGAATCTTTCTCTTTTCCTTTGTTTTGCATGCCATCATAAAGGATTGAGCCGATTGAACGTAGCTCAGAGTGATTCAGCATGTTTGGGTGCGAAAGAGGACCATGCCTAGCATAAACGTACCCATATGGACATGTTGGAACAGTCTATTTGGTCGTACGAGTTGTAGAATGAAAGTTGCACCACTTTGCAACTTTATACTACTTGCATTTGATAACTTTTTCCTCAACTAAAAAATTTTCACCATGGGAAAACGCCTCTAAGATGGAAAATTCAAGAGAGGTTATTATAGAGGATCCCAACATGATCCCATAGCCTTAGACGAAAAGTTTGTAAGCATCACGGTTTCCGAATAATAGCATGTCAAAGATTGCAGCCATTTTGCACTTTGGACTCTTAAGGGATCAAGCCGGTTGAACGTAGCTCAAAGTGATTCAGCGTGTTTGGGTGCGAAAGAGGACCATGCGTAGCATAAAATTACCCATCCATACGTGTTAGAATAGTATGTTTGGTCACATCGGTTATGTAACTAAAGTTGCACCCATTCTTTAACTCTTACATTGCATTTGACAACTTTTTCCTCAACCGTAGTGTCATCACCACAAGAAAATTCCTTGAGATAGCAAAACCGGTGAGAGGTTATTGTAGAGGGTCCCAAATGTGATCTCAGAGTCTCTCAAATAATGTTTGTAAGCATCACGGGCTTAAGTGAGCATTTTTTCAAACAAATTTCTACCTTTTGAAATTCCTTAACAAGATCGGGACAAAGCTAGTGAACTCACTAGTTTTCATCATGTAGGGTTGGATTACAGGGTTGTTTAGGCTCCTCATAGAAATGGGGTCTTATGTGAACATGAGACCACATTTCTATGAGGAATTTTTTCAAGCTTCCCCTACCTTTTCAACCCTATCGCATTGACAAGCTAGTGAGTTTGAATGGCTTGTCAATGCTCTCAGTTACGAATTTTTGGATCCAATTCCTTAAAGAAATGTGGCATTGTGGCATGCCACGATTGAAAGATAGACAACAAAATAGAAGCATGACAAGGAATGTGAATTTTGACAATAATGTTTAGTAGACATGTATGCAAAATGCGGTTTTGACAAGCTAGTAGCCCACTAGCTTTGTCAATGCAAGTAGGGTTGACAAGTAGGGCTATTTGAAAAATGCCTCATAGAAATGGTTTCAAACAACTCCCCTACCTTGTCAACCAATCACCGTGAGACCCCATTTCTATGAGGATTTTTTTCCCCATTTCTATGAGGCATTTTTTCAAATAGCCCCCTACATCACCGTGAGCCCATTTCTACGAGGCATTTTTTTCAAAAATCCCCTACCTTGTCAACCCTACCGCATTGACAAGCTAGTGAGATCACTAGCTTGTCAATCCTCACATGAATTTTTGGATCCAATGCCTTAAAGAAATGTGGTCTTGTGGCATGCCATGATTGGGTAAGATAGGCACAAAATGGAAGCATGGACAAGGCATGTGAATTATTTGACAATAATGTTTTGGTAGACATGTATGCAAAATGTGGTACCTTTGACAAGCTAGTGAGCTCACTAGCTTTTCAATGTGGTAGGGTTGACAAGGTTGGGGGTTTTTTGAAAAAATGCCTCATAGAAATGGGCTCTTAATCACCATGAGACCCCATTTCTATGAGGTATTTTTTCAAACAACCCCTACCTTGTCAACCCTACCGCATTGACAAGCTAGTGAGCTCACTAGCTCATTAATGCTCACATGAATTTTGGATCCAATGCCTTAAAGAAATGTGGTCTTGTGGCATGCCATCATTGCAAGATAGGCTCAAAATGGAATCATGGACAAGGCATGTGAATTGTTTGACATTAATTTTTTGGTAGACATGTATGCAAAATGTGGTACCTTTGACAAGCTAGTGAGCTCACTAGCTTGTCAATGCAGTAGGGTTGACAAGGTAGGGGGTTGTTTGAAAAAATGCTTCATATAAATGTGGTCTCATAGTGATGTATCTGTGAGACCACATTCTATGAGGCATTTTTTCAAACAACCCCCTACCTTGTCAACCCTACTGCATTAATAAGCTAGTTAGCTCACTAGCTTAACAATGCTCACATGAATTTTTGGATCCAATGCCTTAAATAAATGTGGTCTTGTGGCATGCCATGATTGCAAGATAGGCTCAAAATGGAAGCATGGACAAGGCATGTGAATTGTTTGACATTAATGTTTTGGTAGACATGTATGCAAAATGTGGTACCTTTGACAAGCTAGTGAGCTTACTAGCTTGTCAATGCGGTAGGGTTGAAAAGATAGAGGGTTGTTTGAAAAAATGCCTCATAGAAATTTGGTCTTGTGGCATGCCATGATTGAAAGATAAGTTGCACCTTTCCCCATGTTTCTAACTTAGCCTTGAATAAAGAATCTTGAAACAATGGAGAGAAGGGTTACAATCCCTTATAGGTAGAATAATCAAGGAAACATTAAAAATATATCACAACATTAGTGATGAGGTAAGTTTAGTGATGAGGTAAGTTTAGAAATAGAGATGAAAACCAAAATATATTCAAAGATCTATTAATGTGGGAGGACTATATTCCAATTTTGTAGAGACATGTATGGAAATTTTGGTAGCATAGACAAGGCAATCAGCTATTTGAAAAAATGCACATCACCATGAGACCATATTTCTTTGAGGCATTTTTTCAAACGGTTGATTGCCTTGTCTATGTTGTTTGATAAAATGCTTTGGTAGACATGTATGTAAAATGTGGTAGCATAGACAAGGAAATCAGCTACTTGGTAGAACTATTTGACAAAATTCCTCAATGAGATATGTCCTCATGGACTAGATTAATGATTGTAGGATATGCACAAAATGGATTTGTTGAAAAGGCTTTAGAAAATTTTAAGCATATGTAATTTCGAGGTGTAAAACCAAATTCCACTACATTTTCCAACATCCCCCATGCCTATACCAAAATGAAAGCTTTGGAAAGGGGTATGCACATCCATAGAAAAGGATTGAGAAATGATGTATTATTTTACATACTTATAGCTGCTCTCATATAAATGTGTATACAAAATGCGGAAGCATACACAAGGTAGGTCAATTGTTTAACAAAATGCCTCAAAGAGATGTGATTTTAAAATGTAATTGGAAAGTGTAAAGAATTGTGTAGTTTAAAATGTGCATTGACAAGCTAAGGTTATAATGACAAACAAACAATGATGAACATGGAATATGCAAAATAACAAAATAAAAGCAAGCCAAAATGGAACGAAGGAAAATATAAAGAAAATGTGTAAAGACTTCACATATCTAAAAAACAAAGATTCAAATGGAGGAGTTCTACCCAGTTATGTAGCCTTTGCTTCTTGCATCAAACTCAACAATTTGAGTTTTTCAAAAGCTTGTTTCCTTTTCAATGTTCAATTGTATATCACTCTTGAATGGGATTGAGACTTGAATTGATATATATATCAAATTCGACATGAAAACTCTATTATTTCATGCAAAGGTGGTGGAAATATCATAAAAAGGTGGTAGAATGTGAAAAACTTGCATGCACACTTCAAAAAAGCATCAAAAAGCTTCTTTTTGTCAGAACATGTGCATAACCAGGAGAATATACAGAATATGGGCTTGGATATCATAGGTATATTGAGTTTTTTACCATTTTTAGAGCAAGAAAAATGTGCTTGTGTTATAATGTGAGCACGTTATGTCTTGCTAAACAAACAACTACATCTCAACTTCTTCACAACATGCTCGTGTTATGAAAAAGTTGATTTTCTATAGGTTTATTTTCTCTCTCTCTATCCTTATCCATCCATCCCCCTTAGCCATCTAGGCCACTCACTCCCTCTATCTCTCTCCCACTCTCTCTCTCCCTCTCTCTCATGTCTATCCCTCCCATCACCTCTCTCTCTCTCTCTCTCTCTCTCTCTCCCTCTCTCTCCCTCTCCTGCCCTCTCCCCTCCCCACCCTCCCACCCCCCACCCCCATCTCCCACTCCCTCTACCCACACAACTTAAACAACCTTCTCTCTCTCTCTCAATCCCCTATCTCTCTCCCACTCCCTCTCTCTCCCCACTCCCTCTATTCCTCTCCCACTCTCTCTCACTCCTCTCTCTCTAGTAGGCCCTTCCTCCCACCCCCTCCCTCTCTCTCAATTCTTCTATCTCTACCCTCTATCTCTCTCTTCCAACCTCTATCCATGGAATATGCCTCAATCCCACGATGGAACTCCATGAAGTCAAGTGATGACATTGTTCTGCGTCCGGCTTACTCGAATCAGGTTTCCGGAAGCTCTTGAAATGTTCGCGACGACGGTTGATATCTTGCCGAATGAAGTCTATCGCTGTGACTGTGTTTGGCATGACCTTTGGCTATTGGTAGAACTCCTCGATGATAGCGATCTTATCGCCATTCTACCGCGTCGTGGAGAGGTCCGGTTGAATGGTAGTGAAGGTATCCAATCGAGAAGAAGTTTACTGTGGTAACATGCGCGATGTCTCAACAAGAAGCTAGGTCACTAACTGATGTTCTCTGCGTACCTTTCTCAAGTAGCGGGGATGATTCTCACGGTAGTTCTGGCTTAATTGGATAAGTCATGCCGTTGATGTAGCTTCTGGGTGCTCTGGCGGAAACGCCTTGTCGGGTCAAATGTCTTGCTGACTCGGCAAGACATGGGCATTCGATATGTGGTCTCGGCGAAAGACATAAGTCTTGCCGACTGGTGAATGCAGTGCTCGGGGTGACTTAAGACCTCGGTATAAGGTCTTGGCGAAGACGATAAGTCTTGCCGACTCGTCAATGCTCATCGATGTAACATGAAGGTTCGGTGAGAGGTCTTGGTGAAGATCGGTATGTCTTGTCGATGGAATGTCTGATTGATATGACTTGTATGCATTCGATATGAGTCTCGCCGATAAGGGAAACTCTTGCCGATAGGAATGAAATGGACATCGATGGTTTCAGTGTGACATGTGACACTCGTTATGTTGTCTTGCCGACTATTGGAGACTTAAGCCGATATCGATAGAGAAACTTTGTGGCATCGGGGAGACACTATTAGTGTCTCACCGAGATGCCAACAAAGTTTGAACGTCGTTGACCATGTGATCATCCTATGTGGCATCCTGCTGGACCAATCAGAGGAAGCGGTTTTTCAAATGGATGACGGTTGGTTTTTTGCATCAGTTGCAACGCTGGAAAAAATTGCATGCAAGGAAAAATCACTTGCTCGAAAGGAAACTGTCTATGATTGGAAATGGTAGATAAGGATGCACAGAAGGAAAATCAGAATGTGTTAAATAAAAGCAGAACGTTTCTGATTTGTAATGTGAAGTGAGTTTTATCGAGTTTGAAGAGAGCATTGTCCGTAATTGGTGAACAGTGAATAGAGCTACTGTGACTATCATCAGAGAGTTGTCTTTCTGATTGTATGTAATTTGTTATTACTGAAATACAAAGAGATTCAGCTTGGTGTGGTGGGTTTTTTCCCGAAAGGGTTTCCCACGTAAATTTGTTGTTCAGTTGTCTTTGAGAATCTTCTCTGTTTCTGCAAATCTTGCATGTGTATCTTAATTGAATTGTAATTAGAAAAAACTAAAAGTACTATCTACTTACTTCCTTGTGGATTTGATGTTAGGAAAGTTGTTTCCGCACCTCTGCTTTCCTTACAAGTGGTATCAGAGCCTAGCCAGTTGTGTTGTCCTTGTCAGTGGGTTGGGTTTTATGTGTTAAATCCTTTTCAGTGGGAGTCTAGTAGAGGTCTGATAATTTAATTACAGATTAAGATGGCAAGCACATACGGAAGGATGGATATAGAGAAGTTCAATGGTAGAAACTTTGAGTTGTGGAAACTCAAAATGGAAGATCTGTTAGTAGACCGAGATCTTTTGACTGTTGTGTCTGGAACAATGCCTCAAAGCATGAAGCAAGAGGATTGGGACCTGGCAGATAGAAAATATAAAGGGCTAATAAGGCTCTATTTAGCTAACTCTGTTCTTCTGAACGTGCATGAAGAAAAGACTGCAGCCTCTTTGTGGACAAGACTAGGTGTTATTTATCAGGGCAAGTCCTTGGTGAACAAGTTGTTCTTGAGGAAGAAGCTATACAACTTGAAGATGCAGGATGGAGTTGGTGTTGTTGATTACTTGAATTCTTTCAACATGTTGATTGCGCAATTAGCATCTATTGGTGTGAAGATAGAAGAAGAAGATCGTTGCATGCTACTGTTATGTTCTTTGCCTGATTCGTGGGATCATCTGGTGATGGCTATTGGGAGTACAACATCCACATTCAAGATGCAAGATGTTGTTGGTTCTCTGTTATTAGAAGAAATGAGAAGGAAATCTTCTGAGATGGAAAAGGAGGCTCTGGCTGTCAGAGGTAGATCAAAGGAGAAAGGCAAGAAATCCAGATCGAAATCAGAGGGGAGATCAAAGTCTCCTGGAAAGAAGTCCAAGGTGAAGTGCTGGAATTGTGGGCAACCTGGTCATGTCCGAAAGGATTGCAAGGAGGAGAAAAAGAAGAAGAAGAACTCTTTTGGAAATTATTCTTCTCAGAGTGATGCAGACGCCTTCATTGCAGCTTTGGCTACACAAGCATCAGATGATGTCTGGCTGATTGATTTTGGAGCATCTTTCCACATGACATCTCATAGAGATTGGTTCATGAAGTATGAAGAATATAGTGATGGAAAGGTGTACTTGGCAAGTGATTCATCTTTGGAAATTGTTGGTCGTAGAAGAGTCATAATTCAATTCCCTGATGGAAGAGTGAAGGGAATCAACAATGTGATGCATATACCAGGTCTGGCTCGTAATTTACTTTCTGTAAGTAAGCTTAATGATATCGGAGTGCATGTCACATTCTCTAGAAATGGTTGCAAGATGACTAGAGGCTCTATGGTGTTGGCTAGGGGTGCACGAATTGGTACCTTGTACAAGCTGGATGCACATGTTGTTCAATGCAATAGTGTCTCTGCAAAGTCACTAAAAGTTGCTCATGGAGAAAAGAAGGAAAACATTCCTGATGGAGTAAATGCCATGGAGTTTAAACTTCCAGCAGAAAAGACTATGCTCTGGCATCATAGGCTTGGCCACATTGGTGAAAAAGGTTTAAAAACCTTGAAAAATAAAAACCTGGTAGAAGGGCTTGAAGATTGTAACCTTGAGTTCGAATTTTGTGAACATTGCATATATGGTAACAGCACCGTTTTTCATTTTATTCCAGTCCTCACAAATCTTTTGGTTTGCATGATTATATTCATTATGATGTATTTGGTCCAGTGAATGTTCCCTCTTTGTCTAAATCAAGATACTATGTGTCGTTTATTGATGATTATTCAAAAAGAAGATTTGTATATTTTTTGAAAAGTAAATCAGAAGTGTTCAGTCGGTTTAAGGAATTTAAAAACCTTGTTGAAAATCAGACTGGTAGAAAAATAAAATGCTTGAGGATTGACAATGGCGGTGAGTTTTGTTCAGAAGAATTCAAAAGGTACTGTAAGGATCATGGGATCAAAAGACATAAGACTACACCTTACACTCCACAGCAAAATGGAGTTGTTGAAAGGTTCAACAGGATAGTAATGGAAAGAGCACGAAGTATGCTGAGCAGTGCTGGCTTGGAGGAGAAGTTCTTGGCTGAAGCAGTCTCTACAGCATGTTACTTGGTAAATCGTTCTCCTAACTTTGCTCTTGTTGAAAAGACACCTTTGGAAGCATGGTCCGGAAAGAATCCCTCTCTGAGACATATTCGTGTCTTTGGCTGTGAGGCATATGCATATGTGCCATTCGAAAAGAGATCCAAGTTGGAAAACAAAGCTGTGAAGTGTATTTTTATTGGCTATAGCATTGGCATAAAAGGATACAAGCTTTGGAACCCTGAAACTGAGAAGGTTTTGTACAGCAGAAATGTTATCTTTCGTGAGCTGAAATCTTCTACATTGGATCTGCAGTCAGAGAAGAAATCAAAAAATGAAAAGGATGTAGCAGAAATTCCTTCGACACCAAATAAAGAGGGATTGAAAAATCAAAATGTACCTGATACTGAGGAGAGCTCAAGTAGTTCTGAAAGTTCTAATGAAGATGAACAACCACCTCAGCCTTAGCCTGTGAGGAGGTCAACTCGTGAAAGAAAGCAACCTGATAGGTATGGGTTTTCTTTAATTGAGTCTACTTGTGCATATGCTTTAATTTCTAGCACTGATGAACCTAGGACTGTGAAAGAGGCATTTAAAATGTCTAATGCAAACTCTTGGTTGGAAGCCATGAATGAAGAAATGGCATCATTAGAAAAGAATGATACCTGGAGTTTGGTGCCATTGCCTAAAGGCAGAAAAGTTGTGGGCTGCAAATGGGTTTTTAAGAAGAAAATAGGTATGGACGATAGTGTGGAGAAATATAAAGCAAGGCTGGTTGCGAAAGGTTATTCCCAGGTAGAGGGAATTGATTATGGAGAAATCTTTTCCCCTGTAGCTAAGCTGACATCTATTAGATTTATTTTGTCACTTGCAGCTGTGTATGACTTAGAAATTGAGCAGATGGATGTGAAGACAACATTTCTTCATGGTGATCTTGAAGAAGAAATTTATATGTCCCAGCCGGAGCATTTTGTGGAAAAAGGATTTGTAAGATCAAAATGTGATCACTGTGTATATTACAAAGCTGAAAGTGATCAAGTACTTATTATTGCACTCTATGTTGATGATATGTTGTTCATAGGCAATAGTAAGCTAATGATTTCTGATCTTAAATCTCAGTTGTCTGCAAAGTTCGAAATGAAAGATCTTGGTGCAGTAGGGTATATTCTGGGAATGGAAATAACCAGGGACAGGAAGAATAGAAAGCTTTGGCTCAGTCAGAGTAAGTATGTCAAGACTGTTCTAGAGAGATCTTGTATGACTGATTGTAAACAGCTAGTTGTTCCAGTTATGCGGGGAACAAAGTTATCTATTGAGGATTGTCCAAAATATCCTACTGAGATGGAGGACATGACCAATGTACCTTATGCAAGTGCAGTTGGTAGCCTAATGTATGCTATGGTCTGTACAAGGCCAGACATTGCCCAAGCAGTGGGAGTTCTTAGTCGGTTTATGGAAAATCTTGGAAGGACACATTGGGATGCTGTGAAGAGAGTGTTTAGATATCTGAAGGGTACTTCAGACTATGCTTTGTGTTACCATGGTAACTTGGTTGAATCACAGAAGACTCTCAGCATTCAAGGTTATGTGGATTATGATTGGGCAGGGGACATTGACAGCAGAAGATCCACCAGTGGATATGTTTTCATGATGAATGGTGGTGCAGTGAGTTGGATGAGCAAGCGGAAAGCTGTAGTCGCTTTCTCCATTACAAAGGCAAAATACATGGCAGCTACACATGCTTGTAAAGAAGCAATCTGGTTAAAACGTTTGTGTTCTAACATTGGTTTTGATGCAAGAAAAATTACTATTTACTGTGACAGTCAGAGTGCTATATGTTTGGCAAAGAATCCTACTTTCCATGCCAGGACGAAACATATAGATGTACAGTATCACTTTGTACGAGATATGGTGGAGGATGGGAAGGTCTCTTTGGAGAAAGTGGATACTCTGGAGAATGTTGCAGATGCATTGACGAAGCCTGTGAGCACAGACAAGTTCAGGTGGTGTTCCAATTCAATGGGTCTCTTGGCCCATGAGTTTCAGTAGTTTTATTATGCTTTGGAGGTGCCAGTAAGATCTTCATCAAGTGGGAGCTTGTTGGAATATGTGCCTCAAGCCTTACTGACATGGAACTCCTGAAGGGAAAAGTCGTTGTGACATTGTTCATGTCTGGGCGACTAACTGTTCTGAAGCTCTTGAAATGTTTATATCGCTGTGATAGGGTTGATGTCTTGTCGAATGAAGCCTATCGTTGTGACTCTCTGTGTTCAGCATGACCTTTTGGCGATCGGTAGAACTCTGGGTGATAGTTGATCTTATTGGGCTATCTCACGGGTGTCGGGGAGAGGTCCCAGCGAATGGTGAATGTCTCACCGATAGCTTAAAGCTATCAGGGTAACATAAAGGTCGCGGGGAGATGTCTCAACGATGAAGCTAGGTCACGCTGATGGGAGTATTCTCGTGGTACCTTCACAGTGACAAAAATACTTCACTAAGAAGTCTTGGCAACTTGGACAAGTCACGCCGACAGTCGTCAGTGTAGCTCTCGGCGCCCGACGAAATGTCTTGGTGAAGTCAAATGTCTTTCTGACTCGGCAAGACATGGGCGTTCAGTATGTGGTCTCGGCAAAAGACATAAGTCTTGCCGACTGGTGAATGCAGTGCTCGAGGTGACTTAATACCTCGATATAAGGTCTTGGGGAAGACGATAAGTCTTGCCGACTCGTCAATGCTCATTGATGTAACATGAAGGTTCGGTGAGAGGTCTTGGCGAAGATCGGTATGTCTTGCCGATGGAATGTTTGATCGATATGACTTGTATGCATTCGATATGAGTCTCGCCAATAAGGGAAACTCTTGCCGATAGGAATGAAATGGACATCGATGGTTTTGGTGTGACATGTGATACTCGTTATGTTGTCTTGCCGACTGTTGGAGACTTAAGCCGATATCGATAGAGAAACTTTGTGGCATCGGGGAGACACTGTTAGTGTCTCACCGAGATTCCAACAAAGTTTGAACATCGTTGACCGTGTGATCATCCTATGTGGCATCTTGCTGGACCAATCAGAGGAAGCGGTTTTTCAAACGGATGACAGTTGGTTTTTTGCATCAGTTGCAACGCTGGAAAAAATTGCATGCAAGGAAAAATCACCTGCTCAAAAGGAAATTGTCTATGATTGGAAATGGCGGATAAGGATGCACAGAAGGAAAATCAGAATGTGTTAAATAAAAGCAGAACATTTCTAATTTGTAATGTGAAGTGAGTTCTATCGAGTTTGAAGAGAGCATTGTCTGTAACTGGTGAACAGTGAGTAGAGCTACTATGACTATCATCAATGAGTTGTCTTTCTGATTGTATGTAATTTGTTATTAGTGAAATACAAAGAGATTCAGCTTGGTGTGGTGGGTTTTTTCCCGAAAGGGTTTCCCACGTAAATCTGTTGTTCAGTTGTCTTTGAGTATCTTCTCTGTTTCTGCAAATCTTGCATGTGTATCTTAATTGAATTGTAATTAGAAAAAATTAAAAGTACTGTCTACTTACTTCCCTATGGATTTGACGTTAGGAAAGTTGTTTCCACACCTCTGCTTTCCTTACACTATCTACCACTCCCCCTCTCTCCCACTCCCTCTCTACCTACACAACTAGACAAATCTCTCTCTCTCTCTACCCTTACCCTCAACCCAATACCCTCTACACTCAACCCTAATCCCTCAACCCTATACCCTTAAACCTTATATCTCATCCCTCAACTCTTAAACCCTTAACCCTTAACCCCTCACCCTTAAACACTTAAACCCTCAACCCTCTACCCTATACATTAAACCCTCTACCCTATACATTGGAACCTCAACCCCTATCCCTCTCTCTATCTATCTATATCACCTCTCTCTCCCTCCCTAAACCTTTAAAATCTCTACTATAATCCCTCAACCCTATACCCTCAACTCTTAAACTCTTATATTCTCAACCCTTAACCCTCAACCCTCTACCCTAAACCCTAATCCCTAATCCCTAAAGTGTAAGCTCTCAACCCTTAAACCATTAAACCCTCTACCCTCTACCCTCAACCCTTAAACCCTTAAACCTCAACCCCTATACCCTCTACCCTATGGATTGGACCCTCAATCCTAATCCCTCAACTATATACCCTCAATTCTCCACCCTCAACCTTCAACCCTAAACCCTAATCCCTCAAACATAAGCTCTCAACCCTTAAACCTTCTACCCTCAACCCTTAAACCCTCAACCCCTATACCCTCTACCCTATACATTGGACCCTCAATCCTAATCCCTCAACCCTATACCCTCAACCCTCCACCCTCA
>VDFB02281492.1:171858853-171959454 GCA_007258455.2 Sequoia sempervirens | reverse complement strand
TTATTGATATTTCCTTCTTATTTCCTAAAACATAATAGGATTTTATACTATGAGTAATTCCTTCTTATATTTTATAAAAATTACATAGTAATTATAGATTGTAGCAACTCACTTTAAACATCTAAATTGATTTGTGATTTTAGATTGTAAAATTAGAGGGTTTTGTAATTTTTTATATATATATATATTATTTTTTCTAAAATTGACAAAAGAATTAATATTTTTTTGCATTATTTTTCATCTCCAACAAAATTAAAGGAATTTCATCTGGATTGGAACTTAAAAAGTGTACATTAGATTTATAGTAACAAAAAAATAATTAGTGCAATGCATTAAATGCATATGAAAAGTAGTGTGTGATTTTTAATACAAAATTGATTCTTTCTCATAATTAAAGACATGACAATCTTTGCATGTATTCTTTATATGTAGCTCCATGTGCATACCCCATGGATTTTGATTAGTAATTTCATATTATTACCATTATTATGGGATTGCAAAAAACACGTAGGAAATTAGTAATTTCATACTATTGCCATTATTATGGGATTGCAAAAAACACGTAGGAAATTAGTAATTTCATACTATTGCCATTATTATGGGATTGCAAAATACACGTAGGCAGTCTAACTAGTGTGATTTGAAGAATCATAAAATAGAACAACCTTAGAGAAATGAAGATTAAAATTGGAGCAACCTTTGTAAATACAAAGCAAAAACTGTGAAGATTGTGATAATTTGGGCCAATGCAAAGAGAAAATTTAAACATCTTTTTTCTCTAATAAATTTGTTAATTCTTTTGGATGCTACTCCTATTCTTCAAATTTCAATAATGTAATCTCCCAAAGAATTTTGTAAGAGCTAAATTGATACAAAGTTCATCAAGAGGTAAAATTTTGCATGTCCAAAATTATTAAGTGTTGATTTTTGGATCTGCACACACAATGTGTAGTTCGACATGCAAACAAAAGATGAGTTTGAAAACAAAAGATAATTTTTCGTATTTCTAGTATGCTTTTCATTTTGACAAAGAGCAATAAATTTTGGAAGCCTACTAAAAATTTTGACAAAGAGCAATAAATTTTGGAAGCCTACTAAAAAGAGGCTATACTATATAATTAGAAACAACATGCTTTATTTTTGTCAAAGACATCATACATAAGTCAATTAATTTATTCAAATTATTTTGACTGTATTATAATTTTTTATCTTGTTAAGTTAAAAGTGAAATCAAGCAATTCCATTGACATGGTTGAATTTTATGAAGATCCATTAGGTAATGCTTCATTTTATACATTATTTTAACCATTTTATATTTTAAATTTCTTCTCAATAAAAAATTAGAATGATTTCATAATGACATTTAATGTAATTAAGTGTTCAAGTGGATATTTTATAGAATATATTAGGTTTACAATTTAATTAGCATTATGATTCAATTAGGGTTAGGGTTCAATTAGGATAACAATTAGGGTTAGGTACATGGTACAATTAGGGTTAGAGTTTAATTAGGTTTAAGGTTAAGGTTAGGGCTACAGTTCAATTAAGGTTAAGGTTTAATTAGGGTTACAGTGAGGGTTCAATTAGGGTCAATGTTCATTTAGGGTTAGGGTTAGGGTTAGGGTTAGTGTTAAGGTTGGGGTTAGGGTTAGGCTTGAGTTCAAATAGGTTTAGGGTTAGGATTAGGGTTAGGGTTAGGCTTGAGTCCAAATAGGTTTAGGGACAAGATTAGGGTTAGGATTTAGTTAGGTTTTAATTATGGTCAAGGTTACGGTGAAGGTTTAATTAGGGTTAGGATTTAATTAGGATTAGGGTTCAATTGATGTTATGGTTTACTTAGGGTAATGGTTAGAGTTCAATTACTGTTAGGGTTAGGATTCAATTAGGGTTCAATTTAGGATAGGGTTTAATAAGGGTTATGATTAGGGTTAGGGTTTAATTAAGGTTACGATTAGGGTTAGGGTTCAATTAGGGTTAGGTTCAATTATGGTTAGGTTAGGGTTCAATCTAGGCTAAGGTTAGTGTTGGGTTCCCAAATTATCCTTTAATTGCTACTTTTTGCCTTGTTATTTCCCAAAATACTACTATTTACTTTTATATAATTCAAGACATTTCCTAAGATTATGTTAATTTGATGCACTAGACATAGTTGTTAATAATTTAATGGAATATTTACATAAAATATATGATTTTTGATTAAGATGATGCACTAGACCTATAGTTGAAGTGTTTACAACAACAATAATGAGAGAATGTACTCTTACAAATAAGAGAGGTCGCAGGTTTGCAACAACATGTATCATCTCAATAATAGTGTTGAGCTAGCCATGACTAAGGAGGATCAAATAGTTGCATTAAACTTGTACTGGCAACAAATGATTATTGAATCAAGGACTCTTATTCTGTAGTTAATACCAATTCTTTTTTGTTACATGATTCTATCACTTGTTCACACATGCCTCTATGATTAGATTTTCTCTTTAATTTTAACAGCTCGCTATGTTATGACTTTATTTCTCAGTTGTATTCTTCCAGAAAATAACTCTCTCCTTGCTTAACAGTGATGAGAAATAGATATAGTGACAAGTCCAAGATTAGTTAGGACTAGTTAAGCTTATATATAATTCAAAGAATAGTGGATTGATAATCAATCAAAATATATTCTTTATATTTTCTATTTTCAAGTAAGCAATCAAATTCTAGCAAGTTTTATTCATTCATGTGAGGTAATTTTCATGAAGCTTTGACCGTTGGGTGATTCTCTAGTATAACGAATGCACATACTATTAGCCTCATTTTCACACCAATTTTTTTCTCCAAAACAATAAGTGTCGTCATGCATCAAACACCTTTCATGAGCTGATTTTAGTTGCAAATTGATATTGTTATGCGTTTCCCACATCATTTTTTGTCTTCATCAATATTTTAAGTGTCATACCTTATTTGATTTATGCCAAAAGGTACATCAATTTGAAGGAGAATCATCCTTTGTTTCATCCAAAAATCCTTCACAGTGGCCACTCAGTGTGGTAAATCATGAAAATAATTAAAGTTGAAAATCCATAAGAGCTGATGAAAAATCATTTTACAATGGTGTCTATGAATTCATTTCTACTAATGTCATGAGTTTGAAGGTCAAGACACCTTTTGGTTTAGGACATTTTAAAACTTCAATTTTTTGTACGGTAATTTACATAAATAATTAAATCTAGTTTCGTAGAAGGTGGGAAAAATGGTTTGGCGAGGAGGTTTGTGAAATCATTGACAATGTGGTAAAGTTTCATGATAAAATATTAATTCAGTAGAAATTTATATATGTTTTCTCCTTCATCACATTCGAAGGCTTGACATACAAGTTTTAAAAGTTGTCGGTTTGAAAACTATTTCAAATACTGATAAGGGCGTGATCAACAATTTTTTTTAAAGGTTAATAAATCCATTCAAAATGCGTAATCTTGTGAAGGTTAATAAGTCCATTCAAAATGCAGAATCTTGTGAGAATTAATAAGTCTGCTTAAAATATGCAATTTTATGTAAGTTGTTAACTCCTAAATGTTGATGGGGAAAGTAAAAGTTATGAATTTATCTTGATTAGTGATTATGTATGGGTTAATAATTCTACTCAAAGTGCCGACAAAGCGAATGCGCAAATAGCTATTATATGGTTATGAAGTTGTGAACTCCTCTCCGAACACCAATGAATTTATGTCATCTCATGGAGTGTCGTGTTGCAGGATATGCACAAGATGGATTTATTGAAATGTTTGCTTAGAAACTTATAAGCAAATACAAGTAGCAGGTTGAAGCTATAAATTTTTGCCAAACATCATCAAAATGGACATTACAAGAACGTTTTTTTATCAAGTGCAATCAGAGGGAATTTGATTTCTTGGAACTCGATGACTGTACTTGTAGGATGTGTGTGTGTTAAAAAGATAGGTAGATGATGCTCTCAAAATGCTTTGTCAAACGAAATTCATGGTTACGTTTTTAGAAGAAGAGTGAAGTCCAATGTAACCATTACAACTACCCTAGCAGACATGAATGGTAGAATTGACATGCCACGTAGATTGTTTAGCAAAGCACATCAAAGGAATGTGGTCTCATGGTGTGCTATGCTTGTAGGACATAATGATTTTTCTTTTTCAAGTGAATGCGGATGATCAGTGTTAAGCTGAGTTCCACAATCTTTGCCTGCGCAAATTTTGGAAGCTTTGGAATAGGGTATAGATGTCCATCAAAGCATAATGGAATAGAAGAATGATGTTAGTGAATAATATAACTTATAAAATTGCTCTAACGCTCTACTGAAAAGAATTGAACAGCAGACTGAAAGAGTGAACAGTAAACTGAGAAAAATGATAGACTGCAATTATATATAACTTTCTGTAATTCTGTTACAATGATCTCTTATATAATGATCTCTTATATAAAGTGTTTTTTAATTCTGTTACAATGATCTCTTATATAAAGAGTTTTAGAGACAAGCGATGAAATAAAGCTAAAGAAAGCTATACAAATAAAGTTAAATAAATCTTAAACCAGCCCAATCAGAATCCGTGTAACTAACTAGCTCGAATTTATCAGTGGGAGAGTAATGAATGCTAAAATTTTGTGTACCACTCACATACCTTAAGATTCTTTTTGCAGCATGTCAATGAGACTCATGTGGATCCTGCATGAACCGAGAGACGAGGCTCACAACATACATAATGTCGGGTCTAGTTGTAGTGAGGTACATGAGGCTTCCAACTAAACTTCTGTACAAAGTAGCATCCACTTTGGAACTTCCATCTTCCTTGGTTAATTTCTCACCAAGAGCTATAGGGGTTACAACTATAGTGCATGACACCATTATAAACCACTTCAATAAATCAGCCACATACTTGGTTTGAGAAATAAATATACCTTCAGATTGTTGGTGCACCTCCACACTAAGAAAATAATGCATGAGTCTGAGATCTGACATTTCAAATTCTTGTTTCATTTCTGCTTGAAATTTCTCCATAAGAGTTGGACTATTACTTGTATAAATGAGATCATCAACATAAAGGAAAACTATGAGAATATCATTACCAATACATTGAACATACAAGGTGGGCTTTGAGTGACTTCTTTTGAATCCTTTCTTCATGAAATAATTGTCAATTCTAGCATACCAGGCACGAGGAGCTTGCTTCAACCTATAAAGAGCTTTCTTCAACTTGTAAACTAAGTGTTCTTTTCTTGAAATTTCACAACCCATAGGTTGTTCCACATATACTTCTTCATAGATATAACCATTAAGAAATGTTGATTTTACATTCATTTGATATACTGACCATTTGTATTATGCAACAATAGCCAATATAATTTTGACTATATCAAGTCTGGCAACTGGAGAAGGATTCTGAATAATCTACTCCAGGTGTTTGTGCAAATCCCTTGGCAACTAAACTTTCCTTGTGGCGTTCTACTGAACCATCTGCATGATATTTGACCTTATAATCCATTTGACACCAATCACTTGTTTGTCTTTAGGAAGTTGCACTAATTCCCATGTATTATTTTTATTAATTGCATGCATCTCTTCATTCATAGCATCAATTCATACTTGTTCTTTCACAACTTCTTCATACACAAAAGGTTCAACTTGAATTGTACTAATCAAAACAAAATTGGCAATTGGATTCACATTAGAACTCCTTTGATAAATTTCATTTAAACTTCATACCTTTCGTGAAGATTTTGGACTGGATGGTGGACTTGAACTATCATTAGAAGAGGAACTTGATGAACTTGGTGAACTTGGGCTTGAACTTCCACTTGAGCTTGTGGGGAGAGGAGGAACTTGATCATCTTCAATACTCATGATTAGTAGTGTAGTTTGTGGAACTCTTTTTTCCATTGCCATACTCCCCCTTCATCAAAAACCACATCCTGACTAACAATCCATTGCTTTGTGTCAGGGTTGTAAAATCTATATCCTTTAGTTGCATCTGAGTATCCCACAAAGATAAAAAGTTGTGATTTTGCATCCAACTTCTTTCACTTTTGAATTGGAACATGAACATATGTGGGACAACCAAATACTCGAAGATGAGCCACTGAAGGCTTATGACCACTCCAAGATTCCTTCGGAGTCATGTTTTGAACTACTTTTGTGGGACTTCGATTCAAAATATATACTATCATTGCAAATGCTTCTCCCCAATAACAATTTGGAATATTTTTGGACTGTAACATTCTTCGTGCCATTTCCATAATGGTATTGTTCTTCCTTTCTGCAATAACATTTTGTTGGGGGATATAAGTTGCAGTAAGTTGTCTCTTGATGCCATGACTATTATAAAAATCAAAAAACTCTTTGGAAGTGAATTATGCCCCTCTATCTATTCTAAGTATTTTGAGAGAATACTCGCTTTGTTTTTTTGTCATAGCCTTAAAGAGCTTGAAGCATTCAAATGCCTCAGATTTCTGCTTAAGAAAATAAACCCATGTGTGGCAAGAGAAATCATCAATAAAAGTAAAAAATTAAAGATTCTTACCCAATGATTCCTCTTGCATGTCACCACAAATATTTGCATGCACAAGCTCTAGAGGAGATTTTTCCTTTCATGATTTGTTCACCAGAAAACTATCTTGATGTTGCTTTCCAAGTGCACACCCTAAACTGACTTCTTCTTTTGCCTAAACTGCAAGAAGTCCTCTCACAATGTTCTTCTTATGAAACAAATTTAATCCTTGAAAACTCAAATGACCATAATGTTGGTGCCATAACCATGAATATGCGGTTGCTTTGAGGGAATGCATCTTTGTAGAAACCAAAGTGAGGAAATAATCTATTCTCTGTCATACAAGCCTTTGCTACAAGATGATGGTTAGCTGATTTATCAAATATTTTACTGCAGTTATCTTCAAACACAACCTTATAATTTTTTGCTACAAGTTGCCCAATACTTAAAAGATTATGTTGTAATTTTGGCACATGCAAATTTTCATGAATAAAATTGGTTTCTCCCTACTTATTTTTCACTGTGCAAGGGTACCTTTTTCCATTACTTTAACCTCTTTATCATCACCAAATTTTACTTGAATTTAGTTGCTTTATAATCACTTTTAAACATGATGGTAGGAAAAATTCTATAAACTCACCATATGATGGAGAACAAAATTCTGGGCCTTGAGGTCCTCCAACACTAAAGAGAATTTTTTTTGAAAGGACCACAGATGGATGTGGGAGCTAGGAGTTAGAATTAATATCTAAGAGGTACACAATTTATTGAATCCCTGAATCTCCAAGTTTTTAGATATTTAAAATAAAAGAAAGAAGTTAGGTGTCTCTAGATTTTAGTACTTATACCATGGAATCATGACAAACCTTGGAGCTTTGATAAATAATTCAAGGAAATGAGGGTTTAGGGAATTAGGGAATTAAGGAAAGATGTGATGGTATGAGAAATCCAAAAACCTCAACCAAGGCTAGATATTGATCCAAAAACCCCCACACTTAGAATTCTTCTAGTACTTTTTAAAATTAGGCTCATAACAAAGATATATTGTTATATTGGAGGTAAAGCATGACACTAAGTAAAAATTGACCAAGGGAGCCCATTTAAGGAATTATTTGATCAAATATCAATGATTGGTAGAGTAGGGCTAAGGCAATAAAAATGACACGTAAAAAATATATATTTAGGGCAATGCACCAAAATCTTAGTGATAGTAATTCACATTAGAATATTAGCAAGAGGAAGGTTAGAATATATTTTTAATTAAAAGATAAATTAGGTTTTGAGGGGGCATTAGAACCCTTTACATGGACATAAGATAGGTACAAACACAACAAAATAACAACAAAACATTTTCCACCAACAAACCCAAATATCAATAACAAAAAATACCCAAACTAGGAACCAACACAGAAAAGAAAAACCTATGGGAACCACATCAAACCCACCTATAATTGCTTCAAGGTATAAGTAGCCTCCAATTATTCCTAATAAAATCTCTCATGAATTTTGAAAAAAAACTAGAGGTTTTTCTTTTCTTCCACAAAGGAATTCATTTTGTTGATTCTACTCCTTGTACTAGGTCCCTCCTTAGTCATATTACTGACATTACTAGTTCTTTCACTCACATATTGGACCTCATCTTGAATGAGAATCAGATATAGTTTATTCTTTTAGACTATGTTAGTCAAAAGGGAATTTTTGTGAGTATTAATATTAAGTCCTTTAACATTGCATGATAAAACTTTCATTTTTTAAAGTTGGTGCTTATAGAGCACATAACCATGATTGTCTGTCGATTGTCATTTACCACCTCTTTTTTGGAATTCCTTTCTCTTGTTTCCTTGAGGGATATCCTCCTAACACTTCTAGGGTTTTCCCCACAATTAACTAAATTTTTATTCCTCGTTTGAACTCTAGATTGTGATTTTTTACATACCATTTTCCCCACTAGTGGAGAAAAATAGGTCTATTTTTCTTTGTTATAACAAGCTTACAACTTTTGATACTTTATAAGATTTTATATAGATAAAAAATTTATCCATTCTTTCATTTGGGATGAGTTTTTTGTTTAAGTTATCTCTACATACTTGAATTTATTTGAGTACAATGTGAAAATTACTCTTGATAAGTACAACACATGAAATTAAACTTAGTGTGGAATTCAAGGTAAATGATGTAGAACTTCATTAACCTAACACTTAAACTATTGCTTTTGATAAAACATGGCTCAAATTTAAGGGGTATTTATAGCTCCACATTGGTAGAAATCCCTCTAGTATCTTGTTGATGATAATATCTACATACTTCTTGAGTAGGGTTGCAACCTATGGCTCCTTTGAGTTGTCTAGCATCATCTCCTCTTGTGTATACTTGAGCACTATAACACAACACACATATGTGCTACTCACATATTTAAGAAACTCCTTATTGCTCACCAACATCACACAACTTAAAGTGTCTTAATTCATTGGCATTGGTTGGATCTCAAACCTCCTACCATCTTTCATGATAGTAAATGTGTCCTTCCACCCATTATGGATTATACTTATATCATACTACCACATCTTTCCCAACAAAAACTTCCATGAGTCTATTGGATTCACATTACACCATATCACATCAACATAACCTCCAATATAGGATGAAACCTTGCATTGTTATCTCACAATAAGTAGTTGTCCCTTCTACAACAAAGGGAATTTATATGGCATAGGTGTTATAAACCCTCTCTATTAGCACCAAGTTTTTTATAGTACCTTTTTCAACCAATAAATTGTAACACTTATAAAGTTAGACTTGTACTTGGTATAGAAGATGCTCTTTTGTAAGCATGATTCGTTTTCTTCTTTGGGTAGATTTAGGAAAACTTTACATATCATCAACTTTTCTCATACTCTAGAGCTACACTTTTTGCTTCAATCTCCTCTTTAACATATGTAATATAGACTATTTTATGTTAGTGAACCTACTCTCATTTATCTTCAACACATTCAAATGTTTGATGAATTATCCACATATGAAGCAATTCTCTATAAAGCCAACACTTATGTGGCCTCCTATCCCTTTATGCATATGAGTGTGTTTCCCTTATCCTTTTTCGTGTAATTTTGTCTCTCTATGTCTTATATTCTCTTTTCACCCCTACCCTTACCTCTTGCACTCTATTATTTATGGGATAACTTATCTTGTACCCTAAATATGAGCTAAAAGGTTTCCTTGACAAAATGTATTTACAACAAACATCTCATCCTAAATTGAGA
Organism: Sequoia sempervirens; assembly: GCA_007258455.2. Classification (NCBI taxonomy): domain Eukaryota; kingdom Viridiplantae; phylum Streptophyta; class Pinopsida; order Cupressales; family Cupressaceae; genus Sequoia; species Sequoia sempervirens. Next base: position 171,949,700 of record VDFB02281492.1, on the reverse strand, counting down.
TATACAATCCATTAACATACTTGAAACCTTCTCAATGTCATCTTCCATGTGACCCACTCAAATTTTGAGTTAGAATAACTCTTCCATTTACTCCTTTATGGATGTCTCCTAGCACAAATTTTCAAGTTTATTGAACAAATCCAAGGTGTAATTCGACAACATAAACTTTCCCTTGATCTTAGTGATTGTAATTCAACTGCAACTTGATATTCTACTTATCCCTTCTAATGTGTTATCTTTACACAAAATATTACCACAAGATGGCATGACCCTTAAAATTTACTCCCATATACTTGAACCTTTGGATTTTCTCAATCATTTAAACTCAAAATATTTCTCTAGCTTTGTTATCCATTTTATTCACTCTTTTAGCTTCAATATTCCTAAGTAATTTGGTAGGTCTAACCTTAGTTTTTTCCTAGCTCTTGTAATGGCTTTGGCAAAGCTATCTTCTATAGTGAATTCCTTGTCAAAGTTAGTATCTTCCTCTATGTGTCATTTCTACTCTAATCCATGCAATGTAACAAATGCATAAATGTAATTTTTTATGGATCTCACATAGTTATTTGCACTCTATTACCATTTGATGCAATTAGCAAGTGGTTTAAATTAACAAGCGACTAATAATTTCCCTAATTTACATAACAAAAGCACTAAAGGAAGAACAATAAAATTTTAGAAAGACATACTCTCTATTATATGTTGAATGATTACATAACCAATGGACCACTCTAAATTTTTGCAACCCAACTATTATATTATAACCAGCTAAAAATATTCAACCACCTACTTGTAGAGATTTTGTGTTACAATCTACACCCTTATTGTGATGCCAACTATTCAAATGAGCAACTTTAGCTATAACTTCTATAACCCCTTCTTTGGAGTAATCAATCTACCTTTATGATAAGTCATTGACATTTGATATTCTTGTATGTGTAGGAAATAAAATGTCTCTCACATTCCTCTTGTCTATAAACAAAGCTTCAAGATCTTATGATGATTCATATTCCTTTACATGTATGTCAATGCCCTAATTGCTTCTAGAATACCCCATAATTTTTCATAGTTTGATGCAATCATCAAAAAGTTATTTTTTATTATTTGTTTATTGGATTTTGAATAACTTATTCACATATCCAATACTTGAGGTATGGACTAATCTTCACTAAGCTTGTGTGGTAACATGTGACTCCCAAGGGACACACTCTATAATATTTAGTTCCACAAAATTTTATACTCAATTTTTTATATGGCAAGAGTTTGCTACAACCTTTGTGCCCATGTGGCACCATTATCTCAACTATTCTTTGTGTTGTTGCATTAGGTTATTTAGGTTTCCACACACACAAAGAAAGTTACAAACCAAAACACTCAATGCACACTTCAAAAACACAAAAATAAAGGATTTTTTGTGTGATGCAAGATTTAAAGACCCTTAGGATGCTCTTTCATCAACTACCAAGGTGTTACACCCAAATTGTGTAATTACTATTTACTATTACTATGTAGGGTAAAATGTGAATGTAATGTGAATTCCAAAGATGAATAAATTGTGCTTGCACTTTGTTATCAAAAGAATTATGAATAAATGTTATCTCATTTAATGTTATGTGAAGAGATGCATATGTATGAAATGGATGGTTACTGAATTAATATTCTAACTATGAGATGTATTATGTGTAATGCATATTTTGTTGAATAGTTGACTACCTTAGGCATATGTTAGTGGATGCAAGTATATGTTCAATTCCTCCATGTGGAGGGGAAGTATCACTCAAGAGAAGATCTTGGTCAGGTAACTAGTAACGTAACCTATCTGAGCTTACACACACCACTGTAGAATAATTGAGTTGAGTTAATATGTGGGAAGTTGGTAAGTCATCCTTAGCATGATGTGTTTGCATTCGTAAGGGTATTGATTATTGTTGAATGCATGTTTGGATGATGTTTATCTGTTTGAGCTTGTGAGTTCTTTCTTATGTACATATGTGTGTATATATGAATGTGTTAATATTGTGAATATATCACTCAGTCCTAATCATTTGATTATTGAATGGATTATAGCTTTATTTCTTTGTACAATATGAATATATGATATATGTATATATATATACACATAAGCATTAATGCCTATATAGAGCAGTGTGTAAATATATATAAATATATATATATGTGTGTGTATTTTATATATTATTATTGTGAGAATTTTAACTCGTTCGTATTCATTCATTTGTATATTGAATGTAAACATAGTTAATTGACTTGGGGTATAAGTATATAAATTGATATATATATATATACATATATATATGAGAGATAGCATTAATGCTATTTATCAGCATACATATATATAAGTATATGTACATATATGAATGTATATATTTATAAAGGTATGAGACTACATGTATTAAATGTGCATTTATTTATGTGTTATATCAATGTGATTACTCGATCATCACAAATATAAGTATATATACTTGATACATATAAGTCAACATATTGTATGACATCAACATATATTTATACAATGATGAAACATATATATATATATATATATGTTTATATATATGTATGCTATGAGCATATATAGTGGTGATTATAACTAAGGGGTGGTTTATGTGAGTATTTATTTGTATTTTAAATGGAACTATATTATATATACGAAGCACTTGAAATACTTCCATAAGCGCTTTGATTATGTTAGGCGCATGTGTAATACCATGACGCCGAAGCATCTCATGATAATTAAATGCATTTAGCTATTTGAAAACAACAAGAAATGATAATAGGGACCAATGCTAAGTAACAAACAAGGTGCAATTCAATAGGTCGATTAGTATGAATCATATACAAACATTTAAAAGGCTGAATATAATAGGTGTTGGCACTTAGTAAAGGGTGAACTTTATGCAATATAAAGTGCAGTGTAGTTAAGTCGATATGAGGAATGAGACTTGGTTGATGCCTTATGTGGAGATGTATTTGACTTAGTTTAAACTTTTAAACCGCTTTTTCATTGAGTAAATATCAACAACAAATAAAAGCATGCAAGGTTATGAACAACAGGTCGATGAATTGGTCAAACTAATTAATAAGATGTATCAACTCACGCTAGACTAAGTCAACATGAGCTAAGTGTTGCACATTTGATATTGATTGATTCAACAAGTGTAAAATTGCGCTAATCTATAGGGGGTTTATGATTGCTTTGGCGCCACCTTATGAATCCTATTTGTTGTAGATTTTTATTGTGAAGGAAAATTGAATTACACATTTTTCATCATGTGTTGATTTGAAATGGTCTCATGTTATTGTCAGCTAGCTTGAGGTCAACCTGTAGCTTTGTTTAGTTGAGTATGTTCTTATTTGTGCACCACCTTTTAGCTAAGTTGAGTAAGTTTTTATGCATGGTGTTTGTTGTCAATATTCATGCCTTTTCTATAGGATGAGAAGCCTCTTTTCTATTGTATAAATAGTGTAGTTGAACTTTCATTTGGGACACATTGTGCTCAACATTTTATACACTTTTTCTCTGCATTATTTTGCTATATTTTGAGAGAGATCTTGAGTATTTGTGAGAGATTTTTAGCATCTTGAGTGAAGTATATTATCAACTTGTGAGATAGAGGTGTATTGTGGCATTGTTTGTGAGATCATGGTTAAGCTAGTTGTTGTTTGGGAAAGCTGAGTTGTAGTCAATTGGTTGGATAAGCGAAAACAGGCATGAGGATATTTCTCCTTTATTTGTCTTAGCTTTTGAAAGCTTGTTTCATGAATGTTTAAACTAGTCTATTGTGAATACTTGCATTTAAGGTAAAATACTATTGCTTTAAAAAGGAATTAGAAGTTGATTATACTATTTTGTGAAGTGCTTGTAATTACTCCATAATAGGAGATATTGTTTTTCATAGGTATTAATTTACTAGATATGATTAAACAAGGGTAGCTTAAGGGATACTCATAGCTAAGATATTTAATTGCAAGAGATAGCTAGTGGGTTACTCCTAGGTTGAGAGGTATATTAAAACCTAGTGAGTTAGAGTTGTTGCTTGATTAGTGTCATTGCACTCTTAAATACAAAGTTATCGTATTGACAAGAGTAGGCTCATATCTTAAACCCTTTTAGTCAAGGATATTATACTCTTGAATAGAATGATCTATTGTTATGACAATTCTTCAATTGAGGTCATTCATTGATAAGGCTATACTCTTAAATTGGTATCACTTATTGTGAGATATTTATTGAGCGGAGTCAGTTATTTAATCTATGATTATGATGAGGCTTATGTAGCTATACTCTAGATTATAAAGTTATACTTTAGACTAGTTTGTCTTTTGTAAAGAATAGCTTGTTTATGTAAAGATAAGCTCATATGTTATATCTAGGATAGAAATATCCATTGAAGGAGTAACTAGTGCTTGGGCTTGTTGGTAGAGATTCCCTAGAATACATGGGATTAATGATAGGGTAATCTTGGGGTAAGAGATTATCCATGGGAGGGATTACCTATGCATAGAATATATTGGCCTTAAGTCAAAACAAGCTTAAGTAGTGTAGGTGAATAGTTGACCTTCACTTGAAGTTCTAAGTGAGAACACTTTGTCCAAAGTAGTGTGATTGTCTTTGGCTCCACTTTCAGTTCACCATGTGCATGCTAGTTGCAGATTATAGGGAATACAAGTTCTAGTCATGTAGGGCACAACACTAAGCTCAGTGTGGTTTGTCGTATGGGGTTACTCAACCAATCTCTTCATCGAAGGGTAGGGCCATCTATCAATGATAGATGTGGGAGGGACATCATATGAGTCTGTGGTTTGCGGAAAAGCGCTTGAGTGATGCTTCTCCTCCCCAATAGGCGGTAGAATCAAAGTTTTGAAAGGAGGATCTTGGACCATCTATATCTTATGCTCTGAAGCTCAAAGGAGCTATGTACGAATCTTGTAACCATTTTTATGGGATGATGTAATCATGAATGATATACCTGAGTTCATTCAATATGATATCTATGTTTTGAGAAGATTTGTAAAATTACATTGGGATGCAGTGACAATTTGGAATCAACGTCATTTCAATTATGCATGTAATTTACATTATGGGAAGAAATTTTTTTATTGCTATGTTTTGGCATCATGATTTATCACTTGAGGTGAAAACATTAGAAATTTTACTGTGAAGAACACTGGGGTTTTTACACAAGGGGTTAACTCACAATAGTGTGTTCTACTTTTTGGCCAAAGTGGGACATTGAAATCAACATTTTTCACCAAATTTTCACTTTATGACACCTATCGCAACTAATTAAAATTTCAAGATGATGTGAACGAGTGATTTTTGAGATTTTTTTTGTACATTATAAATATTTTTTATTTTTTTAAAGAATTAATTTGTGAGTTTTTTTACATAACTTTTTTTTTATATAGTTAATAGTAATTTTTAAAAGTTACATTACTTCAATAAAGCATAACTTTATTTGTAGAAAAGATAAAAATATAAATTTTCAAAATAGATTCATAACATTGATATCTACTACACAGATATTTTTTCATATTTTTTGTTGCATATTTTTTTAAAAACTTTTTGAAGTGAGATTAACTACAATTCAAGCATAGGTTACTTCGGTAATGCATAATTTTTTTTGTATACGGACGGGTGCAAAAAGATGGGGGACAAAATTGTGGCCAAAATTTCAAAAATAATTTGAAAGGCTATAACACAAGTGCGTTATAATGCGAGCGCATTATAACATGCTCACGTTATGGCTTGGTGTGCCGAGCGTAAGCATTGTTTGTTTTTTTTGTGAATTTGTTGTTAAATAGGTAATTTTATGTTGTTTTTCTTTAATTTCTAGGAGATGTTAATCAACCTCAAAACCCTCCTCAAAATCCTTAACAACCACATGAACAAAATCCTCAACAAACACAAAAAACTCCTCTGATTCCTCAACATCCTCCTGGTACTCAGAAAAATTTAATGGGGGTAATATAAAACAACAAAAAATAGATTGAGGAGTTAATCATGAGGTTGAACGATCCTATAAGTTCAACCGTGGAAAGAAGAACACTTGCGAGTTCACTAAAAGACATGTTAACACATTTAGATGCAATCAACAAACAATTAAGTGGTTTGGCAGATAGGAGGCAAGTGTGGAGGGATTTTTATGCAAATAAATTTTCATATAAAGAAGTAAAAGATGAAAAAAAATACAAAATATGATTTGTGCTCACTATTCATTGACCCACACACAAATCAAAATCTTGACCTTAATGCCAAGATGTTTCATATCCATTGGTGCCACCATCAAGGGATTAGGAACAATTTTTGGGATAGGTGATACATGGTTTTTTACTATCCACCATGCAACAATTGTGAAGTCCCCCAATATTTCTTGAGGAAACTCTATTGTGAGTTCATCCTCAACAAAATCCCCAACTATTTTGATATGAGGGACTTTCAGGGAGAGGTGGAGGGTTGGCACATGACAGACCAGGTGCATGACAAGATCCTCAGTGGCAAGGGAGAAGAGCTCTCGCTAGACCAGATCATGAGCACGTTGTTATCCCTTTCGTCGTGAAGGAGAGTGCTAAGGTGGACACTTTGCAGTCTATCAACTCTTTGACCCAGAGTATCATCCAACATGCCAGTCCTATAGTACAACACCATCTAGGGGAGACTTCAAGGGGTAGGCTTCCACCCCATTCTTGTCAGGATTGCAGGTCGGCTTGTACATATGACCCCACAAACACTTAGGAGGCTGGTGCGCAGGATACGTCTACAACTACGTAGATAGCAGTGGCAGATGACATTTTGAATGAGGCTTTGGGCATCAATACTCAGGGAAATGTTAGCATGTTTATTGAATTTAATTTATTAAATTTCATTTTTGAAATGCAAGATTAACTAATTTATTTTAATGATTGTAATAAAATTTTAGGGTCATGGTGTTGATACTAGATACACTAGCCCTCCATCGGTTTATTACTCCACTGCATCTACTGTTGAGGTATGTAACTAGTAAACAATTATAAATATTACATGTGAATAACATTGTTATATGAATGGTATTCTAACATCTAATTTTGGATGTTGAATAGGCTAATATTGGAGGTTTCGCGGGAACACCTCTTAGTGCCAGTGGAGTTGTACAAACCTTCACGTAGGTAATAGAATAAAGAGTTTAACTAATGAATTGTACTTAATAGATTTGTGTAGTTTATATTCATATCATTGATTACATTGCATTGCACATCTTTCAAACTCAAGGCATTACTTCACATTGCATAACTAATAACTAGATGTTGATAGATGATAAAATTTCAATTACAATATAGTTGTTTAGAAATCCAACATAGGCAGTGATGCAGTTACTTCACATAGCATAAGTAATAACTAGGAGTAGCTTCCAACTGCATTTCTTGTCATAGCATTCCATGAGACCACTTTTTATTGAGGCATTTTTTCAAATAGTTCACTGCCTTGTCTATGCTATGAATGCTTGGAAAAAATATATGAAAGAATAATAGTAAGCAATAGAATAGACAACACAATGAGTTGTTTGAAAAAATGTCTCAAAGAAATGTGGTCTCATGGTGATGTCCATCACCATGAGACCCAATTTCTTTGAGACATTTTTTCAAACAGCTCACCGTCTTGTCACATTTTCCATACATGTCTACCAAAGCATTTTATCAAACTACTCACTTCCTTGCTGCTATGTCTAAAATCCTACAATAGTTGCTTTCCAATAAACTATGGATGCTTGGAAAAAATATATAAAAGAATAATAGTAAGCAAATAGCATAGACAAGATAGTGAGTAGTTTGAAAAAATTCCTCGAAGAAATGTGGTCTCATGGTGATGGAATGTCATTCCATCACCATGAGACCACATTTATTTGAGGAATTTTTTCAAATAGCTCACCACCTTTTCTATGCTACCACATTTTCCATACATGTCTACCAAATCATTTTATCAAACTACTCTCTTCCTTGTTGCTATGGTTAAAAGCCTAAAAAAGGTGCTTTCCAACAAACTATGGATGCTTGGAAAAAATGTATCAAATCATAATAGTAACCAATAGCATAGACAAGGTAGTGAGTAGTTTGAAAAAATGCCTCGAAGAAATGTGGTCTCATGGTGATAGAATGCCATTCCATCACCATGAGATCGCATTTCTTTGAGGCATTTTTTCAAACAGCTCACCACCTTTTCTATGCTACCACATTTTCCATACATGTCTACCAAAGCATTTTATCAAACTACTCACTTCCTTGCTGCTATGGCTAAAAGCCTAAAAAAGGTGCTTTCCAACAAACTATGGATGCTTGGAAAAAATATATAAAAGCATAATAGTAAGCAATAGCTCATAGACAAGGCAGTGAGTAGTTTGAAAAAATGCCTCGAAGAAATGTGATCTCCTGGTGATGGAATGCCATTCCATCACCATGAGACCACATTTTTTTGAGGTATTTTTTCAAACAACTCACCGCCTTTTCTATGCTACCACATTTTCCATACATGTCTACCAAATAATTTAATCAAACTACTCACTTCCTTGTTGTTATGGCTAAAAGCCTAATAAAGGTGCTTTCCAACAAACTATGGATGCTTGGAAAAAATCTATCAAAGCATAATATTAAGCAATAGCATAGACAAGGTAGTGAGTAGTTTGAAAAAATGCCTCGAAGAAATGTGGTCTCATGGTGATGGAATGCCATTCCATCACCATGAGAAACATTTCTTTGAGGCATTTTTTCAAACAGCTCACTGCCTCTTCTATGCTACCACATTTTCCATACATGTATACCAAAGCATTTTATCAAACTACTCACTTCCTTGTTGCTATGGCTAAAATCCTAAAAAAGGTGCTTTCCAACAAACTATAGATAATTGGAAAAAATCAATCAAAGCATAATAGTAAGCAATAGCATAGACAAGCCAACAAGTAGTTTGAAAAATACCTCAAAGAAATGTGGTCTCATGGTGATGGAATGTCATTCCATCACCATGAGACCACATTTCTTTGAGCTATTTTTTTCAAACAGCTCACTGCCTAAAGAATAGAAACCAAGCATTTAGCCAAAATTCCCCTCCAAATTCTTTTCAAGGTCCTCATCCTCATCCTCAATTTACCAATCCATGGAACCTTCCACCTTTTATTCCACTTGTTCATATCCCCACCCTTCCCTCTTCATGTCATGATCGCCCTCCATCTCATAAGCAAGACCACACTATACCATCCACCCCATCCCAAGATAATACCATAGAGAAGGCAATGAATTGTTTGAAAAAATTCCTCAAAGAAATGTGATCTCATGGTGATGGAATGCCATGAAACATTTGTTTGTAATGGCATTCCATCACCATGAGACTGCATTTCTTTGAGGCAATTTTTCAAACAGTTCACTACCTTCTCTATGCTACCACAATTTTCATACATGTCTACCAAAACATTTTATCAAACAGTTCACTGCCTTGTTGCTATGGATAAAAGCCTAAAATAGGTTCTTTCCAACAAGCTATGGATAGGGAAAATAGTAAGCATGATAGTAAGAAATATATAGTTCAATAAGTACTCAAAATTTTGTTCATTATCTCATACATTATAAGCCATGATGTGCATCACTATTGTAGTTTTTATGATTGAATAATTTATTGTTTTATTTTCAGATGTTGCAAACGGAAACACCCCCAAATGTTCATAGGGAAATGGAGCTTGGTGTTTCTTCTGCTATAGACTCCTCGATGCCTCTCATGAGGGTATGAGGCAGATTATTAAATTTCAATTTAGATTCGTTGTTATAGTTGTTAGTTACTGAAAAATCAAATGATTATTGATTCGTAGTTTAATTTCTCTTTTGGATGGTTTCTACAAGGCTTCAACACCCCACAACATGGGCATGCGAATATTTCCCTCAAGGAGAGTGATCGTCTACTGGCATTAAGTGATTATTTTGTTAAATATATCATTTTTATCATGTAATTTCTATATATTAATGTCTTTACTTGTTATTGTAACAGATAAGGCTTGATCAAGAACTAAACCCTAGGAAGAGCACCAAGAGCACTCCTCAAAGATTAAACGAGTGACAGACTTATCGCCATCCAATCGACCAACAAAGGGAAAGAGTCTGTTTCAAGAGCCTGGAGAGCAATGACTTTTGATTCTAGAGCCCTTTGTTGTATGCCTATATGGCATTTTTGGACATATTTTGTATTGCATATATTTGACATTGTATGCCTATATGGCATTTTTGTAAGCCTATATGACTATTTTGTATATATTTTATACTTATATCGACATATATTGATGTATTCCTACATGGCTATTTAGTTAATACAAATATTTTTTTATCAATGGTCTCCATATTTGCATTATAAATCCATGGTTCAATAGATATGAGTTACGTGTATTCAAGTGCATACTTTACAACTTACATGTATACTTTGTGACTTACATGTATTCCAATGTATACTTTGCAACTTACGTGTTTTCATGTGTATACCTTGTATTCATGCATATACTTTTTATCAATGTGTATACTATGTATCCATGTGTATACTTCAAGTCTTACGTGTATTTGAGTACTTATGCTTCACTTACTCACATGTATACTTATTAATTGGTTAGCCCTAGCATTGATCATTGTTGTCCTTCATGATTTGTCTTGAATATTTATTGATTGATGCTAAACAACTTCAATATTTCCAAAAATGATTCACCAACGATGTATCATTTACTTATGTGCTAATTTAATATGGAATCCAAGGAATATTTTAAAAGGGATAAAGCTAGGAGGAGAGGGAAGATAGATATTTATAGTGTACCCTATTGTTCCTTCTCCAAACAAACCTGTAATGGCTATTGTATTCTTTTCTATTTTGTTTTCTACTTTTCATATCCCATTTTTATAGGTGATTAGAGCTATAATAGGAATAAGAAAGTTACCTAAATACAAGATATTAATAATAATCAATTCAATGTAAGTATGAGATCCACATAGTAGTTGGATCATAACCCGTATGAGAACGAAAATTTTTAGGCTTTCCTAAACTATTTTGACACCTATATTTTTTACCTCTTTCATTCAATCATATGCTTTTGGTTTGGAAAACTCAGACTTGTCAATTGTCGTGTGAATCTTTCTCTTTTCCTTTGTTTTGCATGCCATCATAAAGGATTGAGCCAATTGACGTAGCTCAGAGTGATTCAACATGTTTGGGTGTGAAAGAGGGCCATTCCTAGCATAAACGTACCCATCTGGACATGTTGGAATAGTCTGTTTGGCCGTACAAGTTGCATAATGAAAGTTGCACCATTTTGCAACTTTACACTACTTGCATTTGATAACTTTTTCCTCAACTAAAAAGTTTTCACCACGGGAAAACTCCTCTAAGATGGAAAAGTCAAGAGAGGTTATTGTAGAGGATCCCAACATGATCCCATAGCCTTAGACGAAAATTTTGTAAGCATCATGGTTTTCGAATAATAGCATGTCAAAGATTGCAATCATTTTGCACTTTGGACTCTTAAGGGATCAAGTTGGTTGAATGTAGCTCAGAGTGATTCGGCATGTTTGGGTGCGAAAGAGGACCATGCCTAGCATAAACTTACCCATCCAGACATGTTGGAACAGTCTGTTTGGTCACTTGAGTTGTAGAACTAAAGTCGCACCACTTTGCAACTTTACACTGCTTGCATTTGACAACTTTTTCCTCAACTGAAAAGTCATCACCACAAGAAAAATTCCTTTGAGATAGCAAAAACTGAGAGAGGTTATTGTAGAGGGTCCCAACGCGATCCCATAGCCTCAAACAAAGAGTTTGTAAGCATCACAGTTTCTATGAGGCATTTTTTCAAACAGCCCCCTACCTTGTTAACCCTACCGCATTGACAAGCTAGTGAACTCATAGAAATGCGGTAGGGTTGACAAGGTAGGGGTTGTTTGAAAAAATGCCTCATAGAAATGGGGTCTCATAGTGATATACATGAGACCCCATTTCTATGAGGCATTTTTTCAAACAACCCCCTACCTTGTCAACCCTACTGCATTGACAAGCTAGTGAGCTCACTAGCTTGTCAATGCTCACATGAATTTTTGGAACCAATGCCTTAAAGAAATGTGGCCTTGTGGCATGCCATGATTGAAAGATAGACACAAAATAGAAGCATGGACAAGGCATGTGAATTTTTTGACAATAATGTTTTAGTAGAAATGTATGCAAAATGTGGTACCTTTGACAAGCTAGTGAGCTCACTAGCTTGTCAATGCAGTAGGGTTGACAAGGTAGGGGACTATTTGAAAAAATGCCGCATAGAAATGGGGTCTCATGGTGAGACCCCATTTCTATAAGGAATTTTTTCAAACAACCCCTACCTTGTCAACCAATCACCGTGAGACCCCATTTCTATGAGAATTTTTTTCCCCATTTCTATGAGGCATTTTTTCAAACAGCCCCCTACATCACCATGAGCCCATTTCTATGAGGCATTTTTTTCAAAAATCCCCTGCCTTGTCAATCCTCACATGAATTCTTGGATCCAATTCCTTAAAGAAATGTGGTCTTGTGGCATGACATGATTGCAATATAGGCACAAAATGGAAGCATGGACAAGGCATGTGAATTATTTGACAATAATGTTTTGGTAGAAATGTATGCAAAATGTAGTACCTTTGACAAGCTAGTGAGCTCACTAGCTTGTCAATGCGGTAGGGTTGACAAGGTAGGGAATTTTTTGAAAAAATGCCTCATATAAATGGGGTCTCGTACATCACCGTGAGACCCCATTTCTATGAGGCATTTTTTCAAACAACACCCTACCTTGTCAACCCTACCGCATTGACGAGCTAGTGAGCTCACTAGCTTGTCAATGCTCACATGAATTTTTGGATCCAGTGCCTTAAAGAAATGTGGTCTTGTGGCATGCCATGATTGCAAGATAGGCTCAAAATGGAAGCATGGACAAGGCATGTGAATTGTTTGACATTAATTTTTTGGTAGAAATGTATGCAAAATGTGGTACCTTTGACAAGCTAGTGAGCTCACTAGCTTGTCAATGCGGTAGGGTTGACAAGGTAGGGGGTTGTTTGAAAAAATGCCTCATAGAAATTTGGTCTCATAGTGATGTATATGTGATACCACATTCTATGAGGCATTTTTTCAAACAACCCCCTACCTTGTCAACCCTACTGCATTAACAAGCTAGTGAGCTCACTAGCTTAACAATGCTCACATGAATTTTTGGATCCAATGCCTTAAAGAAATGTGGTCTTGTGGCATGCCATGATTGCAAGATAGGCTCAAAATGGAAGCATGGACAAGGCATGTGAATTTTTTGACATTAATGTTTTGGTAGACATGTATGCAAAATGTGGTACCTTTGACAAGCTAGTGAGCTTACTAGCTTGCCAATGCAGTAGGGTTGACAAGATAGAGGGTTGTTTGAAAAAATGCCTCATAGAAATGTGGTCTTGTGGCATGCCATGGTTGAAAGATAGGTTGCACCTTTCCCCATGTTTCTAACTTAGCCTTGAATAAAGATTCTTGAAACAATGGAGAGAAGGTTTACAATCCCTTGTAGGTAGAATAATCAAGGAAACATTAAAAATATATCACAACATTAGTGATGAGGTAAGTTTAGAAATAGAGATGAAAACCAAAATAGATTCAAAGATCTATTAATGTGGGAGGACTATATTCCAATTTTGTAGAGACATGTATGGAAAATTTGGTAGCATAGACAAGGCAATCAGCTGTTCGAAAAAATGCACATCACCATGAGACCATATTTCTTTGAGGCATTTTTTCAAACAGTTGATTGCCTTGTCTATGTTGTTTGATAAAATGCTTTGGTAGACATGTATGGAAAATGTGGTAGCATAGACAAGGCAATCAGCTGCTTGGTAGAACTATTTGACAAAATGCCTCAATTAGATATGTCCTTGTGGACTAGAATGATTGCAGGATATGCACAAAATGGATTTTTTGAAAAGGCTTTAGAAAATTTCAAGCATATGCAATTTCTAGGTGTAAAACCAAATTCCACTACATTTTCCAACATCCCCCATGCCTATACCAAAATGAAAGCTTTGGAAAGGGGTATGCACATCCATAGAAAAGGATTGAGAAATGATGTATTATTTTACATACTTATAACTGCTCTCATATATATGTGTATACAAAATGTGGAAGCATACACAAGGTAGGTCAATTGTTTAACAAAATGCCTCAAAGAGTTGTGATTTTAAAATGTAATTGGAAAGTGTAAAGAATTGTGTAGTTTAAAATGTGCATTGACAAGCTAAGGTTATAATGGCAAACAAACAATGATGAACATGGAATATGCAAAATAACAAAATAAAAGCAAGCCAAAATAGAACGAAGGAAAATATAAAGAAAATGTGTAAAGACTTCACATATCTAAAAAACAAATATTCAAATGGAGGAGTTCTACCCAATTATGTAGCCTTTGCTTCTTGCATCAAACTTAACAATTTGAGTTTTCCAAAAGCTTGTTTCCTTTTCAATGTTCAATTGTATATCACTCTTGAATGGGATTGAGACTTGAATTGATATATATCAAATTCGATGTGACAACTCTGTTATTTCATGCAAAGGTGGTGGAAAGATCATAAAAAGGTGGTAGAATGTGAAAAATTTGCATGCACACTTCAAAAAAGCATCAAAATTTTTCTTTTTGTCAGAATGTGTGCATAACCAGGAGAATATACAAAATATGGGCTTGGAGATCACGGGTATATTGAGTTTTTTACCATTTTTAGAGCAAGAAAAAATGTGCTCGTGTTATAATGTGAGCACGTTATGTCTTCGTAAACAAACAACTACATCTCAACTTCTTCACAACATGCTCGTTGATAGGCTGTCGTTAGGTCCCATTACTTTAGAATAAAATATCCAAATTGTCGACCGGGTAGTGTTCAAGGCAATCTGCATTAGAAGAGTTCTAGAGTATCTCCCTCAGGTTCCTTAACTTTTTAAGAACAACTTTAAATTAATTCTAACTTCAAACTATTTAACTATCAAACTGAAAAGTAATCTATTCCTAAGAAAATAGGAAATACTTGAACTGTAAACATGAGTATACTAATTTAGAAAGCATAATAACTAAGTTAAACAAACACATAATCAATTTAAACTAAGAAACTGATTATAAGAACAGAAAAGCTTATAACAATCCATAAAACATTTTCTTAACAGTCAAAAATCCAACAGTAAGTAACAGTAGCTACGGAAGTTGAAAGGATAACAAATACCTCAAAACTAAGATTTCATATTAGTGAATTTAAACAACTCTCTACAAAACATCAGTATAACAAAAGAAAACACTTATCTACTCCTGTCGAGTGGCCAGCTCGTGGGACAACACATTCATTCCCAACTCACATCCATAGCTATCTCAGAAACATCTCTATTAAACATAGTTATCATCCATAACTCATAACTCAGAATTTCAGATAACAATCTCTTTATTTATAAACTTTTGGAAAAACATTTTGTCAACATAACATTACTTTTTTACTATATATGTTACTTCCAGCGACTGTATCTTTTATAGAGAAACTATAACTACATGCTATATTTCAGCTGGTATAGATAACCACTGAAAAATATCTAAAACAGATCTACATATAACTCGTCTATCCTATTACATAGCATTTAAGAGGCTCAAGTCGAGCCATAAAGTCTTTTATTCAAAAGATAACAGAAATAACATCTTTTAAGAACAACAACATTTTCGGTCCATCATCCTGAAGTTCCAGAGCATACTTCCAGCATATATCTCTAACTGTTCTAGAGCACGTGCCAGCTAGATACTTCAATCTATAACTTGGTTGACCGATTATTATCTACAAAACACTTAAAACAACCCATTAAATCTGTATTGGAAAATTACTTTAAGAAATCAAAAGAAATAAAGTTTATACAAGTTCTTACTAAAATTAAACAATTATTTCTTCTAAAATTTAATTAATTGGCAGAGGATAGAGATTTGCATATATGAACCAGGTCTTTGTGGCATTATTATGATGAGGTTATTTTTACCTCATCACTCGTATTATGAAAAAGTTGATTTTCTATAGGTTTATTTTCTCTCTCTATCCTTAGCCATCTAGGCCACTCACTCCCTCTATCTCTCTCTCTCTCTCTCTCTCTCTCTCAATCCCTCTATCTCTCTCCCACTCCCTCTCTCTCTCACTCCCTCTATCTCTCTCCCACTCTCTCTCTACCTCTCTCTTAGGTCTCTTCCTCCCACCCCTCTCCCTCTCTCTCACTCCCTTTATATCTCTCCCACTCCCTCTCTCTCTCTCTCATCCCTCTATCTCCCACTCCCCCTCTCGCCCCCTCCCTCTCTACCTACACAACTAGACAACTCTCTCTCTCTACCCTTACCCTCTACCCTCTACCCTCAACCCAATACCCTTAAACATTATATCTCATCCCTCAACTCTTAAACCCTTAAACCCTCAACCCTCTACCCTCTACCATATACATTGGAACCTCAACCCTATAGGTCCTCAACCCCTATCCCTCTCTCTATCTATATATATCACCTCTCTCTCCCTCCCTAAACCTTTAAAATATCTACTATAATCCCTCAACCCTAGACCCTCAACTCTTAAACTCTTATATTCTCAACCCTTAACCCTCAACCCTAATCCCTCAAACCTAAGCCCTCGACCCTTAAACCCTCAACCCTCAACCCTAAACCCTAATCCCTAAGCCCTAAAATGTAAGATCTCAACCCTTAAACCCTTAAACCCTCTACCCTCTACCCTCAACCCTTAAACCCTAAAACCTCAACCCCTATACCCTCTACCCTATGCTTTGGACCCTCAATCCTAATCCCTTAACCATATACCCTCAATCCTCCACCCTCAACCTTAAACCCTCAACCCTCAACCTTCAACCCTAATCCCTCAAACGTAAGCTCTCAACCCTTAAACCTTCTACCCTATACCCTCTACCCTATACATTGGACCCTCAATCCTAATCCCTCAACCCTATACCCTCAACCCCTATACCCTCTACCCTATACATTAAACACTCAACCCTAATCCCTCAACCCTCAACCCTTAAACCCTAAACCCTTAAACCCTCTACCCTCTACCCTCTACCCAATACACCCTCAATCCTAATCCCTCAGCCCTATACCCTCTACCCTTTACCCTCTACCCTCACCCCCTCAACCCTCAGCCTAAACCCTAAACCCTCAACCCTCTTATACCCTCTACCCTATACATTTGGACCCTCAGCCTAATCCCTCAATACCATCAACCCTCAACCTTAAGCCCTCAGCCCTAAACCCTTAAAACCCTCTACCCACTCCCTCCTACCCAATAGCCTCTACCCTCAACCCTAATCCCTCAACCCTATACCCTCAACCCTTAAACCCAAGTAAACTCTCTACCCTAATCCCTCAACCCTAATACCTCAAACCTTAAATCCTCTACCCTCTACCCTATACATTAAACCCTCAACCTTCAATTCTCAACCCTCAGTTCCCTTAATCCCTCAACCCTCAACCCTTAAACCATAAACCCTCATCCCCTATACCCTTTACCCTATACATTGGACCCTCAACCCTAATCCTTCAACCATATACCCTCAAACCTATACCCTAAACCATCTCCCATCAACCCTAAACCCTTAAACCTTCTACCCTCTACCCTCAACCCTAATCCCTCAACCCTATACCATCAACCCAATACCCTAAACCCTCAACCCTATAAGTCATCAACCCTATACCCTCAATTCTCAACCCTCTACCCTATACGTTGGATCCTCAACCCTCGTCTATCTTTGTCCCTCACTTTTCCCTCCATCTCTTCCTCCATCCATTCCACCCTCTCTACCCTAATCCCTCAACCCTATACCCTCAACCCTTAAACCCTTAAACACTCTACCCTAAACCCTCAACCCTTAAACCTTCTACCTTCTACCCTCAACCCAATACCCTAAACCCTCAACCCTATACCCTTAACCCTTAAATTCTCCACCCTAAACCCTCAACCCTTAATCCCTCAACCTTTAAACCCTACACCCTCAATTGTTGAACCCTACACCCTCAACCCTTAATCCCTCAAACCTCAATCCCTAAACCCTCAACTGTCAACACTTAATCCCTCAACCCTAATCCTTCAACCCTCAACCCTTAAACCATAATCCCTCAACCCTCAACCCTTAAACCCTAATCCCTCAACCCTCTACCCTCTACAATATACATTAAACCTTAAACCCTAAATTATCAACCATCTACCCTATACATTGGATCCTCAACTATAATCCCTCAACCATATACCCTAAAACCTATATACTCAACCATATACCCTCAACCCTCAACCCTAAACCTCATCCCTCAACTCTTAAACCCTTAAACCCTCAACCCTTAACCCCTCAACCCTTAAACACTTAAACCCTCAACCCTCTACCCTATACATTGGAACCTCAACCCTAATACCTCAACCCTATATCCCAATAAAAAATTATTTCAAAAAGAACCTAAATGCAATAGAGTTTTCAACCTAGGTTTCAGAAAATCCTAGAGCTAATGGAAACTTAGATTATGCTTCCTCTACTTAATCACAAGGATTGCAGTTTACACGCCCTTATATTAATAAACAAATTACTTGTTTTGAATATGATAAAATATCAAACATGAGAAAGATTTTAAATCAAATTTTTAAGTTTGATACTTGGAAATCTTCTATTTTTTCACAAGACTTTGAATCTATGGTTTGTCACAAAGTTAATCCCCACTCTAGTTAATCACTTATCAAGGGCTTTACACTAAAAATTATTATTTTTTCATTTAAGAGCTATGGTAGCCCAATAGCCCTAAGATTCTGACATGCACGCATGGTTCTAAACCTCTATCACAAAGAAAACTAGATGGGTAGCCTTGGGAATAAATACAAATCTAAGAATGCAGTTCAAGAGATTATGGCATTAACCATAATCTTGCTTCTTTAGAGTTATGAGGAAAAATTGATGACCATTATAACACCTTAGGAGAAAATGAAGAAATGGTTAAGGGAGAATTATCCCTTTCAAGGGTAGGTATTGTTCTTGTTTTCCATTTAATTTTGTTTAGATTTGGCATGTTTTCGAGGTGGAAATTAATTTTTATTATTTGGAAAGATATAAATTCAACTCTCTTTTCAAGTTGTTCCCCTATTTAGTGTAAATAGTGTCATTATCATACCTAGTTAGCTAATCACTTTTCTAGGATTGACCTATTCACACCTAGCTTACATTTTCTTAGGTTTATTTTGTTTATATCTCACTTCATAGCATTGATACATGTGTCCTCATGACTTGAGACACCTATTGACACTTTCTCACCCACTTGTCAAGTGAGCTTACAAGTGTCCCACCTATAAAGGGGTGGTCAGTAGTTCAATCCTACCTTCCTACCTCCTCATCCTTGCCTATATATGTAAGGCTTGATCATTGTATTATACACTCTTCATTTCATATTTTATAGACATATTATTGTGCTCATTTTGTTCACTTGTGGAAGTTGTTTCATGCTCTCTTTGATCTTGGTATTCTCCAACATGGTATCAGAGCCATGAGAGCACATTCCTTCTCACATTGAGGAGACTCCCGCACATATCCCTATCAATGGGGTGTCATAGAGCCAAATAGATAGAGCCATCATGTTCAGAAGGCTTGAAAACTAAAAATACCTTTCATTTCGTAAATATTGATAAATTTTATTTTTTTTAATTTTTTGGTCACTGTGTACATTATATTGAAAAGTTGTAAAAAATTGAAAATGCCTAATCCATCATATCAGCCTCTGTCACACATCAACATTGGCTTGGAGATCATTGAGCATCATTCAAAGGCATCATTGGCATCATTTCAATCTTTGGATCATGTGCATCATTCAAAGAAATTCACGGTACTTCTTGCATATTCCTATTTGGAATGGGAAGTCATATTGCACATGTTTGTGGTGTTGTTTCTTCCCAAGGGGAGAAATGTTGTTTAGTGTTCATGGATCATCTTCAGCATCCATTTTTGAGAATCTACTAACACTACAGGTATCATTCTGATGGGAGGTTGCATGGTTTTTCTTCTACTATCAATTTTGGGAGGAAGCATTTCCTCACATGGAGTTCATCACTTCACATTTTATGGGGGGGGTCATATGACCTTCTCTCTTTTATCTCCTATGGAGAGAACATTCATTGTACTTTGTGCTAGAAGTAGTCCTTGGGGGGTCATCGTGAGTCCTCCATCTATCACTTTTCTTCTTCACTTGTACATTTAATTTCATTACATCATTTCTCTTTGGGGAGGGGTTTTTATTTCCCACTAGGTTTTTCTCCTTTACTCCACTTTATGAGAATCTCATACATGAGTACCTAACATGGCCTAATAGCTGGGACTCATCATTATTGCATACATTACTCCCTAAGTTGTACTTAAGGGGGGTGTTAGTGTAGATAGTGTCATTATCATTCCTAGTTAGCTAATCACCTTTCTAGGATTGACCTATTCACACCTAACCTATCAATAATATGAAATAAGGGTGCATCCATCTGTTGATCCCTCGCCAACTTCAAGAAAGGAAGAAATAAAGGATGATGAGAATGGTCCGTTCCAACCCTGTGCATTCCCATAAAAAACTGAAGGAGAGCTATCGACCGACTTTCAAAGAAGGTCGAGTTGTTTACTGAATGGGTGGGATTATAGTTTACTTAGGTTTCTTTTTCTTTTTCTTTTGTCTCACTTTAGCATTGAGACACCTATTGATGTTACATTGTTGGTTGTCGTTGCACCAAAATATTGACCTGTTAATGCCTGATACAACTTCCAGATTTATATAAGATCCACGGGAGGCGGTTAAGCCATGTCACAAACCCAAGCATCGTGTTGCACCAAGGAGACCAAGGGACACACCATCTTGCAACAATCCCACCCAGTGCAAGTGAGGGGTTCAAACTCATGACCTCGACTCTGATACCAATTGTTACATTGGTGGTTGTCTTTGCAACAAAAGATCAACCTGTTAATGCTTGATACAACCACCCGATTTATACAAGATCCACAGGAGATGGTTAAGCCATGTCACGAACCCAAGCACTGCGTTGCACCAAGGAGACCAAGGGACACAACATCTTGCAACAATTGACACTTGCTCACTCACTTGTCAAGTGAGCTTACAAGTGTCCCACCTATAGAGGGGTAGTCAGTACTTCATTCCTACCTTCCTACCTCCTCATCTTTTCCTATATATGCAAGGATTGTTCATTGTATTATACACTCTTCATTTCATATTTGATAGACATACACTTGTGCTCATTTGTTCACTTGTGGAAGTTGTTTCATCCTCTCTTTGATATTGTAATTCTCCAACACCCTATTTTTCACTTGTCTTAACTATGATTTGCTATAATGTGCTTGGAAATCTAGATGTAAGCTCACAAGGTTGCACTTAAAGTTGCACATTTGTAGGAGCTCTTAGATCACTAGGATAATGCTCCCTATATGATTATAATTTTTAACTTCTACCTCTTCCCCACCTTGTGAGCATAGGCATGGTCATAGTGAATATGTTAATAAAGATCAAGGATCCTAGTTTGAAGGATTTCAACTATAAGGCTCCAAGATCATGTAGCATGTGAGTGGTCTCAACCTTCTCAGCCACCTTTCACCTCTTCTCACAACCATGGTGCTTCTAATTGACCAGGATTTGACAACTTCCCTCACTTGGAGTTGACTATTCTATTGTTCATGCTCAACAACTTGCAAATGAAGATCAAATGGAAGAGGTTGCTCTTACTAGCTAGAAGTCTATTGATGATGGTTTCATTCTTGCTAATCTATGGGATAAACAAGATAATCATTATCCACCTTCTACAGTATTCTCGGCACTTAACAATTTTTAATGTTTATTAATGTTTGAATTTAATCTCATTTAATTTGTTTTTATTTTTTATTTTCAACTTAATCTTCGATAAACTTTGAAAGTATACATTTTTCAATTTTTCTA
Organism: Sequoia sempervirens; assembly: GCA_007258455.2. NCBI lineage: Eukaryota > Viridiplantae > Streptophyta > Pinopsida > Cupressales > Cupressaceae > Sequoia > Sequoia sempervirens. Next base: position 171,927,672 of record VDFB02281492.1, on the reverse strand, counting down.
AAAATAATATATATCGCTTTTTTAATTCTTAAAATTAATAAAGACTTTACTCATCTTAATAAATCTTGAGCCACTTCCAAATTGACCTCATTGTTCTATCTAATAGAAATCCTCACTTAGAATATTGGCCCGAATTTGGATAAGTATTTGTCTTACAGACTAAAACTTTAAACTAATTGTGTGCTAATGGTGATGTACACAATTGGGCAATAGTGGGATTGCACCATCAAGACTCTTGCTTGACACAGGGATTCAACCCTCAACCTATGATATTGATTATAAGGTTTATCAACTACAGAGAAGTCCAATGTTTGCTACAAACTCAGAGATATTCCCCCACTTCACCCCTATTGTCACATCTTGACAATGATGAGAGAATTCCTACAAAACTCAAACTTCTCTCGTGGTACAATCTTTGTCAATGCATCTATCGAATTCACCTTTGTGTCAATTTTCCCCACTTTCAGCTTACCTTCTTCAAGAACATTCCGGGTGAAATGATAACACAACTCAATATGCTTAGTCTGAATATGAAAGGTTGAATTCTTTTCCAATCGAATAGCATTGTTGCTATCACAAAAGAGAGTGTAAACATTTTGTTTGGAACCCAACTCACCCAACAGTCGCTGCAACCAAATCATCTCCTTTGCCCCTTCAATGAGTGCAATATATTTAGCCTCAGTAGTGGAGAGTGCAACCACCTTGCAACCATGAAACCCAACTAATTGTTGCCCCAAAAAAGGTGAACACATAACCTATTGTAGACCTTCGTTTATCCAAGTCTCTGGCCATATCTAAGTCAACATAACCTCATAGTTGTGCATCTCTATCTCCAAAACACAAAACATAATCTAAAGTTCCTTTTAAATACTTTAATATCCACTTCACTACTTTCCAATGAGTCTTGCCTGGATTGCTCATAAATCTTCTCACAACTCCCATTGCATGGGTAACGTTCAAACGAGTGCACACCATCACATACATAACACCCCCAATTGTTGATGAATAGGGAATACCCGTCATGTTTTCCTGATCATGAGGTGTTTCGGGGCACATTTTAGATGACAAAGGAAAGTGATCAGCAAGTGGAGTGCTAATAGGCTTAGCAACCTTCATGTTAAATATGCCCAAAAGTTTGTCAATATATTTCTCTTGTGACAATCTAATTCCCTCTTATTTTTGTCCTGAATTATAGTCATGCCAATTATCCTCTTTGCTACCCCTAAATATTTCATTGCAAACTTTTGAGCTAAATGTTGTTTCAAATCACAAACAACTCTCATACTAGTACTGATAACAAGCATATCATCAATATAGAGCAGCAATAAAATAAACTCGCCATTATTCAAAACCTTATAATAAATGCACGGATCAAATTTGCAATGTGTGAAGTGTTTCTCAGCCATGAAAGAGTCAAACTTAAGGTACCACTATCATGGGGCTTGCTTGAGCCCATACAAACTCCTCCTCAACTTGCAATATAAATCTTCTTTACCTTACTATTCAAAACCTTCAGGCTGATGCATATACAACTCCTCTTCTATATCACCATGTAGAAACATGGTCTTCACATCAAGTTGCTCCAGCTCAAGATCATATACTACTGCCAAACCCTAAACTGCTCTAATGGTAGTCATCTTCACAACTGGTGAGAAGATCTCATTGAATTCAAACCCTTTTGTTGATTATAACCCTTGACAACCAATCTCGCTCTATATTGTTTCCTGCCTCCTTCTTTCTCTTTCAATTTGTACACCCATTGATTCTTCAATGCTCTTCGATTGGGTGGAAGCTTCACCAAATCCTAGGTATGATTAGCCATCAATGAATCTATTTTCTCTTGCATTGCATGCATCCATTTCTCCCAATTAACATCTTTACATGTGTCTTTGAAAGTTGCAGGCTCTAACTGATCAGAAATCAATAATTGATAGTTGTCAAACTTTGTCGAAGGTCGACGCTCTTGGGTAGACCTCCATACTTGAGAACTACTTCTTGCACATTACCCTATTCCTGCAAGTTATCTTCAATGTTTTTCCTCTGTAATGCATTTGAAACTAGCATGAAATTTTGAGTGAAAACATCATAATCAACAGCTTCATTATGGGAAGAGACAGGGGTGAACGAATTATGTTTTTGATTGTGCATTGATTGCATAGACTGAACAAGAATTGTGGAATTGAAGAACTCCCTTGGATGTGAATTTCCCTATGAAAAACTTCACAAACTATTTGAAACTAGCGTATAATTTCTAGTGAGAAAAATTTGTGTGGGGATAAGATTGTGAGCAGGTGAAAATTGCATAGGCCATGAAGGATCAAAGAAATTGGTGTGGGTAGGAGAGGTATTTTCTTCTCACGTAGAATGCAATGGTGGCATGTTAAATTCTACAAACTGCTACATAGGATTTCTCCTTCCCAAAATAGGTTGTGTGGGGACTCCATAAGACAATGAAGACTTTTCAAAAGGAAACAATGACAATTCTAAAGGTTTTGTTGAGTTTTTACTCCCCAAAACAGGGTGTGTGGAGGTGTGAAGAACTAGCTGCGTGGAATTTTTACTTCCTAGAATTGGCTATATTGGAATGTCCTCATGTGTAGACCACGTGGGAGTTGAATTTTCTACAGGAAACCTTAATTGTGCCTCACATGGGGGCCCATGATCTCCTAGAACCTTTCTTGTGAAACTTCATGTGATTGCACATGATTCTCACATCATGGAGTGTGAGAAGCCTGCGATGGTGATGACAGGGGAACATGAAAGTAGTTGTCACTAGCATCAAGTGGAGTTTGATGTATATTAGTTGAAATAGGGGCACCATAGTATGTAAATTGGGAAGAATCCAAACCCTCAATTGATTCTCCTTGCCCGTGAGTGTTTTGCAAATTTGAATTAAACATTTGTGGTTGTTGAGGCAGAGATGAAAATATTTTTGGATGTGAAAACTACAAATTTCTCCCACAACCAACACCATCAATAAACACATATTCATTTGTTAATGAGCCATGTTTGTGCAAGCCTGGAAACATCTTTTCATTGAAGACAACATCCAGATTGTGAACCAACTTATTTGTGATTGGATTCCACAATCTGAAGCCACACCGATCTTCCCCATATCAGACAAATATAGATTGCTTAGATTTAAAATCCAACTCCATACGCTTCTCTTTCAAAATATGAACAAACGCTCTGCATCCAAAAACTTGTAGATGTTTGAATGAAATTCATTGTCCAATCCATCTCTCCTCTGGAGTATCTCCAATTTCGAAGAGGGTTTGGTATTAATCAAATACAATGTTGTGTTAACTGCTTCTACCCAAAATTCTTTTCCTAAACCTGCATTTGAGATCATGCTTCGATCCCTCTCTAGAATTGTGTGGTTCAACCTCTCAGCTACACCATTCTCTTGAGGCGTGAATGGTACAACTTTAATACAATGAATACCATTATCTGCACAAAATTTTCCCCCATTATCTATTTTTAAACATTTAATCTTGTTCCTCATTTGGTTTTCAACAATAGCTTTAAAATATTGAATTTGGTTAAAACTTCTGATTATCTATTGAGCATATAAATCCATAACTTTCGAGTGCAATCATCAACAAATGTAACAAAATAGTTAGCTACCCCATATGAGGTTACCTCTAGAGGACTGAAAACATTGGAGTGCACAAGCTCCAAAGGCCTTGTCTTTTTGTCATATCCAGTCTTCGAGAAATAATTTGCCTTTGTTTGCCATATAGACAATGCTCACATAGGTCCAAATCCACAGATTTTAAACCCGAAAGATGATCCCTTTTGAGCAAGATTTTGAGCCCCTTCTTACTCATGTGCCCGAGCCTTCTATGCCATAGTTTTTTTTTGTTGTCCACAAATGTCATCGTTTCTCCCACTTCAATAGGACTATCTAGCACATATAATGTGCCCAATTTGTTGCCCCTTCCAACCACTAACACCCCTATGGTCACCTTCCACGAATTTGAAGAAAAAGTGATGCTACATCCTTGAGCATCAAGCTATCCCAAATAAATCAGATTTCTTTTTAACTCTGGAACATATCTTACATCACGCAACAACCACTTGTTTCCATTATTCAACTTCAACATCATGTCACCTTTGCCAATAATTTCACACACCTTGTTATCACCAAGATATACTTTACCAAATCTACCTTCTTGATAATTTTGGAAGGCTTCTCGGCATGAGGTTCTATGGAAGGATGCACTAGAATCCAACACCCACTAATCTACTGTAGTTTCACCTATTGATAAGACTAGAACATCTTCATCTTTTTCATACGTGGTGTTCACTTCGTTGTCCTTCGATTGGTTCTGCACCTTTTTGTATGGCCAACAATTTTTATTTATATGGCCTTCCTTTTCACAAAACCAACAACCTCCATTTCTTCCCCTTGACATTGATCTTTCGTTGATTTTGATCTTCTATGATTATTTTTTCCCCTTTCTTGGTGTCTACCTCTATTGCCAAAAATCAAGGCATCACTGGATGCGGTTCCTTGATTTTTCCTTCGCATATCTTCACTGAGAAGAGTTGCAGCAATGTCATCAAATTTGAGGTTTGCTTTCCCGGATATAAAGGTGTTGATTGTCATCACAACACCTTCCCAACTATTCGGAAGAGAACATAGTAGTAAGATGGCTTTGATTTCATCATCTAAATTGATACTTACTGAAACCAATTGACTGATTAAAGTATTAAATTCATTCAAATGGTTTGACATGATTCCACCTTCCTTCATTTTCAAATTATATAATTTTTTCATGAGGTAAACTTTATTGGAGGCTGACGCCATCTCGTACATGTTTGTCAATTTGTCCCACAACTCTTTTGAGGTCTTCTCTATTGCATCGTTGAAGAGGACAGTGTTGGATAATGAAAGAATAATTGTGGCTCTTACTTTCTTGTCTAGTCTCTCCCAATCCTCATATGACATCGCAGTTGGTTTCTTCACTTTTCCTTCCAATGCGAGCGAGAGATCTCCTCTAATCAGCAAAGACTCCATCTACACGTTCCACAATCTGAAATTTTGCCTTGCGAACTTCTCTATCTTTCATTTATCCACTTCCTCCATTTCCCAAAAATTATCACAATTCTGGAACAACTAATTTGCCAAACTCTGATACCAATTGTTGATGAATTTATTGCAGATTAAATGAAAAGAATATTGTAGAAATTAAAATCAGAAATAAGATCATTTATAAACACGAAGAACACAAATATTTATAGTGGTTCACCAATTTGATTACATCCACTTTGAAGTAGGAGAAATATCTTTATTATCTCAGATGTTTGAATACAATCAGCAACAACATAACATCAACAACATATGAATTGGCAATTACATTATCCAATATGGATAACTCTTTGAAAAGAAAGGAATTTGAATGGACATTGTAATTGAAGGGAAAAACAAAGTGATCGTTGAGCTTCAAGACCCAACAGTATAAACCCAGCCATCTCCAAGGGTGTGTGTGAAATATTGAGATGTATATTGTTTCAATGTCATAGAACTTTAATGCACATAGCGCTCTTTCATATTGAAACTGTTAGGATTAGGTGTGTCATACACCTTGCAAGTTCTAATATTTGAATTATTTATTTATTTGTATTTTGGCAATTTGTTTTTTATCACTTAGTGTCACGGAAGTTGCTAAATGCAACAATGACAACTTGTAAGGTGTGTAAGAGTTGCTAAAATGGAAAGAGCTTGAAAAAGGAAATTACAATTGGAAACTTGAAAAGCGAGATTTTAGGAGATTGTGAAAGCATGATTTTAGGAGCCAAAAATGGAGTGCCATATTTGGAGAAGTCAGTTATGATTTGAGTATCTTTCTATATTACAATGGATTTGATTCTCCATGACTAGGTGTTGTAACTCATGGTTTTGAGTTTCCATTTTGGTGGTTTCTTGTATTGGAACTCCTATAAATTGAAGGCTTGAGGAGACATTTGTGAGGAGAGTTTTATGTAGGATTGTGCTGTCAGTTTTTCTTCCAGAGGAGCAAGATGTAAATCTCCATGTTAAGGCTTTGAGCCTGCAAGTGTATTGTAACATGTTTGTTGTTGTAGATTAATACATTGGTTCGATACTTTGGAGTGTGGGGTTTTTTACCCGAAAGGGTTTTCCCCACATATATTGGTGTCTCTTCTCTTATGTCTATCTTTCTTCTATTCTTTTTTTTTTTGTGTTCTTAAAATGTTAATTTATATCCCGCTGCTGAAATTTATTTAGATCCGCAAACTACATTACCTTTCCTCTAAGGGTTAATGAGATGGGAAATCAACTATGTCTATATGTGCTTGCATCAAGTTATTGAATATCTGTTTGAGCAAAATATAGGATGCTGTAAGGTGCATGCTGGGTTCTCCTTTCCCTTTCAGAAACAAAACCTCAGGTTTCTATCAGAAATAAATTTGAAAACACACAAGACAAGGCCCAGTCACACAAGAATATCACAACATTCTATATACTAACTTCCTAATTTAATTTCCATATTAACAAAGCACCTGGTTTATACCCAACTAAATTATCACAATTTATTCTCCGCCCAAGATCTACTAATTCATTGCATAATGTTCTATATTAACATACACAGTTTAATAATAGCCTAAAAGGGGTTTAACTTAGATAAGGCTTAGAGATAGTTTGTGTGGGATACCGTTGCAATTTCCTTTAACATTCTCTTATCAGACGGTGTTAAAACCTAGATTCCACAAGCTTCTATTTCCACCTTCATCACCTTAGCAAGGGGGTCTCGCAGCTAGATTCCCTGGAAATTGTCACATGTACTATAAACCAATCCTTCTACTTCAGAAAAGAATGACTAGAAGAAATAGGAGAAATAAGAAAGAATGCATCTTAAACTTCTTGTTGAAGATATCTAGCAGCCTTCTTCTTGAGGCAAGAAGCAATCTTCTCTCTACTCGTTACAAATCTTCTCCATTTCACACATAGGAATACACACATATTGGGTGTAACAACCAAGCACAACCATAACATTACATAACAGGGGAACTATTAACATATAGAAAAAGGGTCGACTGTCATCCCATAGAACATTACCTTAGAAACGGTTAAACAAAAGCTTTCAAGTCTACTGTTGCACACCAGTTTCGAAATCCTTTTCCTCCTCCAATTCCTTGTCTCCGTGCTCCTCTGAAAATCTCCCAACTCTAGACTCTAGAGCACCATCCCCACTCTCAACAACCTGACATAATTTGGGTATTTTCCTGTTTTAAACCTGAGAAGACTTTGTATCCTTAATTAATCTGGGTATGGGTGTTTTTAGTTCACCCCTTTCATTTATAAATATACATCATTCCTTATTTTCCAAAAGTCTTCCCCAATTCTGATTTTGCCTCTTTCAGTTGACACCGGAATCTTATGTTCCTTACACATTTCTTCCACAATCAAATCTGAGTTCTAAGTTAGACAACTCGTTCTTGGACTAACCATCAACATTCCAAATGTAGACAGTTACACCCATGCTCATAATTTAATATTTTTTTTTTTGTTTCAATTCACTACTCTGCTGGGTTGATTCAACTGTCACCTCATGGAACAGGGCGCTTTCAACTCTGTTTAGCATCCCTTGGCCCTGTAATCTGCACAGATAGGCAAAGTGATCGTGCCTTGTTTCACATAATGACGTAATTGAAATTCAAGGATAATGAATGCAATGAAGATGTAGACGATATTCTTTGATAGCAAAATCTTAATTTAAAATCTCTGCATCCGATATTCAGGATTGAGGGATTAGGGCTCATGCCTATCACTTAGCACTTTCCAAGATTTATACATAATAAAAGTCCTTCCGACTGTTTTGTCTTTTATGGGGAGCTGGCTCTCGCTGTCTTTTTCATCTGCTGCGTGAGCTTAGAAAGTTATCTCCTGCATTACACATCAAACAGAGAAAATAGAAAGGCGTTTTAACATTTTGTAATGAAGCAATCGTAAACGTATGTGCGGTTAAATATTGTAGTGATTTCAGCACTGACATCATGACTCTATGGCCCAATGGATAAGGCGCTGGTCTACGAAACCAGAGATTCTGGGTTCGATCCCCAGTAGAGTCGCTGCATCTAATCTGTAATGGGAGAATAGTTCAGTATGACCGGAACAACAGTTGCAGGTCGGTTTTATTGCATCAACTCACTCATTGAACTAACTAGCAGACTCCCTAAAACATTTATTTTAATGAGCTTTTTATAGAGTATGATTCTTAATCATATACTACTAAATATCTACTCCAAAATTAGAATCAAAACATTAGCATTTATTAGAGTCATAATATGACTGTGAGGGTCTCGGTCAAGGGTTAATTCTTAGTAGAAATGAAAAATGTAAGGTTATGGATGGGGAAGCAAATTTAATTTTAATGGTGTCTTAGAGGTAACCTTAGCCTGGTTCACATTGGGTATATTTTACAAGATGTTGAGGGTAAGTTTTTGATAGGGAGTCTATTAGTAATATCTGAATTATAAAACAAATAATAAAGTTGAGTGGAGGCTCTTCTTGTTGGGTTGGTGATAGCTTATTTAATTAGCTTCTGTAGAATTACTATGGAAGGTAATTCAGGTTGTTCTCAATACCCTCAAAAAATATTTATGTTCAAATTGGGAGTTATATTCAATCTTAGAGAAAATCCTTCAGCAGTTAAAGAAATTTGATCACAATGAGATTCAACACTATCATAAGAAGCAAAACCAAGTTGTAGATTGTTTGACAAACCAACGGCATTGACATGAATAATGTTTCCTCATTGGAAAGTGGACAAAGAGTGTCCCCTTGAGTGAATGAAGTTCCGCATTATTATATGATTACTTGTTCATATTGGAAATATTGATAATTTATGATGGACAATGTTAGAAATGGATGTCTCACACACTTATATATATTATGAGATTGTATTTTCTCCAACACTTGTGTTATATGATAGTGGCTAGAAGGTGGTGCCTTAGTTTTTCACATTTGGTAGCATGGCATTGGATTTTTCTAGTAGTTGGGCTCCTTGTAGTTGTTTTTGTGGAGTAGCAAGTGTTGCGAAGGATATGTGGTTGTGTATTGTGTTCTTTAATGGTGGGGTGTGGTGCAAGATCCTCTCATGATCCACTTTGCAAGGGTGGTGTCTCAAACCATCTCTTGAGAAATATTTATAATGGCTCTATCTCCATGCTTTATGTGGTCAAGATGATTCTCAAGCAATATGGGATAGAGGATAATGGTAAGTTGAGGTTACGAGCTTCAAACATAACAAGTTTTAAGGAGAAACTAGGGATGACAATTTAGAATGCAAATGTTAGTATGAGTATTTAAGAGTTATTCATTTGTTTGAAGGATGACTATTTTGAGGAGAAACTAGGGATGATTCTCTAGTCTTATGAGGCATAAGTAGCCCTTGAAATCAAAGCCATGAAAGATGAAATCTTAGCTCTCAATATTGGTGTAAGTTCTCTAACTAATTTCATATAAGATTTGTGGTTGGTTATTAAACATCTTGTTCTCTCTCATAACAAGTGCCTACTAGAGGAGGTGAAAGGGCTTAATCTCTCGTGCCTGGAAAATGATAATTTGTTAAGGTTGGTAAGATGTGAAGTTAATTAAAAGTGAGCAACTTGGGGTACTGGAAGAGGTGGTTAGGATGGTGCTTTGGTTGGGATGGTGCCGGTGCAAGTAGTAGATATTTCTAGCAAGGGGGGTTTGAACAAAGTGTCACAAACCCTTTGATGCAAGGCCATCACTAGGTCTTATGTTGGTTGTTGGGTGGTTATTTTTTTATGCTCCAAGGTGTTTTATTGGCTCATTGTAATGCTATGTTTGGTCTAGCTACACTTGTTAAGGTTGTTCATGTTAGTTTATATGATCCTATTGGGTTTTTTGTTAAACTTGTTTGTACCTATGTGTTTATGTTGTGGTTGTGCCTATTCCACGAAATCTAGGTTTTTCATACAAGACTTTAGCCATTTATTTATTTTCTTTAATTATGGTTATGCTTAGGGTAGGGACCCCTTAACAAAGCCCTAAAACTTTATAATAAAAAACATAGACTCTAAGAAATGACACCTAGAGGAGCACTATACACCACCAACTAGTTCTAATAAGCAAATTGTGTGGCTTAATAATTGTGGCATCACATTAAAGACATGAAGTGCCCTTCTACTACTTGAGTAATCCTTTTGTAGTTATTTGGTGACACTTTTCTAGTGCTTGATGTTCCCATGGATGACACACTTTATAAATTTAATTGCACTAATGATTATGATGATAGCAATAGAAATTATGAAGACACACAACTTCATCAAATTAGTTAATTTGCAATATAGTTTATGATGCATTTTTTGACACTTTTTTGTATCATCTTTCCCTCATAACAAAACCACCTCTTTGGGATTCTTATTTTTGTGGCATTGTTCATCTTTATATACAATATCCTCATATCTTGTAATAAATTTATTTTTATGTTTGATAAGACTTCTCACCTAAATGTTCTTGGACTTCATCACCTTTTTGGAATCCCTATCTACATGGCATTGGTCATCTTTTTGTAGAACCTTATTTTGATGATTTTTCTCATTTCATGGAGGACATTATTTTTCTATTGATGAAAGCTCCCACATACTTGTCCTTGGAACCTCATCAACTCTCACTTGGTGACCCACCTTGTCTTGTGAGTCCTCATTCAATAGATGTAATAGGGGTTCAAGTTATCATCCTTTGTCTTTTACTTTTTGATCCACCTTGTCTTGTGAATCCTCTTTTAGTGGATGCAATTAAAGTACATGTGTTAGACCCTCCAGTTTTGTTGTGAATATTGCTCTTTAGATGATCCGTCTCCAATGTTTTTTGTTCCTCTTTGACAATCATATTTCCATAGCTTGTGTTTAGGATATCTTTGTTATCATATTCAAATGTCATTGAACTAGTTCTACTCACTTTTTTGTTGCTTTCTTCATATCCTATCTTAGATTGGGAGGGCATTCAATATGTGCCTTCAACTATATCTCTTCCTAAAGAAAGGAATGTTGTTTGATGCAAGTTAAACTTCTTCAATGCCCAGTTCTTGTTCATTTGCATTGGCTTGTGACTACATGGAGTATCAATTCATCTTTCCAAACTTCCAAACAAGCAACAACATATTGTTTATATCATCTCCATTAAACTCTTGATATGTTCACTTTCATCAAGTATTACATAAGATGAAATACATTTTCCTTGGGGGGAGGGTATTCCAAGTCCTTATTCCTTCTCTATCAAGTTTATTATACATGCCTATCTCATCAAGCGTAGCTATTGGAATTCATTGCTTAGTTTTTAGAGTTCCTTTTTATAAAACATTCCTTAAGTTGCACCCAAGGGAGGTTGTTGGTGTTGTCATGTAACCAATATTTTATTTAAGAAAGTTTACTTTGTCCTAAGTTAAATGTATTGGTTATTTTTGTATTTTAAGTAAATAGGGAATTCGAAAATGTTATTGTCCAAGGCAACCAATAGGAGTTGACCACATAATATGGCTAATGAGATCTCTATTAAGGTAAGCTTAGAATTTTATAGATTAGAGCTTCCTCCCTTCAAAAATCACATAATGTGAAGGAATGAGTATAAGGAGGCTTTTAATGATATGATCTTTATGAGGATCTTATTTAAAATTTTACTAATATAGTATTATTATGTTATTTATAATCTTTTGAATTAAGTTTCATAGCATTTAGTTACTAGATATAATCACCACATACATAAGATATAATCCTACAATTTTTCTTTTTAAGATGAGTGATTTTCTTGCATTTCTCTCATGGCATAAGAGCTTATATGCACTTCCTTAACATGGTTTCAAAACTTTTATAAATAGGCTCTACACATGTGGCCTTTCAACTTAGGGCAATGATATAAGTATAAAAATATTAAGGGTTAAAATAATATCTAGGTAGAAAATTAGAAAGCCACTCTTAATATATGACTTTATTAGAAAGAAATGTGCCTACTTTCATCATTTGCTTGGAAGTAAATATTGTTGATGATTAAAAGCAGCTTCAGTCGTATTTCTTCCAGCTTCTCCTTCACTTCATTTGATAAATTAAATAATAGCTAAGAGGCTATTTAATTTATAAGTATCAAGAGGCACGAGCTTATGATTATTGAAGAGTCATCATTTAATAAAGAGTTGTATGAGGCCGACCTCATTCTCCTTTGTTTACGATTCTCTCACAAGGTGCAATCTTCTATGAAAAAGTTATCTTTTATTGGTGGCTGACTTGGATGTGTTTGAAGAGGCACATCCTCTCCCAAAACTTGTATATATATTCATTCATTTGCTCATTGTTGATCACCCAATTTACATTGATCATTCACTAGTCTAAGGTGTGAATAAGAGAAAGGAGCAGAGCAGATTAGTCGATCTGTTATCAAAGTCTGAGATCATCATTGTTATATTGTTGTGTGAGAATCAGTTTATCATTCAAGTGCAGATCGACTTTTGTGTAGAAGGCTGAGATCATTATCAGCAGATTGCATCACATAGTTTTTGTATTTGCATATGATTGTGATGCTATTCTTACCTCATTATTGGGCCCATTGTAAAGGAGATATTCTTGTTGTGATTCAATATATAAGTGATATATTGTTGCTGGGTTTTTCTCCCTCAAGAGGAGGGTTTTCCCAGGGTATATGTTGTGTTATTGTGTCTGATTTTGAATTAAATTTATGTGCATTGCAAATCTGATCATTAAATTTAACACGGTATCAAAGTGGGTTTGAAGAAGATCTTGATCAGATTTTATATTACAGCGATACTCCTTATTCTCTTTCTCATCATTGATTACTTCTATCTCTTCATCAAGATGGTGAACAGTGTCAAGATCGAGGACAGACTTGAGGGAGCAACAAACTTCACATCTTGGAGATTCAGAATTATGCTCACCTTGGAGGAAAACGAATTGGCGGAGTTCGTGGAGAGCAAAGTCCCTGAGCCTACGGATGAGGAAGAGAAAGTTAAATGGAAGAAGAAAGATACTAAGGCGAAGATGTTAGTTGATTCCGTGAAGGATCATATTGTTCCTATTGTCTCCAAGTTGAAGACGGCAAGGGAGATGTTTAAAACTTTGGAGGAGATGTATGAAATCAACAACACAAGCCGTACACTTGCACTGAAGCAACAACTCCATCATGTGAAGATGGCGGAAGGAGAATCTATCATCGCTTACTTCATGAAGATTTCTGAATTGAGAGATCATCTCTCTATCATTGGTCATTTTGTTGATGACAAGGATCTGACCATGCTTGCCCTCAATGGTCTTCCTTCATCTTGGGAGTCTTTCATTCAAGGAATCAGCACAAGATCTAAACTTCCCAAGTTTGATCGTTTGAGGGTGGATTGCATTCAAGAAGAGTCTAGGTTGGCTGCAAGAGGTATTGGTCGAAGCCCTACAGATGAAGACATTCATGTTCTTTCCGCTCAATCCTCGAAGAAGAAAGGGAAAGATGGAAAGAAAGGATATTTCAAGAGGAATAGAGATAAAGGAGCTAATGGTGCTCCTGCATTCAAGAAGAAGTGGGACCTCTCTAAAGTCCAATGTTTTCGTTGTGACAAGTTTGGTCACTCTGCAAAGGATTGCCCAGCCAGGCCTAATCAGCATGCTTCATTTGCGGATGTGGATGAGATCTCCCCTCAGAAGAATTATAGGGAATTTCTATTCTAAGTCATGGGCTTGTGTTCAAGCCGTGAAGGTTGTGTGCTAATCTATGTGAATGAGCAGCATGTCTTATTGTGTCCAGTATTTGCATCCATCAAGAGATAAGTATTCTTTGTTTGTTGAGTTATTTCATTTATTTGGATCTTGTGTGATTAGTATATAGAGATTGTAATTTCTCTTGAATTGTACTCTCTAGCATAAAGATCCTTTTGAAGATTTCAAATTATTCATTGCGAGTTGTTTCATGCTAATTATGTAGATCTCTGAATGTGACTTTGAGATGAAAAAGAGAATTGCATTTTCGTTGTGATAGGTTGATCACATCGATATCATTCTCTAATGCATGAACTGTGTTAGAGCCTTGACTCTTGGAGAGAGTTGGTTCTACTTGCTAACTGCATAATGCATTCAAGAAATCTGTAGTTGTGCAGATTATCTTTTGTTGTGCTAAGTTTAGCACTCTCGAGAGGAGTAAAAGATGGAAGAAAGAGTTATATCAAAATTCAATAAAGATAAGTTTCTTTATCCCTTCATTCTGATTTTTTTGATATATTTCTCCTTAGGTTGATTTATTTATTCATGTTCTAATATTGTTCATAAATTATTATGTATTCATGCTATAACCTGAGATAGTAAACCTTGTATGATTCTAGCCTTGATATTTTTGTTAGTAATCTCTCTCTAAAATGCTTTCAAGACATTTCTAGGAGCAAGAAGGTGATGAGAGATTGCTTAGTGATGAAAAGCTTGAGGCATCTTGTGAGGAAGTCATGCCGACCAAAGAAATGATCAAGTGTGAAGTCACAACTTGCAACCATGAGACTGAGTTGGTGGCTAGAGGGAGTTCACTTCCAGAAGTCTTCTTTGCAATCTATGAAGCAGGGATCAAGAGGGAGTTTTGTGACTCACTGAGAAGAAGTGAAGATTGCAGTGTTGCAAGGCCAAGTGTTAAATCCTTGAAAGACCTCTTCAGCTGCTGAGATCATAATTGCACAAGACCGTCATCTGGATTTGATATTGGTAGCTCTACAAACCTATTCAAAATAGAGTAATCTACTATGAGGTCGAGGAGGTCTACCCTGAACCCTCTCCTATACCAAAGGTGTGCACTGAGGCAAGTGTTGCAGGCAATCTTGGACGAAGAGGGTAGAAGGTTGATGCAAGTGCTTGAAGATTCAGAGGGAGCCTAATGAACCGAAGAAGATGGTAATCTAGTTGATCTTGGTTCTTTATGTTGATTTATGGAAACCAATTTTCAGAAGCTTAAGAAGGATGCAGCTAGTTCAGATTTGGTGGATCCTACTATGTACAGTCAATTGATTGGATTGTTGATGTATCTATACTAGACCAGATTGCAGTAAGTGCATTTTGTCAAGTTCATGTGTAACCAAGGCAAATACTTCTAGTTGCAGTGAAGCATATCCTGAGATACTTGTGTGGCACAGTTGGATATGGGTTGAGATATTTTGCAGGTGTGGATCTAGAGTTGCATGGCTATACTGACTCTGATTGAGCAGGGAGTGTTACTGATCGAAAGAGCACCTCTGGATGTTGCTTCAGTTTGGGATCTGCTATGATTTCCTGGTGTAGCAAGAAATAGTCATCTGTAGCATTGAGTATAGCAGAGGCAGAGTATATTGCAGCTTGTATGGCGGCTTGGGAAGCAGTGTGGCTTCGTAAGCTCCTTGCAGGATTTTTTGGACAATCAATGGAGCCTACTATCATTCATTGTGATAACCAGAGTTGTGTGAAGCTTTCTATCAATCCTGTGTTCCATGACAAAACCAAGCATGTTGAAATCAAATACCACTATATTAGAGATATGGTATTGAGGAAGGCTATACAGTTGAGGTATATCAGCACTGATGAGCAGAGGGCGACATTCTCACCAAGCCTCTCTCCAGATAAAGTTTGTATACTTTCAAGATAAGCTTGGTATGGTGGAGAATCCAGCCTTAACTGAGAAAGAGTCTCAGTATCAGTGATAGCCTATAATGAGTTCTTCTCTGTGAGAGAAGTTTGAGAAATCCCTTAATTAATGAGTTCTCTGTGAGAGAAGTTCGAGGTGAAATCCCTTGTTTAATGAGTTCTTCAAGAGAAGTTCAAGGTGAAATCCCTTGTTAATGCATTTCTCTTTGAGATTTGAGGTGAAAGCCCTTGTTTCCACCGAGAGAGTCATGGTGGATGTCATGTGTGTGACTCCATGACACATCTTGTACTTGTGTTTCACCCTCTGGGAGAGCCATGGTGAAAGTCATGTTGAGGTGACAACATCACGCAAGTGATGAACACTTGTACACACCATAGTATGGTTGTAGCCATTATGGTTGATATCATGTTGAGGTGATATCTAATATCATGATGAGGTGATATTCTTCTCTTTCACTTATGGTTGTAGCCATAGTGGTAGACATCATGATGAGGTGATTTCTCTTATGCAACTGGAAGTATCCTCCCTAGCTGAGAGGGAGTGTTGATGATTAAAAGCAGCTTCAGTCGTATTTCTTCTAGCTTCTCCTTCACTTCATTTGATAAATTAAATAATAGCTAGGAGGCTATTTAATTTATAAGTATCAAGAGGCACAAGCTTATGATTATTCAAGAGTCATCATTTAATAAAGAGTTGTATGAGGCCGACCTCATTCTCCTTTGTTTACGATTCTCTCACAAGGTGCGATCTTCTATGAAAAAGATATCTTTTATTGGTGGCTGACTTGGATGTGTTTGAAGAGGCACGTCCTCTCCCAAAACTTGTATATATATTCATTCATTTGCTCATTGTTGATCACCCAATTTACATTGTTCATTCACTAGTCTAAGGTGCGAATAAGAGAAAGGAGCAGAGTAGATTAGTCGATCTGTTATCAAAATATGAGATCATCATTGTTATATTGTTGTGTGAGAATTAGTTTATCATTCAAGTGTAGATCGACTTTTGTGTAGAAGGCTGAGATCATTATCAACAGATTGCATCACATAGTTTCTATATTTGCATCTGATTGTGATGCTATTCTTGGCCTCATTATTGGGCTCATTGTAAAGGAGATATTCTTGTTGTGATTCAATATATTAGTGATATATTGTTGCTGGGTTTTTCTCCCTCAAGAGGAGGGTTTTCCCAGGGTATATGTTGTGTTATTGTGTCTGATTTTGAATTAAATTTTTGTGCATTGCAAATCTGATCATTAAATTTAACAAATATGTCCACTCTATTCACTACTTTGAAGAAAATAAAACATACCCACTCTACCCTCTAGGGTTCAAATTTAATTTTTAAATTATTCTTTTGTATGCACAATTAAAAATGCATTTTAAATAAAATGATGTTAGAAAAACCTCTAAATACATTAGAGATCAGATTGACTACTAGAAAGAATAGTTTTACAAATTATCATAATAATTTTAAAATTCTTACAACTTTTTTAATTTACCAAATATTTATTAAAAATTATTGTAAAAGTTTATACAATAGCCTACACCGTAATTTAGACTTTACCAAAAATTCACCACAAAATCTACATTAATATTACTATTTTTTTATTACCTTTCCCACTTACTAATATAACTAAATACTAATACAATTACATAAATTTCCTATCTTCATCATTCTAATATATACACCTGAAATGTTTCTTCATTTAAAATATATCACAATATGTTAGTAGATTTTACTATCTCCTAAAATGTTCTTAAAGGTTGGGATTATATTATAGCCATTAAACATATCGCACATTAAAAAAATTAAGGGTTAAGATGGTATTTATGCCAATGACTAGCAAGCCATTCTCAAAAAGACATTTTTAGAAGGAAATGTGTTCACTTTATTTTTCATTTGGAAGGACACATTTACTTTACTTTTCAGAGGTGCAACTAGAAATATTTTTAGAATGGTGTTGGAAACATTCTGCGTCACATCACAATTGTAAAATCTCTGTTCACTAAATATTTTATTAAAAAAATATTGTAAAATATTTAATGTCAAGTTTAACAAATGTTTGCATTTGAATTTTAAACAAGTTGATAAGAAATGCATCAAAATTTTAATAAAGACTCATTCAAACCCATAATGAACTCTTTCTTGTATGGTATATTTTCATTCGTCTGACTGTGTAATGCGATGGACATTGATTATGTTTTTCTTTCATACTTCTGAGGAAATTTCTATGTTTTAAAACGGCAAGACTGCTAAATCAAAATCAAATAGTAGCATGAGAACATACAAGGTTTAAAAGAATGGGGAAGGTCAGCGGCACATCCACACCTAGGAATTAGACAGCATCTGCCCATCTAAGTGAAACTGGAGAACCCTTTTTTGTACCCAAATAAAAAACACAAGGCATACAACTAGTGCTTATTTACCTCACGTAATAGGGACTCTGATTACATAGCAAAATTTATAACTTCTAAGAACCTAGTACCCCAACTTGATATTATATCTGATTATAAACTTATTAGAACTATTTTACATAGCAAAGTCTAAAACCTCTAGGAACTTTGTATTACAACCAACAGAAACTTGTAAATACACAAGCATATATTTAGATACACAACATTATCTTGGAGTGCCTCCCAAAATATTTAGTAAAACGTCTTGCACTAGAATAATGCAGACCATTATTCCTAATATGTGTTAAGCTTGTGAGCCCTTCATACCTTCAATGCATTTCTTCATGATAATCTTCTGAAAACTTAACCAGTTGTAAGCTAGATATAACTCAAATAAGTAAATCGGAAAATAGTTGCAATCCTTAACCAAAAATCTGAAGAGATGTTTGATACATCAAAGTTTTCGTGTAGACATACCAATAACTAAACATCATTTGATTGCAATTCCATCTACTGATACGTCCTCGAAGTTTTCAAAGGCGCTAACATTCTTGACCACAAATATTATAAATTATAATTACAAGTTAAATATTCCTCCAAAATTACATTTCCCAAAAGCACTGCACAGTGTGAGTAAATGAATAACAAATAAATACCACAATATATTACAAGTACATACTAATTTTAACATACAAATGGAATTATGGACCACCTAGAGGGTGGGTAATTATCAAATTTCCGTAGGTACCACTTGTGTGTCTCAACTGCAGCAAAAGTGAGATTGGCAACCTGCGATTATATCAGGAAAATACAGCATACCTTCATTAATAACAAATATAAGTTGCGACCATGAATAAAAGATATCTGATTGACCCTCTTTGGACTTGCTATTGCATCAAGACCAGTAGAAAAAACTACTCTACAAGAATAACACAGGGAAAAAGAGGTGGACAATAGAGATATCATACCACAAATCCGAAGAGAAGCCACACTGTGAGGTTCAAACCCCCGGTTGCAATTAAAATACCAGCATATATGACCTGCAAGGAAAGAGAGATGTAAATAAACAAAAGTAAACTCATCTATACATGATGTTAGCTAAAGCTTTCTATGATGTAAAATCTTGCCCTAAAATGAATTATTCTGATCAAGTCAATGCATGAAAGAATCCAGTCACACAAAAACAAGATAATGTTAAAGAAGTACTTCAGATACTTACAATCTCTGCCAAATAGTGAGGACAAGATACAATCTCAAACCAATCGCCATATGGAATAAAATAATCAGTTGACTCTTCTTGATTTTCAGTTCGCAAAGATCCCTTCAAAAATCAACACTCGTGTCAAAACTCAAACTGACTGCCACAGCTTTAGTAATAATAATTTTTTTACCGATTAATAAAAATCAATAAACAAGGTATCAGAACACCATATAGGCATACAAATTTTTTTTAAAGAAAACAGCAAATCAATTTATCATTTAATGATGGCAAGAGAATAGATGACCTAAAATTTTATTTTGTATTAACTAATAGCTTATTGGAAACTTAATACCTTCAACATAATAACACACACACATATATATCAGATACTCACCAGTTCGCTTTCTTTGTTTCTTGTTTCTGTCTTCATGTTTCAATATGCATGCATAACAGAAATCCATTGTTCCACAAAGATCTCAAACAACAAGTGATATGAAGCCATTAGCCAAGAATATGCAGATTGAACCAATTATATATAAGATATTTGAGGCCCACATTATAAGCGTGAAGTAGGAAATTATTGTCTCTTGTTTTTTCATGCCTTCATTGATGGAGGTGAATAGAACCCCAAAACCAGCAGTAAGTAAACTACTTGTCCATGAATATACCCTGTTACCTCATTCTGAGATTATTTTCTCATACAGTAGAGGTTACTTAACTTCAAATAGGAATTCTAAAAACAAATCATCCTCTTGGATAAGGCAAAATAGAGAGATATCATTAGGTATCTTGTTGGACTCAATTATTGGTGCAGGCAAACAAATGGCGATCCTCTTGTCCTGCTCAGACTGATAGCAACCCCAAGCAGGTGGGGATGCCACACTGGGCTACCTCTCAAGCCTGAAAGAGACTTGCGAGCTCATCCAAAACGCAGCACTCCCCTAGAACCATTGTTAGTTTATTTCCATGAGGATTTCTATATATTTATTGTTATTGCACAAGAACTAGGATGTTAAAGACAGTTGTGTGTGTGTATCCATTCCTACATAACATGTTCTAGTTAAATTTAATATTGGTTAACACATTATCAAACACATAGAACATAGAGAAAGTAGCACAAGGCATACTCTATTATCTTTGGTTCAACCTTACATTAGCTTCATTTACATTGCTCTGCACATGAGCGCACAGTGCTCATTAGTTAACTATGAACATTACTTCTACTTCTACATCTATCTTCTTATAGCTATCTATCTTCTATATATCCCTATTACTAGTCTTTACTTCTAGTTCTTTTATTAGCATTGTTGAATGAACATGTGATGGATTTGATTCCTTTTAATGGACGGTCACGATTGCTTGCAAAATACTTGATTCTCCTTTACTTGTCACTTTCCTCCCTCTCAAACTGCCGACTCAACCACCTGCTAATCTCACCAACATTTCCGCTAGACTAGTTGCTTGTCTGTCCTAAGTTAGTTATGTCCATGAGTGGGGAATTCTTCATTTGGCAAACGTCAAGACCCTGTTTACTGAATTGCCTTGTAAATTCTTCTCACTTGTTATTTAGGTTGGCTATTGCAGCAACCTCTTCAATAGCTCCATTCAGGTACTTATCTCATTCTGTGGGATCCCATTGAATTTGTTCCTGCACTTCTGGCTATGAAAGTGTTCTGCCTCTTTCAAATCCTTTTGTTGGTAGTGGCGTTGGCAAACTTGTGGTTACTCCTAACCAACATGAACAACTTGTTATACGGATTGTTCAACAATAGGTGATTGTATTTCTTGTTAAACTCCTATACTACGTTGTTGAGCACGTCAAGCCTGTTCTTTTTCTTGTTGTGGTCTTCTTTTTACAATTAATTCATAGATCATCTGGACTTGACTCTTCTTCATCCTCTACAATTTTGCACTACCCCGTTGTCCATTGAATAGTCTCAGCCATTTTCTTTTTCCTTCTTGCTTCTTCCTCAGCCATATGAAGTGCATATCCTTCGCCTATTGCCAAGAGAAGCTTGCAAAGACCTCCTAGTGGCTTATCACAACCGGGTGGCCCACATCCTTTCATGCAAAAGCCACCATCTTCTAAAGGAGATAATGTTTTGGTTTCACAAAAAAGAGGCCCATTGGAGAATGCCTTCAAAAAAGAAGCAAGGGAGATTGCAGATCAGAACATTGCTCGTTGCATTTATGACAATGGGCTTCCTTTCAACCTTGTTAGATCATGTCACATCTCATTTTTCTTGCATAAACTTAATTAATAAATAAACAAAAACCGGTTGAGAGTATTGGTTGAATATCTTATGATTGTTTGATTATGGATAAATGTGTTTTTAAATTAGATGTTATTTTTAAATGATTGAAATGGAGATGAGATGTTGTGTGCGCATGCTTCGGCTATGGTTTTGTGGACTAACCTATTGATGTAAATCTGAGTGCGAATGAGTGCAGGTACGTGTCAAAAGCAAGAACATGGCTGAGATAGAAGTAACCTAGCCGCTTGGTAATGGTTAGCATAATGGAAAACCAATGTGCACACACATTCACGTAGTTGCATCCATCTTGCATTATGTATGATATGATTGCATTGTGTTATCATGGTTATGTCATTGCTTTTGTGCGTTATGATTTAATTAATTAATGACGGTCTTATGGTTAGTATGTTTGTGAAAATCAAATTAATTGGAAAAATAAGTCTTATGATTATTTTGTTTTCGAAAATTAATTTAATTAGGAAAGATAAAAGATCATGTTTTCAAATGTTTGATAATTTATATATATAATAATAATAATAATAATATAATAAAGATATTATTATATATAAATATATAAATAGCTTAATTATTAAATAATTATATAAATAGTTTATTATTAATAAGAAAACAAAACAAAATAAATTTATTAAAATTAAATACAATAAGTCTAAAATTAAAACTGAAATTGCATGAAGAACCATGCATTTGAAAGATCAGTCTAAAATAGGAAGACTGGAGTTGTATGCATGGCATGAAAACTATGAAAGGAGGGTAGGCGTGAATTTTTCGGCAGTCTCGGATGGTAAATAAAATCAGGGGCTCTGTAAACCTCTCAAAAAAACCCTACAGTACAATTGACTATTCATTTCTCAGAAGTCAAATACATTCTAATGGCGGCTCATTGTGGAGCTTTTGCAAGGTCTGTGAAGCCGGCATTTCATTCATTGAGAGCAGTTGCAGAGGCAGTTGGTCGCCTACTTCACCAGCTTCCAAAGCTTCTTCCTGCAAAAATACGCTCAGAAACGACAGTTCAAGATTTCGGAACTCTTTCATTTCTTATTCAAGGTTGCCAACAGAGTTAGGCTGTGCGATGTCAATGATGCCACTGCATAATGTGGTGGCAGCAGCCAGGCTTACATCTCATCTTAGTCTTCAGTATTTATATGCAATGATGCGAACAAGAACAGGAGACCGATTTCCGAGCTTCAATATTCCTTTCACGATGTGAAATGAAGATTTTTCCTTGCTACAATGTCGATTTTTACCGAGCACAAAGACATTTTATTTAGTGGAGATGTTATAGCTCCGATACTTGGCATTTTCAGAATTTGTATGCTTATTTTGAAAGCCTAAGACAAGCTTATGTTTGCAAAGATTCTCTGATTAAAGGCACTGCACTGCTATGTGCACAATGTTTCTCTGATTAAAGGCATTGCTAGGGGTTTATATGAAGCTTATTTTGAGACACAGAAATGGAAAGTGCTACAGTATATATTGCTGTATTTATTCTACTGCTGCAATGTTCGACATATGCTTATTCGACAACACCCACTGAAGCCTATCTAAATTTGAATTCCTCAAATCGGCTACTCTGCACATACTTCATAATAGTTCTGCCAGAGAAAAACTTTGTACACGGATCAAGTTTTGTTAGTGTAAGAAATGTGAAGAATCCCTCTTCAACATGTTTTTATGAGACACCTGCTCTGTGCTTTGTGTGTCGAGTATTGGATTGGTGCATGGGATTTTCGAGGCACGTGAAGATCTTTTAGGACTTGGAAACATAGATTCATCAGATGTTGATTTTCTGTTACAAGCTCAGGAAGGAGGTATTATTTCACTTCTAGTACTTAATTGATCATTATTTCGACCCCTATGATGCTATTTGATTGTTCCATTATATGACATTATAGCAGATCTGAATTCTTGGACACAGCAAGAAAAAAATCATGACTGGTAAGCAAAAAGTGATGGTCCAACACACAAAATTTGCTAAATATTAACTGCCATCTTGAAGCTTGAATCTCTGTCATAGCTACTCACACTTGTTAGTTGGGGAAGTTATGAATTTTAGTTGTCTTTCTGTTTGTTTTGTGGAGAGGTTTCTTCATCTTTACCATAGATATGTGGATGGGATGGTCATCGTACTTGTGAGAGTGGACTTGGTCAGGAGAATGGCTGCAATAGACAGAGTGGTAAAAAGAAACTTACAGTTGACTGTCTATCTGCAGCACAAGGCAGTCCAGTCACAACTAAATGGAAGTTAATATTAATACTAGGAAGTTTGACATCGGTGTGTGAAAACTATGTTTGCTTAGATGGAGGAAACCATGAATAGGATAAGAAAGCTACTCAAATTTTGGCACAGAAACAGATCTGATTCTTTAATTTCAAATCAGCATATGATATGAACTGGTTTCTTATGGATTAAACCTGCAAGACATTAAAATTAGTTAATTATTGCATCAAAAAAAAAAAGTATTACATTTACATTAAATATTGCATGACATTGAGAATAGTAATGCATGTAGTTTAATTATTCCATGAAGTAGAGAAATATCATTAAAGATCAATTTGCATGTTTATAACTAGTTACATGTCAATAATTGAATTACATGTTAATATACAAGTTGCATGTAAAAAGTCAATTGCATGTCAATCAAATATTTTACCGTCATTTTGCATGAAAGATTGAAATAATGAAAGATGTTCATATAATCATTTGCATGAAAGGAAAAAGAGTATTTATTTTATTTTATGATGTTATTCTATATGTGAATTGGGTTTACCTTCCGGGATAGGGTGCCGAATATGGACCAACAAAGAAGATCGATTGTCTTTTCAGGATCTTCCGGTTTATTCTAGTGCTTTGGCCAAAGCCATGTATTCATTGAAATAGATGAATGTTACCTAGCAAATTTATTTAAATGATTCTCTACCATATCTTGATAGTAGAACATTGCATGTTCATGTTAGAAATGCATGTAGATATATTAGGTTGCACCGGGATTCCCTCCTGCTTATTGTTTTCAAGTTGCTAGGTATTTCGTGCAAGGTCAAGTATTCTTTGAGTAGGAAGAATTCTGGAAAAGCATAAGCTTCGTGGTTGAGCGGAAAAATGCCTAAGCCATATTCTTGTCTCTTGACTTGCGGATGACTGTGAGGGTCGGTGGTGGTCGGAGATTATATTGTTTGTGTCCTCACATCATTATTATATCATTGTTTGTATTTGTACTTCCAGATTATATAATTAGTTGACTACTTGGCATGAGAGCCTGAGTTGTAACTTGTATACCATATATTATGTGCTTTTACCTGGATTATGCACAACACATATGAGGATGTGTTATGACATTTATTTATCTAATGAAGTTGTTACATTTAAATTCCATGTTTATGAGGTGGAGGGGCTAGCTCGATTGGCTAAAGCATCCTATTGCAGGCAAGAGTTCATGAGGTCTAGTCTCCCCCCCAAATCCGTGGTACCAAAGGGCGTGTCGTGCCAGCGCCACCGATCACATGAAAAACGTTTACCAGGCGCACTGCAGTTTATAGGGGGGACGGATACCCGACCGATTCCTGCAGTCTAAAAAAAAATCCATGTTTATGAGATATTTTCTATTTTACTGTCATAAGATTGTTTTGGGTAACGATCCTTACAGATCACCTTATTGGTGGGAAATGGCAACGGCCATTTCCAATGCAACTTATGATTATGTTAGTCCTAGGTACAAAAAGGTGTGAACCACCTTATTGGTGAAGGAGAAAGCTTCAATAGAGGCATCATTGAGAGTAATCAAGGATGCATGACTCAAAACAGGCGTGTCCATCATTTTTGATGGATGGAAAGATTGCAAAAATAGACCATTGATCAATGTTATAGCAATGACCCCTAAAGGGGTGATGTTTTTGAAGGAAAACGATTGTGAGGGGCAAATAAAAAATGCAAGTTTTATTGCCAATATCTTCATAGAATCCATTGAAATGGTGGGGTCTGAAAATGTTGTCCAGGTCATAACAAACAATGCTAAAAATTGTAGGGCAACTAGGTCTATAGTGGAGTGTACATATAGTCACATTTTTTGGACACCATGTGTAGTCCACTCACTCAATTTGATATTGCAAAAGATTGGCACACAAATTGAGTGTATCAAACAAATCTACGCAGAGGGCGAGGAGATCCAAATGTTTGTGACTAATCATCATATGTCACAAGGCATCTTTAGGAACTTCTCCAAGTTGGAGTTGTTGAAGGTAATTTAAATTTGATTTTTTAATATAATTTTGATTTTTTAATTTTAATTTTTCATTGTTGATTTGTGACATGTATTTTTTATACAAGTTACGTTGTCGAAACTCGATTTGCATCTCACAAAATCGTCTTAAGATGACTTGTGAAGGTGCAAGAGGCCTTGAGTTCTATGGTCATAAACAATTTGCGGAGTGTATGGAAGCAAACAAGCACAAAAAGAGCCCAAAAAGTAAAAGCATTGATCTTAGATCATGAGTGGTGAGCTCGTGAGGAATATGTTTTGAATTTCACCGAGCCCATCATGAGCATGATAAGGTATGCTGATATTGATCGCCGATGTTTAGGTGAAGTTTATGATGGCATGGGTTCCATGGTGGAAAAAATAAGATCAATAATAGATTCCACGGAACATGACCGAACAGAAACATTTTTCAAAACTATGCAAAGGATTACTGTTGACCATTGGAACAAGATGACCACCCCTTTACATGTCTTAGCATTTTCTTTGTCACCAAAGTATTATAGCAAAGAGGTACTTTCATTGCCAAGGGGGGTGCCACCATATAGGGATGGAGAGGTTGTTGCTAGCTATAAGGCTGCATTTAGAAAGATATTTTCAGATGAATATATCCAAATTATTGTCTTGAGCAAGTTTGGCCCCTTCATATCTTCAAAACATCATGATGTTTCTGCTCTTCTAGACAAATATAGGAAAAATGCTGATGAGAGGTGGTATCTACATGGTCAAGGCTCCATTTACTTGCAGCCTCTTGCAATTAAAATACTCTCCCAAGTATGTATCTTTTTATTTATTTATTTTTTGTTTTTCATTTGATGCTATTATGCTATATATTATACTTTTATTTTATAATAATATGATTTTATAATTTATACTTGAATTTATAAAATTAAATACTAAATGTTGTATGCAAACTCAACAGGTTGCAAGTTCTTCAGCTGAACGGAATTGGAGTACATGCTCCTTCATCCACTTGGTCAACCACAACCATTTGGGTGCAAAAAAAGCAGAGGATTTGGTCTATATACACTCCAACCTTCGCCTCTTGTCACATAAGAAACCTGAATACAATGAGGGTGTGACAAAGAATTGGGATCTAACCCCCGAGTGTGCTGATTTAGATGCTACAGTTGCACAACTTGCCTTAGTTTCTACAGATGAGGCAACTGCTGCACTTGACACACATAGTTGGGGTTGGCAATCCAATTGACTGTGGTTCAAATTAAATTGAACCAAGTGTTGACCAGAACCTTGATGCTTTTGATGAAGACGAATATGAAGACTACTAAATATTGATTGTAATTTGAATTTTCATTGTGTAATAACATTTTGAGACTTGAGTATTTACATTTTTGCAAATTATGAATATGATTATATGAGGTATTTATTGGCAATTATGTTTATGTCTTATGAGTATCATTGTTCTTATAATTAAATTTATATTTTTGAACATATATATATATATATATATATTCCCATACCCAAGGGAAGAAAAAAATTGCCGTACCCGTATTTGAACCCATACCCAAACCAGCAACTTAGAGTAAAACGAACTTAAATGGAACCCACTTTGGAGAGAGGACAACTTAAAGAGGTTTGAGATGATCATACTTCTTTTCTTAATGGGATTATTTATAAAGTATGCTTGCCAAATGATTACATTTGCTAGTTATATTTATGGTTTCAAGATGAAAAGACAGAAACTGTAACATAATTACATTTCTTACAAGTCAAGCAATGAAAAGAGATGAAGAATTTCCTTGAAATTAACTTTAAAAAAATTTAACAAGCATGCATGTTCTTGTTCAAATTCTAATCATCAGTTCCATTGTTTACTGCAAATTTTGAGATTGTTTGGGATATTCACTTCCATTTTGTTTGAAGCGCTGTCTTGTAAGTACTATTAGAATATTTGGAAAATTCAATTTAATATTACACTCACCAAAACAATAAGCAAATTTATTGGTCTCGTACACTAAACAAGGTAATTTATCAAAGTAAATTCAGAAACTTACTACCGACAAGTAGCATGACCACATTTTCCTATCCCAAAAGCTAAATAGAATACAAGTGACATTCAAAACACAAGTGTAGAATCTAGTATCAAAAGTTTACACTTACAAGTATCTTATGGCACCGGTGTTGATGAATTGATCCCCAAATGAAAATAAAAGTACCAGTCCACTGCCACCATCCCAATTTCAAAAGAGAAATTCCATATTCTAATAATTTGAACTCTGTGTTTTCTATATGAGCTTCTTTTCGAAATAGTGAGTTGATTGATTGGGTGATGATATAAGAGAACACCTCTGGGCAACACAAACTGCACACTGATAACGGTGCTGCAATGTAGAAACTGCAAAAATTGCAAAACATCATCATCACTGTCATCATGCATGCCTTAAAACTATTGTTCTTTGTCCACAACAATCATTCAAACTTTGAGGGGATTCATAAGCAAATTCAAACAAATTAACCAACTTCAATACTTCGATAAATAAACCAAAATCCATGAAACTATGCATGTTACGTTGATGAAAATAAATATATTTTCAGAACTTAAAAGCTTACAGCAAATGCATGCCAGATTGTTCAACAGCTTCAAGATTTTGAATAAAAACCCCAAAATCCATGCACCTATGAATGTTTTTAGAATGATAAGTATGCTTTACAAACTCAAAAGTTACAAAAACAAATATATTTTAGACAGGTTCATACTAATCCTTGGAAATATAGATAAAAATAAATATTTCTAGCAATCTAGGTTTTAATGTCAATGCTTCTTTTCAACTCTATCAAATGTTATGATGCATTTCATAAGGGTCTAGAGAATATGTTTAACATTTTAGTTTTGAAAACAGGCTGTGTAACTTTGATTATTGGTGCCAAAAACTGCAATGGTATTATTAACCTATTCTTCTAGCGTGGGCTTAGTCTTCTGCCTTTCCATATACTGGCTTTTGTGTTTGTCCTGCTCCTAGTTATTTGTGAAACTATCCTCTTTAATGTGACTCACAACTTATCTTCTAATAACTTTAACATTGTTATTTTTGGTAATTAATTATAGATGTTGATATTATTGTGTGGTTGCAAATTATGTATAAATATATTTGAGTTCTTAAATTATTGGGTGCAAAATTAATGTTCCTGTCATTGTACTTGTGAATTGATAACAACTAATTAACATTTTTCTCTGTGTGAGTGATATGCAGGATGTTCCTCCTTGCAAAGGCTATGACCTGAGGGAGAGTATCTTCAGATAGAGGACAGAAAACTTGGAAGAGACAACTTGGGAGAGATGTACCAGCACACAATCCATGTCACTGATTCATCAATTGCTGCATGGATAATCATATTTTGATTGAATGATATGCATCATGTGCTAATGTTGTCTTGCTTAACAGCATAGAGTGTTGAATAGCATAATAATCTCCTTTGTTAATATATGATTGTTTGATAGACATTTTCACTTATTTGCATATGGCAGGATTTTTCTGTCTTTACTGGCATTGCTTGGTTGTGGCCTTTTGGGTATTGGTGATTGCATTGGTATGTAGCATAGATGAGTTTTAAATGTATCCTTAGTGTCTTAGCATAGCATGGTATATAAACAAGGTGGTAAGACATTTTAGTGTGGATGTAATTGTCTTTTTAATGAAGTGAAAGTTTCATGAATTAAAATTATGAAAGTGCTGACCTATTTAGAAGGCCACCTCCAAAGTCAACCCGAGCCTCTACACAAGTATTATGGTGTTAATATTTTAAAAAATTTGCTTCCTATGAGTTAAGGATAAGGAGGATGTAAAATCCCTAACAAATCCCTAAGCCTCCTAACTCAAGCTTGGAACATTATGCTCATTGTTGACAGTAACTCTTGTTGCACCAGGCAGCTTACAAGTCTGAGTTTATGGCAGTATGCTTGAAGAATTGTGTAGCGGCCTGGGGGTCAAAAGGAGGGAATCCCAACCACATTTTAACCTCACTAAGCTTGACTCCTTGATATGTTTCAATTTGAAAAGGCTAGAATAAAGGCTCGTGAAAGAATTATAATAGGAAGAGGCATTGCAAAGTTTTTAATCTACAGTGGCTTGAAGATATTATGGTTTTTCTTCCAGTTTCCAAGAGGGTTCTGTTAAGTCCTTTAAAGGTCTAGACTCCAAAACAGTGGACATGAACAGGCAAGTTGGTATCGTTTGATTGAGAAGTGAGATAGGCTGCTCAAGGAGCTCAGCTTGTCCTCACCAATCAAAGAGATCTCAAAATGCAGGCATGTCTCAGTTCTTTCCTTTCATGTTTCAGTTACATGATTTAATGCTGATTTTTGAGCTCACAACTTCAAAAGCCCTGTGTAAATATGATATCTTGTACAAGATTTTTCTTTTTACATTTGATAAGTTTTAAGTGGAATGCTTCTAGAATATAATCCCTGGCTCTGGTTCTTGCATTTGAAGGATGGGAATTGTTTTAAGGAGTTTTGATTTGATCATGACAGGACATTTGTTGAACAGCTGTATGTATAAAAGTGATCCTTGTGTTGCCTTAACCAATAGGTACCCTGTTGGCGGTAAATTCGCACCTCTGGAATGCGTATTTGAAACGGGCAGCTATGCACAGATAAACTGCTCTTCAAATTAGGAGGGGAAGCTCCCTCTTGCTGATGGTATGAAAGAAAGTAAATTAAATCTAATTTGCCTATCTTTTTGGTTCAGCTAGAGCACAAGGTTTATAAAACACAAGACGCCACAGCTGAGATTTTCTGATTAAGAATTCCAACTACGACTAACTTACGCTAAAGACGTTTCTATTTTCTCAAGAAAACGCAGAGCAAGAGAAAATAGAAATAAACAAGGTTCGATTCTCTGACAAAGTGCTTAAACAAACTCTTTCCCAACATACATCTACTTACTTTCAATGTAGGCTGAAATTAAGATCACAAAGCATAACACAATAAACGTACTTAGACAAACTCTCCTCTCAACATACATCTACTTACTTTCAATGCAAGCTGAAATTTAAGATCATATAAGTATAACACAATAGACGGAAACTTGAGACATTATATCGAGGCAAAAGAGGCTCAGGATTTTATTTCTCAAACTTCTGGAACAAAAGATTAAACTAAACACATGCACGGAAGAAGAACTTGCAGCTAAAGAGGCTTGCAAACTTGTTCTTACACAAAAGGGACAGCAATTACAACAACTACTTGCTGGCTAAAAGAGACTTAGCAATTCGCTATCATAAAACAATTGAACACTGAATAACAATATAAGGCACTTAGGCTCAGTGTTTTGTTATCACTAGCATGGTTCTAACACAAAGTGAACTGACACTGAATAACAACTTGCTACATTACAGGCTCGCAATTTGCTATCACAATAACCGTTAAAGAAAATAATGAGCAAAGGCTCTTATTTATAGGCAAGCAGAGGAGCAGGGAACCCTAAAATCTCCTTGCTTTTACAACTAGGGCTTGCTCAGCAAGCAAGCTTTATTTCTAAAAGCAAAAGAAGATAACATCTAACCACCTAAGAAAGCAGGAAAAGTAGGAAATGCCAACTATTACGTTTTATCTTCTTTCTCTTCTTCAAAGAATGGATAAGAATTGTTCCAAGAATAGAAAGAAAGCTTCTAACAAAAGTTGCTTTAAATCTCGATCACATCCGCTAAAAAGTTAGAAATTGTGTCCTTGTCAAGTGCATCTATACCATCAATAACAAAGTTGCGCTTTTCCAAGATTTCTTCACCGTCTGCGATTGATCTCAGGAAATCTTCAACCTCATTGGCCGCTTTCTCGAATCTTGTTGACATCATGGAAGTGTGACTTGGCAGAGTCTTATGTTTTCCTTTCATCCATTTCAGTGCAATCTTCTTGTTGTACCTATCCTTGTGCATCTCCCATATCCTCTCACATTTTCCCTTTGAGATAGTGACACTTTCAGGCCAAGGGGGAATGGAGAAACATTTTTCGATCATGTCAAGTTTCAAACTGCAAATCAATCTGCCATCTACTGACTGGATCTCCCGTGTCGCCGGATTGTAATGCTTGATGCAAGCGATTACGAATTCGAGACTCTGAACTGATATAGGAATGGATGATGTTGCAAGTAGTCCAGAGTGTCCTAGGTTTCTGATTGCAGTGTTACCTGCGCTCTCCAAAGCGTGTAGATCAAACAACGGCTTGATGTGATGCAAGTCTGTCTTAGCTGTTTTGATGAAGTCATGGTAGAGAGCTGATTTGGTTTTGAAATCATTGGGAGCGTATTCCATTTTGAAAACCTTGAAGAATGACTGTAAACTCGCCTAGGTTCAAACAAGTTTTGAGCAACTTACTATTTTTAGAATGCTGGTTTTTCTTCTTCAAACGGACAAATTTTTGGAATTTTTTTTTGAGATATGGGTTTTGCTCAAATTTTCGTTGCAAGACAACCTAGATCGTTTGTTTTTGAAAATTTTGAATTTAGACTGAAAAAGCAACAAACCCTAATTTCTTCAATTTTTCACCGAAAAAGTTGGCACCTGGGTTTTGTTCAGAAGCAAATTTGAGATGAACCCAGTTGATTAGATTTGAAAAACACTGAGGGCTGATTGAAAAAGCAGCAAACCCTAGAATTTGAATTTTTTCACAAAAAAGCTAGCATCTGGGTTTTGTTCATAAAACTGTTTTGAGAGGACCTAGATGATCAAAATCTGAAAACACTGAGGATTTTACTGACATGCAAATAAAAAGCAGCTGCTGCAACTTGATGAATTTCTCCAAAATTCTTCAGAAAAATGAGTTGAGCAGACCCAGAAGGCTAAAAATTGAAATCTTTGATCTTCTCCTTCAAAAACTTGATGTTTTGAATGAAGAAGCACAAAAAAGCAAGGTCTTATGTTGCTGGTTTGAAAATTATTTTTGAAAATCAGCAACTCCGAGCTTTTGAATCTTGAAATAAATTCTCAAAGTTGCTGCTCCACTCTTCTCCTTGGGACGCCACCTGCAATAATGATGAAAATTGAATGGAAGAGATGTCTTAAATAAGCTCTTGGGTTTGAAATAGCTCTGCTTTCTTTTGCTTTAATCCTCCAAACCCTAAAATCAGCCTGTTCAATGAATTTGGACATTCATCTTTCATCTTGCAATTTTGAAATTTTGGAAATTTTGACTAAGGCATGGTATTTTGGGTGCCCTTCTTGGCTGGAGGCGCCAACCTTCTCCAGACTTAACCATTTTTCCACTTTTCCTCAATTTTGAACCCTGTTTGATCTTCGATCTCCGGCTTCCAGGTTGATCCGATAAATGAGCTAAATAATTCATCATGAAGCTTGTCTGATTCTGAGAAGATTGTTCTGGAGGCGTCTCTGGCTAAAAACATTGTTTTGACCTTCAAATTCATGGGAGCCTATTTCCTCCAAGGGCGCCCATTTTGTCCAAAGTTAGCCATTTTTATGTTCATGAAGTTCCTCTTCTTTTCCTTTGATCTTCTGATGAATTCTCGATTCTGGGAGCTAGAATGATCGAATTGACTGGCTGACTGCTTCGTTGGATAGCTTAACTGAATCAAACAAGATGTTGGGAGTTGCAACTGCAAATTTTATCATTTCAGGCTTCAAAATCTTGGGTGCTTCGTTGGATAGCTTAACTGAATCAAACAAGATGTTGGGAGTTGCAACTGCAAATTTTATCATTTCAGGCTTCAAAATCTTGGGCGCCTATTCTCCCTTGGGGCACCCATGTTCCTCAAAGTTAGAAATTTTTCTATATTTTCCACTTTGCTTTTGATTTTCATTATTTTACATGTATTTCCCTCTCTGTTCTGCCTTCCGCATCTGATGACTGACAACTCAGATTGACGTGTTGTTGATCTTGTTGGAAAGCTCGATTAATTCAGAAGAAGTCATGCTGGAAGCTTTACTAGCAAATTCATTTGTTTAGACTTCCAAAAGCTTGGGCGCCCTTCTTCACCAAGGGCGCCCATCTCTACCATACTTAGCCATTTTCACCTAATTTTCAACCTTAAAAGTTGATCCTTCATTCTATACCTTCAACTTTGATCTAGATTTGTCGGAGATTGACCAGTCTATTGATCTGACGAATACATCCGTTGCGGAGCTGACTGAAACCTGAAGAGATTGAGCTCGACGGCAAACCCTAACTGCTGAGTTTGGCCTCTCAAAAGGCTGGGCGCCCCTGGGCACCTGGGGCGTCCAAGGTTCCCAAACTTAGAAATTTTTTGACGTTTTCAGTGGTTTGCCTTCCGTCTTTTGTTTGAAACTCCTCCGGTCGATTTTGAATTCCAGGTAACTGGTTGATTTGATGATGTTGCCAGATTCATTGCGGAGTTGGGAAGAATCTGAACAAATTTGCTTGAGAGAAGAAACCCTAATTCCTGCATCTGATGCCCTAAAAGGGCGCCCATCTCTGGCAGACTTAAGTCATTTTTCTACAATTTTCACCTTCGTCCTTCGTTCCTCGTGCGTATTCACCATCTCATCTTTTGTTCAAAGCTTGAACGTTGAATCTAATGCCTGGCAGCTAACTGACCTCCATTGATGGCTTTGAAGCCCCTGAAATGCTTCTAAAAAAGCAGAATAGACCCACTAGGGCAAAACTGATCTTTTTGAGATTCTGACTGCACCAACCTAATATGGAAGTATTTTGAGCCAATCAAAATCAGTTTGGGCCCTGACGGACAAACTTTCTATTTTTAGAAATTTTCTATTTTTTAGAAAATTTTGCAAGTATCCGTTTTGAAAGAAACCCAGAAAAGTTACTATTTTTAGAAAATTTCTAAAATAGTAGTTTTCCTAAAAAGTAGGGATGAAAAACTGAGATCTCGGTTTTGTAGATTAGGTTGCTCTGAGCAGACCCAGATCGTCAGATTTTGGGAATTTCACATTTTTACCCCTAATGCAAGACATGCAAACCCCAATTTTGACCTTTTTGACAAATTTGACAAGACTTTTACTCATTTCTTCAAAATGTCTAAGTGTAACAAAAAATTTAACTTTGGGGTACAACAAACCCCAAAAGGAAATGGATTTAAGTTTATAGTCTCTTTTATTTGATAGAACCCTAAGAGTTGTAATGGGATCAACGATTTAGTGGTATGAGCTTATAAAGATGATAGCTGTTATTTTCTCTATGGCAGCAGGCGTTGGGTGCTTTTCATGTCTTTATTGTTATGACAGACCTG
Organism: Sequoia sempervirens; assembly: GCA_007258455.2. Taxonomy (NCBI): domain Eukaryota; kingdom Viridiplantae; phylum Streptophyta; class Pinopsida; order Cupressales; family Cupressaceae; genus Sequoia; species Sequoia sempervirens. Next base: position 171,892,730 of record VDFB02281492.1, on the reverse strand, counting down.
TAAACCTTTTAATATTGTGTTTAACTCATGAAAATCAAATATAGACTTTAGTTTGAAATCCCATTATCAATATATGTCTATTAAGACCTTACATGTATAATCTCTTATTCCAAATGAGCTATACATATAAGTGATGATTTTATCATTGCCGTCAATTGATTTCAAAGATGCATTTATTTTATCTACTGTGAAGAACTTGGAAAGGCATTATACTGCCATGTCAGGTCGATTCAGTCATAGAAATGAATTTGTGATTTGCTTCAATATCTCAGATTTTGACTGTTGCAATTACCTTTTCTATGCAATAGATGGTTCGATAAATTATGTTATAGGTGACTCAAACTGTTACTTTCTTGTTCACTCAATTAGAACCCATATGGCCTGTGGGGTTTTTAAATAGCTGAAAATCTTTGTGTCCTGACTGACTGTCATTATCCAACAAAGACCCTCATCAAGAGGTCAATGCTTTTTGGGACACCAAAAATATGTTGATTTCTATGGTTTATTAAGTTACTTGAATTACAAAGTTAGCTTTGTTCTCAGTTGTCCTATCCTGAAGATTGTTAACATATACCATTGTTGGAAACAAGCCACCCAGAACAACGATGGACTGGCCACAAAGGGACCAATAGCTCAATGGTATCAAAGGCAAAAGGTTTTAGTTTATATTGGACATTAGAGTTCTGGGTATTAGATTTTTTGTATTTTGAGTTTCTAGCATGAATGGAACAGAGGTTAAAAGTTGGCTGCAGCCACCCATATTTGATGGGAAAAACTATGATGTATGATCAAAGAAAATTATAACTATTTTAATAGCTAATGATTTGCAAGAACTAGTTGTGAATGGATTCATAGATGTACCGAACCCAACTACATATGCAGCCCTCAAAAATGCCCAAAAGACTCAACTAAAAGAGACCAGAAGGAAGGATGCAAAAGCCCTGAGCATTATTGAAGCAGCAATGACAGAGGCCATTTTCCCCAGAATAGCAACAGCTAACTACTCAAATCGGGCATGGGAGATTCTTCAAAACTCCTACAAAGAGAATAACAAGATAAAGTTAGTAAAATTACAGTTGCTTAGAAGAGAGTTTGAAACGCTTCAAATGAAAAATAATGAGTCCATTTCAGACTTCTATACAAAAGTTTCCAATTTGATAAATCAGTTAAGGATTAATAGTGAAGCTATGGAAGAGCAGAGGATTATTGAGAAGATCCTTAGGAGTCTGCCCCTAAAATTTGACCCATTAGTCATTGCAATAGAAGAGGCTAAAGACCTCTTAAAGATGACCAAAGATGACCTCTCAAAGGTAATTACAGCTAAGGATTATTGGCAAGGTACATGCTACTAAGATCTTGAAGACTCCAAGAGCAACTACATCACTCATGTCCATGAGCAAATCCATTCAAGGAAAATCTCTTGCTTGGTAAGTGAAAGTAAGAATTATTTGGTTTGGTCTTTTTTAGACTCAATCCGAAGGTATTTTGCTTGATTTATAATAAGGGTTTAATATTGTTTCAGTCCCTTTGCATTTTGTTCCAGACCTAGCATCATACTATTGTGTTTTATGGAATTACAATAATTGGGAACCTTAGGATGAGCTAATGAATCTCTAAAAACCTTAAACGTGGTTGAAACATGCAGTATGTAATAGATAGAATGTTTATTAAATGCTTGGCTGAATACATGATTTATGCATTCACGTTCTCCCCATTCATGGTGTTGTCTTGTTCCACATGACTGTTTTTGTTTTTCATGCTATTTGTGATGGCACACACACAGTTCTCTCTTACTCTATCAAATCTCCTTATTTGCTGCCCTCAAGAAGGGTAGGACCATTCCCAAGAAAGTAAGATGTGTAGGAGTTTTGTAAGGCTCGTTGAATGGGCCATAAAGCACTCCAATGATACTCTCTCCTCTCTCTTCTACTTCTCACAACATTGTTGGAGCAAATTAACACATACAGTCCAAACTAATATTCTTTAAAGTAGCCTTGTTGTATAATAAGATTCAACAAAATCTATTAATGTATTTAAGTATTTTATATTTAATGTACCATTATCAAAAGAATGGTTGTACTTCAATCATAAGTCGTAATCATGTGTATACCATTATGATATGCATATGCAATAAACCCAAGAAATTAACATATGCAATATTCTATGTATGACATGATCCGATACTATTTAGTTCTATAACAATAAGCATGACTTTACTTATGAACACTTGAATTTTCCTTCTGTACCTTGAAAGGTGACAACATTAATACTTAATGGGATTGTCGATTTGCAATAGTAATATAACAGTAATTGTCCCAATTATTGAATGCTCCCTGTGATTATCTAGTGTTGGTAATTATTGTTTAATTGATCCTTTGCATTGCAAATACAAAAAGCAGGATCAACATTCTTATGGCAAGTTGTCGGTAGGACCCAAGGAATAACAATGAACTTGTTCCCGTCTCTATCAGAAGGCTTACATCTAACCAGAAAAAAGATCAGTACATTAGTACAATCCCAGTCTCTAACAAGAGGAGCTCTTACATTTTAGTACCAAAAAACTCATATGATCCCTTTCATAAATTATTCTTTTCTATTCTTTAGTTAATTGTTTAGGAACCCATTTCTCTATGTTCTCCATCCATTCATCGCTTTGCCTTTCCAACTACCATGGAACCTATTTTCTTCTGAATATCCCTTGTTGAGACTTCATCTGTTAAAGGCTTACTGCTTGGTCATAAGATGTTGCTTCATTTATTACTATTGAATGTTAAATAAGTTTAGATTTCTGGTAAAGATGGCATCTTAAAGGCGAAAAATCATAATCTAGTTCCTCGTGCCAAGTTCCCAAATACATGAAAAGTTTTATTGTTGGAAGAGGTTTGGAGAGATCCAATTTCACACAAATCCATAGGTGCTAGGGAATTTTTCTTAGTGAAATCAACTATGCCGACAAGCTTTGCAACAAAATCTCTAATATTGTCAAAAATTTGAGATATTCCACAACTACGATAGTAATACAAATAAGTTAACCCACCACCGGTAATATTTTTCATTATTTCCTTACCTAAATCAAGTTTTGAAGTCTGCAGCCATCAATGTAATCTTGCATTCTTCATCAACCAAGTACCTTCCAAGCAGGCCCTATTTCTACCCTCCAAACTCTCAACAGTGGCTAGAAAGAAGTCTTTTGTGAGGAATCCTTTTTCTACAATTCTGTATTTTATCTCTATTCACATACACATTTCTTCCACGATATGCCAGCAACCTATGAATTTTCAATCGAGGCTTTGTTAGTTTGGAATCCTATCACCTATGTAATGTCTCCAGTCAGACAACTCTAGGAAATGGTTGATTCATCAAACATGTGCAAGCTAAAAGAATAATCAATGACCAATGCCGATGCCAAACTCTAGCTGATTAGCAATAATACAATATTGCAAACCCTTGAAAATCAAAATACATATGATGTACAACAAATTCAATCTTTCTCAATGCTGTTATGAAGTACAAGTACAAGAAATCTCTATGGCTGTTGTAATTCTGTAACCCTCGCACATTCAATCATACATGAAAGATCGGATCAAAAAATTGTATTTTTCTAATGTATGCAACTAGGGTAATAACAAATGCAGAACATCTACAATCAGATATTCTTTTCTGGCCAATAGCTGAAACTCACAAATATTGATGCAAAAAGCAAACCCTTAACTGGTAATAATAAACAAAATACCAAATAGCAATATTTTTGCAATAGTAAATCCCTTATTAATGCTAGAATTCAATAGTGTTCGCTTACAACAATCTGTACAGCCAGCAAACCTTCATAAAATCGATGCAATGTTGCTGTTGATGTCTGCTAGGGGATTGCGTGGGCTATAACAGCTCAGATTGACTGGCGCAGCAGTCCAAATCTGCTGGAAAAGGAGTGGCACAGCCAGTGCTAAGGCCGTATTTGTACGGTAGGCTTGAAGGAGTAGGGTGGAAGCTGATAGGAGCTGAAAATGGCCTGAAAACCCCTACAGATTGATACCAATTCATTGGTCCAGGTGTTGTGTAGTAGTTAATATGCCAGTAAATATGACAGCAATAAATAATGTTGTACAGCAGGATATGGAATTGCCATGATCTAAAAATGCCTTCCAATAAGTATATATATATATATATATATGATTTTCTTGCAAATATTAATCGATCCAATCCTCCACAAGCTAATATAATATAAGTATATATTATACTTATTGGAAGGCATTTTTAGATCATGGCAATTCCATATACGGCTGTACAACATTATTTATTGCTGTATATATATATACTTATTGAAGGCATTTTTAGATCATAGCAATTCCATATACTGCTGTACAACATTATTTATTGCCGTAATATTTACTGGCATATTAACTATGGAATTGCAATATAACAACAGTAAATAATGTTGTACAGCAGTCAATAAATAATGTTGTACAGCAGTATATGGAATTGCCATGATCTAAAAATGCCTTCCAATATGTATATATATATATATATATATGATTTTCTTGCAAATATTAATCGATCCAATCCTCCACAAGCTGAAATCTTCAATAGCACATTTTAACAATGTTGTAGCAACATGTAAACTTGAAATCTTGGCCAAAAACACTGATTTGTTGTTGTGGTGTAATTTGCTTGCAAATATGAATCGAACCACCACAATCAATAAGCCATGTGCTCCTTGAGTAGAATCACCTCAAAGGATATGTGGGTTTTCGTCCTCAAATACAATTATAGAAACCAAGATGATTTTCATCCTCTGGATCTGCAACATCAAGGGTTTTTGTCCTTGAATGCTTCAATCTTCAAAAATGGACGGAATAAATGAATGACAAAATCAAATGCTTTGATGTGAGCCTTGACTTCTCTTTTATAGGTGCTTTACTTCAAGATCTCTATTTTATTTCTTTTTATTTTTCCCTCCAATTATTTAAAATATATACTCTTAAATTACATCCAAAGGTCTCTTTTTGAATTACATTTTGAATAAAGTGTAAAAGCCACTTTTTAAATATTATGTTTAGGTCGAGCCTACTTAAAATATTATTATTTTTATTTCCTTGCTCTATCCTTCAACGTACAAGAAAAGGGGATAGGTTGGAGGTCTTCTCCATGGATCTAATCCTGAAAAAAAGACATGACATCTTATCTTTAGTTCTATCAATACATCTTCAATCACTAGTTCTCGTGAATATGGGGTTTTTGTAATTGCCACTTTTCCCGACCTTGTCTTGGCCATCAATCCTTGATGGACCATTGATTGCCCCTAATTTGTTCTCCTAAATAATTTGTGTTGGTACCTCATTTTCAAGTGTCTCATCTTTGCTTTGTTCTGCTCCAAACTTGTGCATTTAATCCTATCCACCCTCTATTGATAACCAATCTGAGAAATCGTTGGTTGGATCCCCTATGTTGAGTAAGTGTCTAAAGACTAAGGGTATTCAAAGTGTTTTCATCAAATATCCTTAGTAAAATTTATTAAAGGGTACTTTTGTAGTCAATGCCTTGTAATTTGGCCTTTCTTTAAGTGATTTTAGGCAATTTCAGAGTTTCTATGTTTCCCATCTCATCATCCCTAGCATGCTTTTCCTCCCAACTCCTCTTTTCCCCTCTAAGCCCCTTTTACTTGAATTTCAAGATTCTAGGTTTGGTCATCCATGCATCTTATCCTCAAAAGTCATTTTTTCCCCCAAAATCCAACTTTCTAAATTTCAAAGTTTCTCATCCTAGCATCCCTATCGAACTTGTCATCTCTACCATGCCTTTCTCCCCAACTCCCTTTTTGCCCTCTAAACCCCTTTTTTCTTAAATTTTGAGATTCTAGTTTTGGTCATCCATGCATCCTATCCTCATAAGTCACTTTTGCCCCCAAAATTCAACTTTCCAAATTCCAAAGTTTCTCATCCCAGCATCCCTAATAGACTTTTCATCCCTGGCATGCCTTTCCCCCAACTCCCTTTTCCCTTCTAAGCCCCTTTTCTTTAAATTTTGGGATTCTAGGTTTAGTCATACATGTATCCTTTCCTCAAAAGTCACATTTTTACCCCAAAATCCAACTTTCCAAATTTTGGAGTTTCAAAGTTTCTTATCTCAACATCCATGTTGAACCCATCATCCTTAGCATGCTTTTCCCCCAACTCCCCTTTACCCTCTAAGTCCCTTTTCCTTAAATGTTGGGATTCTAGGTTTGATCATCCATGCATCCTTTCCTCAAAAGTTACCTTTTTCCCTCCAAAATCCAACTTTCCAAATTTTGGAGTTTCGGAGTTTCTTACCTCAGTATCCCTATCGAACCAGTCATCCATGGCATGCCTTTCCCCCCAACTCCCCTTTTCCCCTCTAAACCCTTTTCCTTAAATTTTGGGATTCTAAGTTTGGTCATCCATGCATTCTTTCCTCAAAAGTCATTTTTCCCCCCAAAATCCAACTTTCCAAATTTCAAAGTATCGAAGTTTCTCATCATGGTATACCTGTCAGACTTGTCCTGCCTGGCATGCCAAGTCTCAAAACTATGTGGTTCGAACAAAAAACCTTACCTACCTCCTTGCATGACCCAGAATGTCATTAATGGTATCAAAATAGATGAAAATTGACAAATGAAGACTCTCAGACGCCCCTTGGTACTTGTGGGCCCCTCTGAGACATGAATGGTGTACAAAGACATATGGTTGCTGATGTAAAGGGCATAGCTTCAAGTGTATGTAAGGGTGATGCAAGAAGACATGGGAGGCCTATATAGTTACAGATGACAATGATTCTTTCCCCAAGATCTCTTGATAGTGTTGAAAGACATATTTTCTAGAGTTGTTTTGAAGAAAAGAGAGAAAAAGAAAGGAGCAATTATAGAACTGACAAGAAGAAAATATTGCAAGAAGCCTTAGGGTTTCATTTTCCAGTTCTAGGTAGTATTATTTTGAGGTTGTATTGATGTGGGTTTGTTAAAAATCTATAATAGAATTTGTATAACTTTGAAGAATGATTGTAACTAGCAGATACGACATTGTTTGAGAGCCTCCAAGAGTTCTTGTGTGTTGTCTTGATAGGTTCTTGATTAGTTGGTCAACCAAAAGGCCATAAAATCATTCCAAAGCTTTTTGTAATGTATCTTCCCAATATCAATAAAAAAATATAAAGGTTTATTGCTGGATTATTAAATAGACTCTTATAAAGTTCTGCAACTTCTGTTATTTATTCATTTGCATTTGTAAAACTTAATTTATGTGTGTATTTCAGTAAATATAGTCTTCAAAAGTAACTTGATTAAGGTATCTTATTTGGTTTCAATTGTTACATATTTTGTATAAACTCCATGCTTTGTGTCCAACTAGATATAGACACTAGTCTATAATTTGTTCCCCATCCCATCACTTCAATACATTTTAAACAAATTAAGCATTATACACATTTTTGGTTGCGTTGTATTTCCAACTTCCATGTATAAGTGCATAACAGCAATAGGGGTTGTTATATCCATATTTTAAACACTTTACCTAGTAAGTCTATTCTATTGTATAAAGGTGCATAGCCGTGTATTTTCAAACCAACACATAGGTACGTTGTGACAACCAAAATAGGGGTACATTGTGTAGTGGGTATGGTTTGTGGCAAGGCTATTGTTCAGTCTTTGTAGTATCATATAATTCAGCACCTTAGGGAAACCCCCCCTTGGTCTAACACAACCAAAAGAGAAGGAGATCATAGCCACCTCAATAATTCGTCCTCAGTTGCCCAACCTGAATATAGGTTTTGTGGTATTCTTCCAAGGTTTGGCACCCCTAGCATCTAGGAGAGTATCCAACCTTAGGAATTTCGGAGCTACAGCTCAGATCACCAACAATTTGTTCTTGAAAGAAGTTGTGACTTCCAAATAGATTGACCCTTCTATTCTAATGCATTTCTAGATCCCTCACCTCCCACTTGTCCAAATGCAGGTCAAGATTAGAGTTAAGTCCCAATAAGACATAAGATTTTTTGACACAAATTTGGAGGAATTCCTGCCACCTGTTTCCAATCACTCCAAAACAGATATGTCCATTCGAGTTGCGTTTTAAAAAGACACTCTAAAGGATTAATCTATATAGATCTTCAAAGGCAGCTATCCATAATATCCAACTTTTAAGTATGATATAAATAGCTCTATGTGGGCCAATGATGTTTCTCATGGCTCCAACGATCTTATCATTGAAAAATGATTTTCTTCACCATTCTTTACTAACAAAGTTTGACTGGAGACCAAAATATCCACTTGCACAACAAAACATCTATATTGGTCTTGTCGCCAAGTCCCGAGCATCATGTAGTCCCTCAAACTGCCACTATAAAAATTTAGACACCATCTTAAATTAGTGGTAGATGCACCCTGCTGAAAAACAATGATAACCTTCCTAGCAAGAGGGAGATCAAGGCTACTCTAATTTTATTTTATTTTCAAAGATAGCCATTACCCATTTTCACTGATCATCAATTGATTACCGAATAGCAAAAGGAAAGCCTAGATAATGGACGATTTCCCCTACTTTTCTAAACTACCACATTACTTCAGACAATTAGGACGCTCATCTTGGCCAGTAAGATAGATGGAGAATTTCCCTTACCACTGCTTGACAGTTTCTGCAAGAATATCTAAGCAACAAAATACACTCCAAAGACTGCTGAGTCAGTCCTGAAGTGAAGGCTCGATCATCTGCAAATACTAAGTAATTGGTTTCCCCCTAGGAGAAAGACACCACTAATTTTCCCTTGCAATATACCTCCATCTGACAAATAACCAAGCACATCTGCTGCAATCGGTGTTGTGGAGCCCAAGGCAAGCTACTACAGGAATTGAGAGGCACAGAATGTAAACTGCAATGACCAGAGAAGTTGGACCACAAACAAGCTACCGTTTGAACCAAGTGGTAAGGATGTAAGTTTCATCAACCAAAGAAGTGAGTCTCTTATTGAACGTTCAGTATGGAAATCTTTCTTTCTCCAATTGTATGTGCTGGACAAGAGATCCAAATGCACCATTTAAGGGTCATATGTCCCAATCCAAGTAGGGTTGCATCACATTGCTTGATCTATTTCTATCTCTACACTTTTTCATGGTCGTATTCTCAAACAAATGCTTCCAAGCAGCGTTCCATATAGGTTTGGGAGGCCAATTTGTTCCTACTCCATTTACAGAAGGCTGAAGTTGTTCTCAAAGGAACATCTCTATAGACAGAAAATGCTGATCCTGCACAAAAAAGACAGAGTCAAGCCAAAGGTAATTTCTTGAGAAGAAATTCTGGCGAAAACTTTCTCCTTTTTTTTTGAGAATAATGTTTTTTCATTTTTGTTTAGAGCCTTAAGGATGGTATCAAACTACTGATCTGTCTAGAAATAATGATGGGGATGGAAATGTTGGGTTACAGTGAGGTCTTTGGCAGGTAGTCTACATGATGCAAAACATTGCAGACATAAATCGTCTCTATCCAAGGATCGATTTAATTTTAAATGCATTCAAGAGTAAAGCACTAGCTTTACACCCTAATAGTTTGTGCATAATAAGGTCCAGTCGCTGAACTTCTTACGAAAGGTTTAAAGAAGAGATAAAAAAATTAGCGAGCTCCAGTTAATAAACCCAAAGACAATTTTCATTGTGAAAATCAGGGATCCACAGAGCGAGTGTGTATGTGTCAATGGGTCTGTCAAAACTGTGTAATACTAATTTCTAAATGTAATCCGCTGACAGTTGGACCAAATCTCAAAACTATTACATCCAAAGACTATGAATATGAATCATGAGTAGATGTGTTGGATCCAACGCCCAAATAGATAGGGCAAACCCTTATGCCAAGTACGCACAAGTGAGACAATTGAATTTTTTTCAATTTGCGGGGCTGGGTCGATTTCTCCCGAGATTAGATATAGTTTTCCTTGCCTCTAGGAACTAAAGGGTATACTTGGGGTAGAATTTGTCCATAGCTCGGCCCTGACATTAAAAACGCGGGGTTGTTCTAATAAATGTGTTTTACCATTTAATTACTGAGCCTTGGCAACTCAAAATCAAAATTGATTTCAAACTTTAGGTGTACGCCTCTGGTGCTTCATAGTACCTAGCCATCATCTGATAAATGGGAATAGGCCCATGAACATATAAAACATTAGAACTCAAAAATTGCAAAATTGCATTCAGACTACAGTTTGGGCTGTCTTCGTAAGTTAAACTTTCAAGGAGAAAACGAGACTTACATAATTCCAGTAAGATACCCCAAAATGTGCATCCGAGCAGAATGGCTATAATTAAACACATACACCGTCTCATACAACCGTCTCACCACTTGTGCTTCTATCAGTAGCAGCACCAAGACGGTTTTCCATGCCTGCTGACTGTACTCTGCCAGGATGTAAGGGGACTTCGCATATAAGAGCGCGTCAGCGCCTCCTGTTATGTAGCTTGCGATGCTGGAGTACATCAGAGAGTCTAACGAAGGAGTTACAGTGGTACGGTAAGCAAAGTATGACATGCAAACCAAGAGAAACGTGGTCCACATCACGCTCACCAAGTAGAAATGCAGGAAGTAGCTCTGCGGGACACTCCATCTCTACATCACACAAATACATATGATTCAATAAAAAGTGGTACTGGGAATTAGGTATAGCTTTTTCTATGGAAGGTGAAAGTGCGCATTGTTTTTTTCAACAGAGAGAGGAAGTAAGCATCCTTGGGTGTGATATATATTCTACTCACAGTTTTCGCATTATTCATGAGCTTGCCTCTGCTTGCGGCACCAAGGATGAACCTGTGAAGTGAACCCACTTGGTGATAAAGAATCGAGGCAACGATAATTGGAGTGATGCCCACAATCCAAACAATCCTTAACAAGATTTGTAAGTGTTGCAGCAGCCACCAAGCTGCCATTATTATCATTTTCATTATCCTCACATGAATCGATCCACCATGTCCGTCTTCTCATTGTTATATTACAGATATTTTGGCATCTACGGCTACCCAAAGTTGTAGTAAAGAATATGGTATTTTTTTGTGAATGGACCTTCGGTGGAGAGGAAGCTAATTGGAGGGAGAGCCCATGCTGACTGCAACGATTTTGAACATTCCTTTCTTGTTAAAAAATTGTGGTCTCATCATGCAGGTTATCTAATTATTCGTAACCCAAATCATGCAGTTTTTCTATTATTCGTAATCCAAATCAAAGATAGAGGCAGCTCCTTCAATCTTCACTAAATGGAAGATAAAATCCCTATTACATATAGGGTAGTGCATCAACGACATGAATATTCGTTAAGTGAAGGGGGAAGTAAACTTTCTTCGATAGTATAAAAGTTTAAGATGCATATATTAGTAGGGGAGAGGGGTCGTCAATGGGCGGGGTTATATAGTGGGGATATAAGTGGGTCTCACAGTAGAGCGTCGTAACATCTAATTGTAAAACAATTTTTATTTATAAAGTCAACAAGAGTAGTCGAATCATGTATCTCATAAATTGTATTATAATTGGTTTATATTTGTCCCAAACACAAATAGTTATCCGCAGTCTTACATGTCAAAGAATATTCAAAGCACATCTGACACCACAAACATACAAGCCATATTGCTTGTTAATGGCCCATAGCATTAAAATATGCAGCGAAAATATAAAATTAGTATAACCCATGCTCCCCTTAAATATCACTTGTATTACATCACCACCAATATTTTCATAGATTCAATTCCACGAGAACAACTAAGAGCCAAGACTGTCCCATCACCAAATCCATTCAAACCCACCCCATATCCCACTTTGCCAGCAACACAAACTCAAAGGAAAATCAATCATTCAGATGTGTCCCATCAGTCAAATCCCAGCACACGACTACTGGTGCATTCTCCACTTTTGCCAATTGCAACCACCAAAACAATGGTGTTAAAGCCACCAAAATCGCCTGAGAAGCAAACAAACATTGCATGCCATAAATACATACAAACTTTACAATTGAAGGCACTAAAACAAATTTTCAAATTTGAAAAAGGAGGACAGAAAATAAAGACTCCATACCAAACCAGCATTGAACATATTAAGAGATTTACAAATTCAAAAATGCATTACTCATTTTTTGGCAATTTCCATTTAGCATGTCTCACTTTCATATTCAGTCCTACATTTTCCTGAAGGGAGATGAAGAAAGAGGAGAAGCAGCAGCAGCATGCTATCAAGTTACAGGTATTACTGCTACTAATTCTATATGCCTACAAATGCCAATCTGTTGTATACTATGCAAATGTTTTTCACAATATTGTAAATATCTGAGGTTCCACCCTGATACTATTTACCATGGGTTTTTCATTTATATTCTTTATGTCAGAATGGCAATATGTTGTATGTGATGTAAATCTTTGTCACAATAACCTGTAACTCAATATCTGGGGTTTCAACTTACACTATTTATGAATGTCAAGTCATTTCAGTTCAAATTTTGGGTTTTTTTAATGTTCTATATGTCTGGGAATATAGATTAGTTCTATGCACTGTAAATGTTTTTCACCCACTAACCTATAACTCAATATTTGGGGTTTCAACTTATACTATTTATGAATGTCAAGTCATTTCAATTAAATTTCTGGGTATTTTTTATGTTCTATATGCCTGGGTATATAGATCAGTTTTATGCACTATAAATGTTTGTCACCCACTACCCTATAACTCAATATCTGAGGTTTCAACTTATATTGTTTATGGATGTCAATGCATTTATGTTCCTTACAATGTGATTGTTACACCCTATCTACTCTAAGTGAACAAGACCAAGTTATTTATGTTCCTTACAATGTGATTTTTACACCCTATTCTTTATGCCTCGTACTTCCAATATGTTTGGTCGAAATAACCTATAACTCATTATTTGGGATTTTGACTTATATTGTTTATGAATGTCAATGCATATCTAATTAAAAACAATGTGATTGTTTCACCCAATATGCTCTAAGTGCATAACAACTGCTTTCAGTTCAATTCCAACGTTTTCATTTATATTATATATGTTTGGGAATGCCAATCTATTCTATGTTGTGGCACAAACTTGTAACTCAATATCAAGGGTTTCAACTTATACTGTTAATGAATGTCAATGTCTTTCAATTCTTTACAATGTTAATTCCAATCCGTTGAAGTGCATAAGATCAACTCCTTTGGCAGAGGGAGCTATGATTGTGGGTAATGATGGTTTAAGTCTTCCCTCGGCCCCTACCCAATTGTCTTGGTTGGCAAAGGGAGCTATAAATTTGGTTAATGACGTGCAATGGGAAGAAGAGCAAGGAACTTATTCATTTCCATCTCCACTTGCCACATTTCCCATACCACAAATGTTAAATTACTCTGTAGATTTCAACGAGGAATCTCAAGGTATTGGCAAGGAAGAGGAGGATAACATTGACAACCAAGTAATTAAAACAATCAAATTCCAATCTGGTTTGGCAGCACTAAATTTGTGAAGGAAAGAGAGCATCTCAAATAGTTAGAAAAGAAGGAAAGAGAGCAGAAGAGGGAGCAAGAGAGAGTTCAAAAGAAACAAGATAGGAAGGAAAGAGAAATCGAGGTGGCCCATAGGTCATTACAGCGAGAAAGATAGATGAGCAGTCCTACGAACCCATTATTGGAGAACCATGCCTTTTTTCGAGAAATATTGAACATATACATCCCTTTGTTTGTTGTTGGTGATGTCAATTCCAGTCTCAGCCCAAATGTAAGTTGCACTCCACGTTGTGTTGGAAATAATTGTTCAGCATTGTTGCATGTAAGTTGCAATCCATTTACAAATACTAATCCAAATCATGTAACAACAACTCAAAATGCAGTGGCAGGAGATGAGAACACATCTCCAGATGTTTTTCTTGGCGTGCTTGATTGAGGTTGCGAGGGACCATCCCTACAACTATGAATTATTGGCTACTTTTTTTATGTACATTCTGGACTGCAAGATATAGTTCAATTGTTGGTTGTTTACTTTTGTTGTTCGAGACTGTAATATCCTGTTATTAACCTGAAAATTTTTCCCACCACGTCACCATGCCACTTGTGCATCTGCGAAATATTTTTTTCAATTTTGAACAACCTGCCACCTGTCACACACCAATTCATCCACAGTGTTCCTTATGGGCCCATTTTGGGTTTGTCCACTAGTAGAGCCCATTCGCCTCCTTCGTCGGTGCAAAAATCTACGTGTGTTAGATTAGATGGACCCGTGGATTCATACCACTTTGCCACCCCAAACAACCAATTGTGAGCATTAATCGCTCACCACCTCCTTCGTTACCTCCACTAAGCAACTTTCCTCACGCATCCTTCCATGGTTACTCGACCAAGCAAGCACATAATTCAGAGATCAAGGTTCATTTAATGCTCCAAATTCTCGCATATCCCACTCATTATCATTCCTTTTGTTTGTGTTTTATTCTGGAGAGTTCGTTTGGCTACGCACCTATACTGGTTCAGCTCTACATTGGAGAGGCTTCATTTCACCATTGAGTATAATGAAACAAAGTTTAACACTAAAATGCTCTTTTGAAAAAGAAGTCTCTTCAATGCTAGAACCTCAAATGATATTATATTTTTTTGTCTTATATTATGTAAATGTTGTTGCCAAGATTATGCACATTCCTATATCATGTCTTTGTTATTAAATGGATATGTTTATTGGTTTATTGAATGGATATGTATATGGGCGTACTTAGCAATATGATGTGCATGTTGGCAGTGTAGTGCAATTGCTTGTAAATGTAAGTCTGCTTAATTATATTGAAACTTTATATATGGTGATTGCTTGATTGGGCTGAAATATACAACACACTTCTTATAACAATTACATCTATACATAAAATTATGCATTAACAACCACAAGCAATATCACTTAAATCCGCATATAGTTATGTACACAGCACTAGCAACATCATTTACATGATATAGAATGTAGGAATAGCAAAAACCTCTTATGTATAATATAATGAATTTGGTGATGGGATAGTCTTGGCTCTTAGTTGTTCTCATGGAATTGGATCTATGAAAATATTGGCGGTGATGTAATGCAAGTGGTGATATTTGAGGGGAGTGTGGGTTATATTAATTTTATATTTTGGTTGCATGTTTTAATGCTTCGAGCTATTAGCAAGCAATATGGCTTGTATGTTTATGGCTTCAGATGGGCTTTGAATATTCTATGACATGTAAGACTACAAATAACTATTTGTGTTTGGGACAAATATAAACTAGTTATAATACATTTTTTTACGGTACAGTGATTTGACTACGTTTGTTGGATTGTATGTTTGCGGTATCATATGGGCTTTGAATATTGTTCTCCTATATTATGTCATGGTGTGATGTTTATATGTTACTGATAAATATTTTATTAAAGTATACCAAAAATCTCATATTTAAAACTTAATGTGTGTGTGTGTTTGAATTGTGATGTAATCTTTTTTGCTAAGGTTTGCAGTGGACATTGAAAGAATTTTATCTTAAATAGTCACATGAAATGCCTATTTTTACATGTTTAAGTTCGAAAACATGTTTGACTCTCTATTGGAGAGGCTTCATTTCACTAAAGCATTTTTAGTATTAAACCATGTTGCATCTACCATCAATTTAACAAGTATAATGAAACAAAGTTTAACACAAAAATGCTTTTACAATAAACAAGTCTCTTCAACTATTATTGGTTTCCTCGAATGCTATCCCTTATTATTCAGTTATTCATTGCACAATAATTTCACTCTACAATTTGTTTTTTATATTTGATTGTTACTACGAAATATGGGAAGGGTTTGACTGGTTCTCTTTTGGAGGGTTTTCTGTCATGCACTTCTATTCACGTGTTTTTCATTGCACAATCATTCATTGTGCAGATTTGTATTTCACAATTGATTAGTGCATGTACATATATATATATATGTACATGCACTAATCTATGCACATACATATCTATGTACATATATATGTATGTACACAATAAATTTGCACAAACGTTCACTCTTCAATTTCAATGGTATTCTGACATGCACTTGTATTATTCTATTTTTCATTGCACAATCATTCATTGTGCAGATTTGTATTTCACAAATATTTAGTGCATATATGTATATCTATGTGCACATATGTATGTGAATATGTATGTGCATATGTACATATTACATATATATGTATGTGCATGCTTTTGTACATATATGTATATTCATGCATATATGCATATACATATGTATATGCATGTTCATATATGCATATGTATATGTATTTGCACACATATGTACATATTACATATATATGTGTGCATGATTTTGTACATATATGTATATTCATGCATATATGCATATACATATATATACATATGTAATTATGCATATACATATATATACATATAAATAGATATATAGATAGATAAATTGATAGATACATTGGTATGTAGTTAGATTTATAGGAATAGATAGAAATATAGATATGTAGATTGATAGATAGATAGATTGAAAGGTAGATATATAGGTAGATAGGTAAATTTGTATATAACTATGTGAGCTAAAAATTGAATGAAGACATATTTTGGCTAACTAGGAGAGGAAAGAAAAATAAGAAATTAAACTCATTAAAGTCACAGTGATGCTTGAATAGAACCATATTTTTCCTTGAAAAAGTGCCAGTGTTTAAGAACACAAAATTTGGAAGTGTTCATAAACACCCTAGATGCCATACACTTCATTGAACACATTGTGGATGCACCAAGAAAGCAAGAGAACCTTCAAACTATGGAAAAGCACATAATCTATTCAAAATCATCGACACAAAAACATAACCTTCAACTTACAGAAGACAACACACTCATTACAAATTAAATATAGTACGATTTTTTTTGATAACTGACAGGAGACATGGTACAACATTAGTGAGGTTAAAAACCTCACCTCTATAGTAGCGATTTTCCCAATGATGTGTCTTGTCGCACTCACCTATATCTTGACTTCCTACATGAACAAATAAAAGGAGTGATCAATCAAAGACATGTAGCAGTGTTTAGCTTAATACACAAAGAATAGTAAATAAAGTGCATACCTTTCAATTGCAACTCACCATCAGTGAGGCTTAGAAGGAAGAATAGGTTGAGCCAAACATGTATTGAATTTGCACACCAATCAAGTAGAGTGAACAAGACAATAAATGGCTAAGTGTCAGTCGAATATACCATAATCTCTATGATATATACATGTATATATATACATATACATACATACATATATATATATACATATATATACATACATATATGCATACATATATATAAGAGTTAAATGAAGAAATTGAAGAATGATTTAAGATTGGATTAGACAAAAAACATCCTTTAGAAGAGATAGGCATTACCGGGCATTAAGAATTGAACATTTACATCGCATACAACATATTGCAATTCTTAGGCATAAAGAATATAAATGAAAAATCCAATATAAACAGTATCAGGTTGAAACCCCAAATATCCAATTGTAAATTAGTAAAAACAAATTGCAGAGTTAATGTTTGTGCAAAATTTATCTGCCAGGAATAGCATGGACCAATTGATGCATGACAATTGGCGGCGTAGTGGAAATTTTAAAAAAAAAAATTGGCAGATGCACAAGTGGCAGGGTCACGTGGCGAACAATTATGTTTAAGGTTTTTGGTCCACCTAGCACTCCATGTGGACCTCCAATCATAGGGTGTATAGGAGTGCCTTAATATCCTATTGTAAAATAGTTTTTATCCATAAAGTCAACAAAAATAGTCGAATCACTGTACTATAAAAATTTGTATTATAATTGGTTAATATTTATCCCAAACACAAATAGTTATTTGCAATCTTACATGTCATAGAATATTCAAAGCCCATCTAACACCACCAACATACAATCCAATTTTCTTTTTAGTTGCCCGTTGCATAAAAACATGTAGCCAAAATATAAAATTAGTATACCCCACACTACCCTTAGATCAAAATGGAAAACCCAATTTGCACAGCATACAACAGATTGGCATTTACATAGCATACAACATATTGGCATTCATAGGCATGAAGAATTAATAGCAGTAGAATACCTGTAACTTTATAGTGTGATGTTGTTGTTGATTCTGCTCTTTCTTCCACTACCTCCATGTAGATATGAATATGGAAGTGAAATGTGGTAAATGGAAATTGGAAAAGATTGAGAAATGTATTTTTGAATTTGTAAATCTATTTATATGCTCATTGGTATGGAGTCTTTAATTTGTGTCCTATTTCAAATTTGAAAACTTGTTTCAATGCCTTCAATTTCAAAGATTGTATGTATTTATGGCGTGCAATCCTTTTTTGCTTCTCGAGCGAGTATGGTGGCCTTAACACATTTTTTTTGGTGGTTGCAGGTGGCAAAAGAGGAGAAGGCAACAATAGTTGTGTGCTAGAATAAATGACTAATGGGACACATCTGAATGATTCATTTTCCTAGAGTGTTGTGTTGTTGGGAAAGTGAGACATATCATAATGGATCATTTTCTTTGACTAGTGTTGGGCAATAAGAACTGAAGTCACGCCATTACATATGTTGGTATATATATAAGGAAGAGAGCAAAGAAAATTTAGATATGCATACATTACATATATAAATGTAAATATATATACATATGTATATATATAGATATGTATGTAGATATATATATATATATACATATGTAGATATTTGTATATAAATATATATATATATATGTAAATATATATGTATATATGTATGTGTATACATATGTAGATATCTACATATATATGTGTAAATATATATATATATGTGTGTGTGTACATATATTATGTATACATGTATATATATATACATGTTATATATGTGTATATACACACACACACATATATATGTGTAACACATAGATATATATATTTGTGTGTACATATATATACACACACATATATATGTGTGTGTGTATATACATATATATATGTATATATATATACATATATACATATGTATATATATATATGTATACATATATATATATATATATATATATGTATACATATATATATATATGTATATATATATATATATATGTATACATACGTATATATATATGTATATACACACATATATATGTGTGTGTGTATATATATGTACACACAGATATATATGTGTGTGTATATATATGTACACACAGATATATATATCTATGTGTTACACATATATGTGTGTGTATATATATACACATATATAACATGTATATATATATACATGTATATGTACACATATACATATATATATAGGGAAATATGTATACTGTATACATACGCATATATAGAGAAATATGTATACATATATATATATATACAAAATATGTATATATATAAAATTAGTATACCCCACACTACCCTATATATATATATATACATATATATGCATACATACATACATATACATATACATATATATATGTACACACACATATATATATACACACCTACATGCATAGGTTACTAGTTTAGGACTAACATATAACATTTCTTATTTGGCTCTAACAAGTTTTTTTTTAATTCCTAGCAATATGCAAGGAGAACACAAGTAATATTCTCCAAATAATATTTTAACCCCTAATTCACGTTTTGACAAGGCCCTTTTTTCAAGATCTTGTGTTTAATTACTAACAATGGAATTAATTAATCATCACACTAATTGATTCTAACCCCATATTTTAGTTATTTTGTTCTCACATATTTTTACATTTGACTTGATTATTAACACTCTTATTCTTTTGCTTGCTATTTTAGGCTCTAAACAAGAAAACATATTGGTTTGATCATGATTATAATTCTCTTTAAATTTCTTTAAGGATCATTAATTGCACAAGTGCTTAGGTAAATTTATAGTTTTATCTTTCAATTCTAGATAGAAATTTGATTTTTACCACTTTCCTAACTTGAATCTGCTATGTAGCATAAATATTTGATCCTTAATAGATGTTATTACTCATGTCATTTTACCTACCAACCGTAAGTCATTTGACTTTAGGATTTCACAACTTTAGTAGAGGAATTATATCTTATGTTAAACCATGATTTTGATTGGAAGGGAGGTCGAGGGAGGTTTATATGTTATCAATGTTCGAGGTTTGAGCTCAAGGTTGATTCAAACTCATTCTTAAGTTGCATTTAATTATCATTACAAAGGACCAAGGGTTAAGTTCTTCAAAAAAATTACATCATCAATTTTCTCTTTTATCAATTCTTTAATTAAAACTATGGGTGCTTCAAATGCATGCATGATGGAAATTAAAATATTTCTAGTGCAGTACACTTTGTTGATCACATAGTTTATTCGTAAGCGAACTTAAGAAAAGCTTACTCTAACAATTCAGGTTTTACAAAATTCTATGCATACTTATGGGTCAATCAACTTTCCTTATTCAGGTTATCAGAGAGAATTTTAGAAAATTCTTATTATTATGCTTTTAGTTTGAACTAATATTGCTTAATTACGTTGTCTTCAATTTAAATATTAAACCCATCATCATATTTTCAATAAAACTTAGCTATGAATTTTAATTTAAGCCTTGCATAAGGTTCACTAAGAGGAATCATTAATTAATATTCAGCAATTGAACTGTTGGCATAAGTGTTGTAATGTGACATTTGTAAAACTACCATATCCTGGGGGTTCCCTGGCAGGTCGTATAGGGGAGTAGATGCACTGGGGAATTATTTGAAGGGGGTTGCAAATGGGACCGGTATGGGACGGTCATAATCCATTATGCCCCTAGTTCTATGATTGTTCTTGTTGTACCTTCCTTTTGGAGGCTAACCACTTAAACAAACAAGAGGAAGGTACTAGGAAATGTATGGAGGGGTCCTTAGAGAAGGACCTCGAGACAATCTTTCCTAATGGCTATGGTATCCAAGAATGTCCATTCTCGTAAAACCCATTGTGTAAGCCTTGTGTTGTGTATGATATGTGCATATTGTGTTGTATGTCTAAAATTGCAAATAAATGTCATGTGGTATAACCTATGAACTATGTGAGAAAAGATAATAACAAATGATGCAAAGTTAATATTTCTTGAGACATAAGTGGAGATTGAAACATAAATATTTTATGCACATCACGAGTGATGTTTACAATGCTAAGAGAATCTTGGTGTGTACCCCAAGGTGCTAATGTGTGTGAACTTATGTTTATGTGATTTCAATGAAATTGGTATGTGAATATATTCTTGTGTAATTTTATCGTTTATGTGAGTAATACCTTATAGTTACATGGATGGTTGCTAACCTTATGGTAGTATCGAGGCTATCTTGAATGAATGTGTTACTGTGAAAAAATTTGTTCTAAAGTACTTGGATACTTAATTCATGGAAGAGATGTCTCTAACATGTACTTATGGCTTAATATTTTGTTTATTCATTAAATAGGAAAATGATTAGCATATTTTATGGATTTATATATGTTGTTAAATGTGGATTAAGATCCTAAACCTTAATGACTTCCAGGAGGAAGTCAAATCTAAGGGGAGGGGGATGTGAGGTCATCTTTTATTTACATAAACAATAGCATCATTTTGATTTATTGTTGGCTAGAGACCTTATGAACGTTATTATGATATTTCAGATATTTCAGATATGTATGTATACATATTGTATGTATATACATACATACATATATATATATATGTATATACAATATGTATATATATGTATATACAATATACATATTGTATATATATATGTATGTATACATACATACATACAATATGTATATATATGTATATATGTATACATATTGTATATATACATATATATATATATATATATATACACTGCACATATACATATACTATATATATATATATACATACTATATATGTATATGTATACATACATATATATGTATATGTATATATACATATACATATATTTATGTATGTATTATTCATGTATGTACATATACATATATTTTATGTATGTATTATTTATGTATGTATACATATACATATATATGTATGTATATGTATCATACATGATACATATATATGTATGTATATGTATACATACATATATATGTATGTATTTATGTGTTATCTATATGCATATATATATATATGTATATATATGTATGATATGTAATATGTGTATAGACATATATATATATTTTATGTGTAGACATATATATGTGTGTATATTATAATATATATGTATATATACTATATATGTATATTCTATACATATATATGTATATATATCTACATATATATATATATACATATATATATATATATATATATATATATATATATATATATGTACATATATATATATATATACATATATATATATATTTATATGTGCATATATGTTATATAAATATACATATATATGTATATGTATATATATATGTGTGTGTGTGTGTATGTATGTATATGTACACATATGCATGAATGCATATGTGTACATATACATATATACATATATGTATATATATATGTAGATTTTCATATTTTCGGATAACAAATAAATATTAAAAGCAAATTGCAGAGTTAAAGTTTGTCCAATGATGAACACATGAATAGAAGTGCATGGCAGAAATCTCACTAAATGAGAACCAAACAAACCCTTTCCATATTTTGTAGTAACAATCAAATATAAAAAGAAAATTGCAAAGTGAATTATTGTGCAAGGAAGAAAAGAATAATACAAATGCATGGCAAAATATCTTTGAAATGAAAACTAGTGAAACCATTTTCATATTTTAGAATAACAAACAAATATTATAAGCAAATAGCAAAGTTAAAGTTTGTGCAATGACGAACACTCGAATAGAAGCGCATGGCGAAAAACCCTCGAAATGAGAAACAATCAAACCCTTTCTATATTTTGTAGTAGCATTCAAATATAAAAAGGAATTTGCAGTGTGAATTATTGTGCAACGAAGAACACATTAATACAAGTGCATGCAAGATATCTTTGAAATGAAAACCAGTGAAACCATTTTCATATTTCAGAATAATAAACAAATATTAAAAATAAAATTGCAGAGTTAAAGTTTGTGCAATGACAAACACACAAATAGAAGTGCATGGCAGAGAACCGGTCAAGCCCTTTCCATATTTCGTCATAATAATGAAATAAAAATGAAAAACCAGTTAAACCCTTGTCATATTTGATGTCAAAACAATTAAACCCTTTTCATATTTCATAGTAGGAAGCAAATATTAAAAGCAAAATGTAGACTAAAGCATCATGCAATGAAGAACACAAGATTATAAGTGCATGGACGAGTATAGATGAAATGAAAACCAGTGAACCCTCCCCATATTTCATACTATCAATCTTTTTCAAAGAAAAATTTGCACAATGAAATTTTGTGCAACAAATAACAGAATGATATTAAGTGCATGGCAGAATACCATTGAAATGAAAGACAATAGTACAAGCCGAGTGAGGTTAAAAACCTCGCCTAAAAGAGAAAGGGAGCTTTCGAGAGTGTAGATCCGAACAATGAAGTGTGCAAAGCCGAACAATGAATCATGGAGAGTTGAACCAGTATGGGTGCGTAATCAAACAAACACTCTAGAATAAATGCAAACAAAAGGAATGACAATGAGCAGGATATGTGATAATTTGGAGCACTGAATGAACCTTGATCTTTGATTTATGTGCTTTTCAAGCCGAGTAAATACAAAGGGACATGTTACACCCCAAGCGATATTACCTATTTACTATTACCTTGTTTGGTTAAATTGATTAAAGAAATGAATGTGTTTTATTAATCTGTATATGAATATGTTTAATGAATCTTGAATGGAAATATGATGAATGAATGAATGATGCACTTTGATATTTTATAATGTTTCTAACTATGAAATGTATGATGCATATGATTATGTTGTGTTCGACTAACTATGGTTATGATGTGCCAAGTTGAGTGCAGGAACAGGTTTGATCCTCCAAAAGAGAGGGGAAGTATCACTCAGGAGAAGAACTTGGTCTAGTAACCCTTAACGAGCCTAAATTGAGCAATCACACACTCATATCCTAATTGGTCATAGAGAGTCAAGTCAGTTTTTGGAAAAGGTAAATAATCTTTGTTGGGAATGTTGTGATTGAGAATTGTGATTAAGTCTTGATGTCTTGTATCAATCTTTCCTTGTATGCTTATTGTGGTATCGATGATATATATATATAGAGAGAGAGAGAGATATATATATATAGAGATATATATGTGTGTGTGTGTGTGTACATGTCTATGGTAGACTCATACATGTGAGTGAATACGTACATGAGTATACGTAGGTAGACATACCTATGCATGCTTATAGATGGATCACCCATATGCATGGAGATACCGATTGGACTAAATTGACATATATATATATACATCCCATGTATGTATGTCGATTGATGGGATTGTATGTATGAGTATTTAATAAAGATGATGAAATAGAATTATGTATATGTGGTATATACATATATATACATTAATATATATGTGTGTGTGTGTAATGTTATAATAACATATAGATTTATATATATATATATATATATATATATATATATATATATATATAATCATACATATATGTATATGCATAATACTATTCTTTATTTATATATTATATAAATATGTTTGTTAATGTATTTGATAAACCTTATGAAATAAATATATATGTATATATATACTATGGAATTTGTGTGTGTGTGTATATATATATATATGAATCAAAGTCATTAATATAAACCATAAAGTGCATAAGATAGCACTGAATATTGTTGTTAGTAATATACAATAAAGCATATGATATAATATGGGGCGCATGAAGCTTAAAGTGCAGCTTTAAGTGGTAGATATTCCAATGCATAAAGTAAACTTGACCAAGTCAACATTAAAACATAAGCACGTATGAAGTATTGCAAGTAAATGTTGTGTGAAGCAAGGAATAAGTTAGCATGTTGTGCCTATGAAGGTGGTGCCAAGACATAGTGGTGGCACCATATTTAGTAGAGGTTGTAATGCAAAAGAAGTCTATGACTTCGAATAAGCCTGCAAATAGTGTTTTGAACTAGTCAAGTACAAACTTGGCATCATTTGAAGTAGAATTTGAATTAGGAAAGTTGTTATTTGCTTGTTGTCCCAAATACTAAGTCGACTCAGCTTAAGAATTGTCATGTGTTGCAAACCTGCGAGTGAATCGTTGCATGAGGAAGAAATATGGCATAGATACTTGCTTGTTTGTAGCCTTTGGTTGCTCACAAGTTAGTATAAATAGATGTGCCCATATACCAAATGCTACACTTAGCTTTCTGATTATCTTGATGTTGCTTTGTTGTGAGTTGAGAGCTTGTGAGTTGAGAGTTATTTTGGTATTTTGTATTTGTGGTTATTGTGAGATTTTGTGAGAAGTTAGAAGGGAATAGTCAAGTGGAACTTGGAGGAGGTGTCAATTGGTTTGAGGATTCACACTAGGAAGGAGTATAATCAATTGGAGCTTATACAAGCATGCTAATTTCTATACCTTAGTCTTTATGTTTGAAAGCATAAAATAGTTTGTTTTCTATGTTGGGAAAAGAGTGTTTTTGAATATGTTGTGGTGTTTGTATGAGATTGTTTGTTTCATGGCTATGCAATATGTTGTAGAACCTATCTTGTATATTATGTTTTTATGTACCCTATATATGAGAGTTTATTGAGTGCAAGCTAGTTATACTATGTATAGTTATCTTCGCTTTTTAAAGGGAGTTTATGTTAGAAGTATGTAGCATTATGCAAGATGTTGTTTAAACACTTGGTAGTATAGTCATATTGTTATGGTATGATTATGTGGGGTTATTTCTGGGATTGGTAAAATCCGTGGGAAAGGGGGTAACCTAGATATAGAGTATAATGATCATTATAAACCAAATCAAGCTAGGAAGGTGGGTGAACGTGTGACGTCTACTCTAAGTTAAGGGTAATGGAAACTTTGGCCAAAGTAGTGTAAGTAGCCACTGTTTACAATATTGGTTTCATTCTAATTTGGGATTACGTACTAGGCATCAGATGCTCGTACATGTAAGTTTTAACCATTGTGTGTCAGTTTAAAAACATATAGGACACAACACCAAGCTCAAAATAGGCTATTTTTATGAGGTTACCAAACCAATCTCTTCATCAAAGGGTAGGGCCTTCTTACTAGTTAGGTAGATGTGCGGGGGACCACAGTAAGTATGAGATTAGCAAAAAAGTGCTTGAGTGATGCTTCTCCTCTTTAGTTGGCGGCCAAGATTTGAGGGGGAATTCCTGGACCATTATACTTTATACTTGTTGTAAGCTTGTTTAAGCTATGTATGTATTTTGTATCCATTTCTATTGAAATTGAAAATATGAAATGTCATATGGAAATCATGCATCATCATTATTTGAATCAATAAAAGGAACTCTTTTGTATGCAAAGCATTTATAATTAAAAGAAAAAGAAAAAGAAATTATTGCTCTTAGAGGTTAGTTGCATAAACTATTCACTTGTGGGTAAAACATAGGAAAAATGATTGTGTAGAAAAATGGGCATGTTACACGTGGTATCAAAGCTATCAGGTTCAGCTCTGGAACCTATGTGCTCACTATGTTTCCAATCTAACATTATGAGAATCTAATGTTTGGAAATTCTTGTGCCAGGATGGTGCATCTCAGGATGACTGCAAGGAAGTTAGTGATCAAAAATGAGTGCTACCTATGGGCCAAGAAGGAAAGAGAAGCCCTTGTTTGTACCATCGAGGGAACCAACCATGACAATGCCATTTGGCTAAGCGATACTGAGACTATCATTCACGCCCTTTCACATATCAGCCAAGAGAAGAGAAGGATGAAAGATGATGCCAATTTCAACCACTTACCTCCTATCTCTTTGATGAAGTCAAACTCTTTGTCACTTTCTAGGGATATGCCCTCAAAATGTAGTGTTAATATAGCAATATTGCTTAGGAACCCTCATGTTATACCTATGAAATTATTGTAATTTCCTCAAGTGGCAAATTAAAGGAATATGTTCCTCAAAATTATGTATCAAAAGATAAATCTGAGGGATACTATCCTTTTTAGGATAGAGATGAGAAAAAATCGAAGGGTTATACCCCACGTAACTATGTATTAGAAAGTGAGTTTAAGGGATACTTTCCCTTAGACTATCTTAATAGTCACTCTATGTAAACTTAAGGATATTGAAATCCTTCATCAATTTGAAATAAAAACATGTTTTTGGAAAAAAATATGTAAAAGTTATTTATTATATTCTTTGTATAAATGAATGTTCTTTAATGCTTATAGAACATTAAGTAAACTTTCTTAGATCTAATTATTGAAACCTCCAGGTAAACTATTATTGGAAAAATGGTTAGAACACAAACTAACATTAGGGGAAGTCAAGAAGTAAGGCAAGGTACGAAGAATACAAAAGCTAAGTTGGATCGCATCTTATCTATAATGGATGAAACAAGAGCAAGGATAAGAAACCTTGAACAAGAAGTAAGGGGTAAAGAAAGAGTGGAACAAGGTCCCAAATAATGATGAAGTACCTCATAACGAAGAGGAAGGGGATAATTCTCATGATCACACCCATTCTAGTGAACAAGAGGGTGATGAGTTACATTCAAATTCAGAAGGAACTAAAAGGAAGCGATTGGCCAATGAGTTTTCACGTGACATGAAGAAAATCACACCTCCTAAATTTGAGGGTAGTGTTATTGGGGATGTGGCTGAAGCTTGGCTTATGGATATAGAAAAGTACTTTGAGATTAGAAATTACTCTGAAGTCACTAAAGCCGTATGGGGAGCTTACCAATTGGTAGGAGATGCATCCAACTAGTGGATGGACAAGAAAATGGAGTTAGGACTCAGTTCCTTAAGGCTGACATGTAGCGAGTTTCTAGAGATTTTCCAGAAACGGTGGTTACCACAACTCTTCTATGATCAGAAGCTCATTGATTTCCACAATCTTAAGCAAGGAGATTCTTCAGTGAATGAATATTGGGATACTTTTGAGGTGTGTACCTATGTACCAAAAGGATGAGCGGTTCTGGATAAGGAAGCTTATTATGGGTCTTAATACTGAAATAGGTGGTGAAGTAGACGTACATGGTCCAACAACCATGGAATTTTTGTATGAAAAAGCGATAAAGCAGGAACAAAAGCTTAAGTCTATTTCAATCTATCGAGAAAGGGATAAAAAGAAGTTTAACTTGGCATAGGTTGATCAAGCACCAAGAAGACCCGATGAAGGGAAAAAATTTCAGAAACAAGGGGAAAAAGGAACTCAACAAAAGTGGGATGAACAAGAAGAGACCAAAGAGGAAGTAAAAACTATAACAACAACAACAACAACAAAAAAGCTAGCAAAAATGTTAATAACTCTAGGAGACTTGTGAAAAGGAAAGGACCGGTGAATGGATGTTTTATATGTGGAGGAGACCACTATGTTAATTGGTGTCCTAGTAAGCCGACATAATCTCAACCAAGTGGGAATCCTCTTCCTCCACATCAAAGCTACATTTTAGCAAAGGATACATGTTGTGGTAGACAATCGATAGGCCGAGTATCAAATCACACTAGTGGAATTCTCAGGTACTTTGTCTAACATTCCTATCTCAATTTTAATAGATATTGGTGCCACATAAAATTTCAGAAACAAGGGAAAAAAGGAACTCAGCAAAAGTGGAATGAACCAAGAAGAGACCAAAGAGGAAGTAAAAACTATAACAACAACAACAACAAAAAAGCTAGCAAAAATGTTAATAACTCTAGGAGACTTGTGAAAAGGAAAGGACCGGTAAATGGATGTTTTATATGTGGAGGGGACCACTATGTTAATTGGTGTCCTAGTAAGCCGACATAATCTCAACCAAGTGGGAATCCTCTTCCTCCACATCAAAGCTACATTTTAGCAAAGGATACATGTTGTGGTAGACAATCGATAGGCCGAGTATTAAATCACACTAGTGGAATTCTCAGGTACTTTGTCTAACATTCCTATCTCAATTTTAATAGATATTGGTGCCACATAAAATTTCATTTCTCCTAAAATAACAAGTCAAATTTCTAGAAAGGTTGGTTTTATGGAAAAATCTTGGGTTGTGGATATGCAAACCAGACAAGAGTTGTGGTGGGGTGATCCCACAATACTGGTTTACAATTTTTGGCCAAACTGGACATTGAACTGAATTTTTTTAACTAAATCTTCTCTTTCAGGTACCTATAGTAGCTAAACCGTGAGGAATTTAAAGATGATGCAAACTAGTGATTTGTGACATTTTGTCTGTAGATTCTAAATATATTTTTTTTCAAAAAATTTGGAATCAAATTGCACTTATTTTTCCATTTCCTTCGAAAACTAGTTTTTAGCAGTAAACACCATTTTTAAAGAGTGGTGTTACTGGCTAACACAACTTTTTTTCTATGAAGGTTAAAATTCTATTTTTTTCGAATTTAGATTTGTAAGTACGATATCTAGTCCATGGAATTGGTTTCATAGCATTTCATCAAATATTTTTTTCTTAATTAAGGTTTCAAAGTCAAACCAGTTATAATTTAGAAATGATTTACTAGCTAAAACATAACTTTTTTGTATGTATCGAAATTCAATTTATTTTTTGTTGGATCAAGGACATCAATATCTAGTGCATAGATATTTTTCAAATTTTTTTGATAATCTACTATTTTTCCACATGTGAAGAATAGAGAGCTTGATTTTCATTGAAAAACCTGCATTCACAAGAAATAAAAAATAAATATAATAATCAAATTAAAATTATTTTAAATTATACTTTTTGGGAAGCTTATAATAAGGAATACATACTTACAAATAATAAATTTTAAATGAATTCATTTGATCCCCCAAAAGGTAAATCAAAAGTGGTTTTTTATCAGCATTTTGATAGGTGTAAAGGAGACACCGTTATAGGTATGGTTTAAAACTAACGGGGTTCTATCCAAGGGGGTTTGATCTAAGGTGGTTTGATCAAACCCTCTTTAATTGGAATCCTTTAAATGAAACTTTTCAAGGCTTATATCATTATATTTTCTAAAAATATGTGATTTCAGCAAAAATCAGGATCTCCCATAAAGTGTAAACCACTATTGTGGGATCACCCGGTGAGTCAATGTCTATTTGAAGCAAGGTTAGAACTTTCAAGTTTCTCTATAGAGGTGAATATGTACATAGCTCCCTTAGGTTCTTATGATGTAATATTAGGAATAAAATGGTTATGGAAGCATAGAGCTAAAGTGAATTGCCATGCTAAAGCCATAGAATGCTTAGATGACCTAGGTAACCAAGTGTCTTTACAAGGAACACCTAGAGAAGTGAAATTGTGATAGATTTTAGTTGTGCAAATGCATAGGGTGAAAATAAAGGTTGTCAAATCTTCATAGTAAAGATGGAAAAAATTGAGTAATACAAGGAACTCATCCTTCAAGATGATTTCATGTATTATGGACCTCAAGATTCTCAAGAAGTTGAGGGAGGAGAAGTAGAGGAAACAGGGAAACCAGATATGCAGAAATATCCAATCCTACAAAAATTTGTGGATGTATTTCCAGATGAACTACTTGGATTGACTCCTAAAAGAGTGTTTGATTTATCCATTGACGTAGTGCTTGGGTCAAAACCTATATCAAAATTTCCATATAGGATGACCACAACTAAATTGATAGAATTGAAGGCACAATTAGAAGAATTGTTGTCTAAAGGATTAAGAAGACCTAGTGTTTCACCCTAGGGAGCACTAGTAATCTTTGTTAAGAAGAAAGATGGTACATTGTGCTTATGTATAGACTATTGTTTGCTTAACAAAGCAACTATAAAGAATAAGTATACATTGCCATGTATCGATGATCTCTTTGATCAAATGCGGGGTGCAACTGTGTTTTCAAAGATCAATCTATGTTTTGGATATCACCAACTAAGAATCAAGGATGAAGATATTTTTAAGACAACTTTCAGAACTAGATACATACATTACGAGCTCATAGTCTTACCTTTTGGACTGATGAATGCACTAACAAAATTCATGAACCTAATGAACAATGTATTTAGAGACTTCTTAGATAGGTTTGTGTTATTATTATTAGATGACATCTTAATCTACTCCAAGAATGAGGAAGAACATCACAAACATTTGGAGATGGTGTTGCAATGATTGAGAGAACATATGTTGTATGAAAAACTTTGAAAGTGTACCTTTTACCAAAAAGAGGTACAATATCTGGGACATGTAATCTCGGCAAATGGAATTGTAATTGATCCTACGAAGATTAAATTGGTATTAGAATGGTCGGTGCCCAAGAGTGTACCTAAAGTCAAAAGTTTTATGGGTTTGGTTGGGTATTATTTTAAGTTTGTAGAGAATTTTTCAAGGATAGCCTTTCCCATCACATCTTTGCAAAGGAAAGGTAAAAAGTTTGAGTGGACAGAGAAATGTAAAGCGACATTTTATCTACTCAAAGAAAAGTTGACCACAACTCTGATACTAAAGGTACCGGATTTGGATGGTATCTTTGTTGTTATTATGGATACATCAGATAAGGATTGGGTGGAGTGTTAATGCAAGAGGGGCAAGTCATAGCTTATGAATCAAGGAAGCTAAAGCCCCATGAACAAAATTATGCTTCACATTATTTAGAGTTAGAACAGTTGTTCATGCACTACAGATGTGGAGACATTATCTATTGGGAAAACCCTTTGAACTCAAGACCAATCACCATGGTCTCAAATGTTTATTTACCCAACCTAATCTTAATGCAAGGCAGAGAAGGTGGTTAGAACTAATATCAAACTATGATTACAAAATTAGTTAAATCAAGGGGAAAGAGAATCGGGTTGTTGATGCTTTGAGTTGAAGGAGGCATATCTCCTCGATGGTATCAATCCAAACTGACTTAAAGAGTCAAGTGTTGCAAGAATCCAAGGGTGATGAGTTATATGAACAAGTCAAACAAGCACTCTTGGATGATCCTCAAGATTGACGGTATGAAGGGTATCACCTTAGATCTAATGGATTATTAAGATTTCAATGGAGAATTTATATACCTAATTCTGGTGAATTGAGGAACTTGGTATGGAAAGAAGTTCACAACGTACCATATTCAGAACATACTGGTGTCAACAAAATGTTGGTTGATGTAAAGCCATTATATTTCTGGAAGGGTATGAAAGGGGATACTGCAAGGTTTGTAGCCATTTACTTGGAGTGCTAAAGAGTGAAGGCAGAGCATCATCATCCTGCAAGTCTTTTATATCCACATGAAGTTTCGAAAAGTAAGTGGCAATTCATTAGCATGGACTTTGTGCAAGGATTACCTATGTCAAGGAATAAGCACAATGTTATTCTGGTAGTAGTAGATAAGCTCACTAAGGTAGCTCACTTTATACCAGGAAATCTAACTGATGGAGCTCCTTTAATAGCTCAAAATATTTTTCAAGAGATATTTAGATTACATGGGATTCTCAAGAAGATTATATCTGATAAGGATGCTCATGTGACATCTAGATTTTGGAAAACCCTATTTTCTGTACTTGGAATTCAAAACTAAATATAAGTTTTGCATATCATCTAGAAATGGATGGACAAATTGAAAGGGTAAATCAAGTGTTATAGTACCTACTAAGGATGTATTGCATGGATCAGTAATACAAATAGGAAGATTACCTACCATTGGTTGAGTTTGCATATAATAACTCTTATCATTCCGCAATCAAGATGACTCCTTTTGAAGCATTATATGGCAAGAAATGTCAGACTCCTATAAGCTAGGATAAGCTAGAAGATAGGATAAGCCTTGCGCTAGAGATGTTATCCACAATGGAAGAGAAAGTTGGAATTATTAAGCAGAGATTAGCAGAAGCTAATGATAGGAAGAAAAGTTATGTTGATGCCAAACGGGTACCCAAAATTTTCTCAGTAGGAGAAAAGGTTTTGTTAAGGTTCAAGCCTCATAAGAGTTCTATCAAGTTTGGAAATTCATCCAAACTAGCTCTGTGCTACATAGGTCCTCTTGAAGTTCTTGAAGAGATCAACCTTGTAGCCTATAGGATTGATTTGCCACCAGCTCTTGCTAGGATGCACGATGTTTTTTATGTATCTTATCTTAAGAAGTATACCCCAAGTGATAACCATGTTACTGATTGGAATGCTTTATAGGTGTAGGATCCAATGGTGATAATAATCGAGCCTCTCAAGGTGCTTAGAACATGTAAGCTCCACTTACATAATAAAGAGGTTCTATAGTGCAAAGTCTAATGGGACTAGTATGTAGAAGATTTTATCACTTGGGAAGATTATGCTAAGATGAAGTAGAAGTTTCCGCTAATCTTGCAAGATTTTGAAAACTCTAGAAAAAAATAATATTTTGAAATGTGATGATTAGAGTTTGATATTTTATGTTATGTCCATTTCAATACTTAATAAATCATTGGGGACGATGATTCACAAGGGGGGGAATATGTTCCACCCCAAGCGATATTACCTATTTACTATTACCTTGTTTGGTTAAACTGATTGAATAAATGAATGTCTTTTATGGATCTCTACATGAATGTGTTTTATTAATTTTTTTTTTTAGCAAAAGGAAAAGTGCCTGTAATTATATTAATATCATATAATATATAATTACGTAGAGTTTATTAGCTATATGGTAGAGAATACTTATGCAACTTGAACAAACCAATTGCCCAATCAAACAAAATTCTTTGACCCCATACAAAATTAGTGCTTCCCAAAATTATACGATGGGAGCCCAAAATCATACATTTGAAAGCACTACCATCCCTTACTAGCAAAATTCTACACAGGATATACAAAACATATACATTATAAA